>CAJHQQ010000450.1:0-193796 GCA_905132885.1 Moricandia moricandioides
TCATGAGACGGGGGGAAGAAATCAGAAGACAAGGGTCCCTTGAACCCTAAAGAGGATATACCAAAACCTTAAAGTTCGTCAATGGAGTACGATGATGGGGAAGGAGAGCTGGGTTTGCAGCCTTTATTTTTTTCAATTTCAAATAAGCTCTATGAGAATTTTCTGTTTTGCCTTTTCATAAGTTGTATGAGCTGAGATTGTATGATGCAATCAGAATGAATAAGAGGTTTCCTTATTTCTGGTGCTATGGGTTTTATATCTTTATACTACTATGGTATTTGTGATGTCACTGCGAATGGTACACAAAGGGCTTGGTAGGCCAGCATTTGGTTCAGAAGATAATCAATACGGACATCATGATTCGTAGGGTTGAGTATCTAAGGTTGTCTTCACATTTATCAGTTTTGGTTTCATTGGACCAAATGTTATCTTGCAACATAGTATCAGGTCAAGACTTTGGATCCTGATGGAACTACATGTTTTAAGGGGAATAAAAGAGAATCATCAATGATACTGGAATCGGAGATGATTACATCGCGGTTTCATTACTCTGGATGTCAACAAAATACACAAGCTGTCATCATTGTTTTTTTGGTTCCTAGGTGTTTCATTCAACATCATTAATCCTTTAGTGTATGTTAAGGAACCATTTGGTGTTAGCTGTCTAGCCCCACGGCTGGCTAGAAACATTCCTCAAAACTTTTTCCAGAATTCGGTAGTGATTCATGTGGTTGCCTTAAGGGTCCAGTATCATTCTTATCAAGATTTCCAGGAGAATCACATGCCCTTTGCGGGTTCAGGGTCTATAGAGAGTTGCATTATTCCTGACTTTGCTGCTCAATCGAGCACACTTGCAGAAAACCTTTTATGAGAGTCCTATGTTGGAATTGTATAGGTATGGGTAGTAAATGGACAATCAGTTATCTTAGGGAGATTTGGCACAAACATAGACAAGACTTCTTATTTTTATCGGAGACGAAACAATACTACGCTTTTTCCAAGGGTTTCAATCTCATTTTGGTTTCGACAATTTGGTTACAGTGGACCCAATTGGTGTGAGTGGAGGTTTAGCTTTATTTTATAATAATTAGTACCAGGTTACTATTTTGTACACTAGCAACATAATGATTGATGTGGAAGCAGTGATAAAAGGGACTTGCGGGAACAAGTATGGAAAAGATTGAAGAGATTTGGCTTAGTGAGAACAGACCCATGGTTTGTTATTGGAGATTTAAACAAAATTACAAGGAATCATGAGAAAAAAGAGGCTCACTGAGGAATGCATGATCTTTTTTGGGCTTCAATAACATGATCAGGTATTGTGGATTAATATAATTTCAGATCGGGGGAACCAAATTTTTTGGCAAAGAAGAAGAGGGAAAGTAATGATAAGATGCCGTCTAGATCATGCATTGGCAAATGAAGATTGGCACACTTTATTCCCTTGTTCTTTCATTGAATATTTAGGACTGGGGGGGGGGGGGGGGGACTCATGTAGAGGCACCTACGGCAGGATCCGTCATCTTGGCCTAGTCTTAGCATGTTAGCAATTTGAATTGGCGCGTGTCTCCCTAACCTAAATATCAAGGACTTCAGGTGTTCGGGGGGGGGGGGGGGGGGGTTGATCATCTACCAATATTGTTGTTTCTTGAGGACAATGTGCCTCGAAGATTGGGGCAATTTCGGTTTGACAAGAGATGGATTGGCCAAGATGGGTTATTGGATTCCATTGGTAAGGGATAGTTCGAATCAGGAGGAAGTAGTGAGCCGGTTTTTGTTACTAGAATGGGCAATTGTCGTCATGAAATTTCTAGATGGAGGAAGAACAATCCTCCATATGGGAAGGAAAAGATAAGCGAACTTCAGAGAACCCGAGAAGAAGTACAATCAAATGACAAAAGAACTCAGGAGGAGATAGTAGATGTCTCTAGAAAGTTACAAGAAGCGTACAAAGACGAGGAAGAATATTTCCAGAAAAAGAGTCAGAATATGTGGCATACATTAGGGGATCTCACTACAAAATTATATCATGCTTTAAGGAAACAACGTCGTGCTGATAATAGAATTGTGCGCTTACAAACCGAGGGTAGTCAATGGATAATAGAGGAAAAAAGGGGGTGGAGAAAGCTGTTGTGGAGTACTTTGTTGACTTATTTTGGTTCACTACACCATCAGAAACTTGGGATCGTATTTGGGATTAACGGAGAGCTTGGGTGGTTCAAAAACTTAAATATTCAGTTTTGTCCAGGATCGATTAAGCAATCGAGTAAATGGTTGGACCTTTAAGTTCTTGTTAAAGAGAGGAAAGGAGGTGATTATAAATTCAGTGGTTACTGCAATACCAAATCATGTAATGTCTCGCTACCGAATCCCAAAGGCAGTAACGAAGAAGTTGACGAGTGCTGTAGAACAGTTTTGGTGGAGCTCAGGAGGTAGTACTCGAGGGATGAATTGGCAATCTTGGGACAAATTATGCCACCACAAGGATGAAGGTGGCTTAGGGATTAAAGATCTGGTGCACTTCATTACGGCTATGCTGGGGAGACAACTTTGGTTATTAAATAAGAAGCCTGGAACCTTATTTTCGAAAGTGTTGAAAAGACGATATTTCAGGAATGCTTCACCCCTGGAACCAATTAGATCATACTCACCATCTTACATATGGCGTAGTATTTTCTCAGCTATATCTCTAGTTAGCAAAGGACTAATCAAAAGGGTGGGAACATGGTCAACCATCTCAGTATGGAATGATCTGTGGATCCCAGCTACTCGCCCTAGACCAGAAAATAGTAACCAACAACTTCATCAACAAGATCTTACTGTGGATTCACTCATCAATGCAACTTCACGAACATGGAACTCTCAGGTGAATCGAGCCTTAGTGGACTAAGTTGACACAAAAATTATAGAAAGTATACCACTGAGTCAAACACGGATGAATGAGAAAGAGGGCTGGCATTTTACGAAGAATGGTAAATACACAGTCAAATCCAGTTATCAAGTGGAGAGGGTGTACCATGATGCAGAAAACACTCTGCTGGTGTTTAGGCAAAATGTGACCCCATTGAACACATTCATAGAAAATACGATGCCCTCCCAAGATTAAGCATTTCATACGGAAAATAGTCTCAGGATGTCTTCCGGTAAAGGAAAATTTAAGGGCACGAGGGATTCCAGGAGATACTCATTGTAAAAGATGTGGAGCAGACTAGGAATTAATCAATCATGTTTTGTTTGAATGCCCTCCGGATGTACAAGTCTGGGCTCTCTCACAGATCCCATCTAACCCGTTAATCATCCCTACTCTGACTAATTTTAAGAACATAGATCATTTGTTTTGGAGAGTATGATGTGGGGTTTTATTTCACTTTCAAATTAACCCTATATTCCCAATTTACTCTCTCAAATAAGAGGTTAAGTGTAGTACTTAGGTTCGAATCCACAGAGACTCTAAGATTGCACAATAGACTTATTGTTTTCGAATTAAAGCTAGATGAATTATAACAATAAAAATAAAAGCGATCTTTAAGATTGATTTGGTTTGTGAAGATTAATTTAGGAGGTTGGACTTAGGAGAAATTCTCAGGTAGATTTTAATAATGTAGATTAATAGGTTGCTAGGGTTTTATTAAATATCGTTCTGAATTTAAACTTTAGGGTTTAAGAGATCACTCTCGCGCATCTCGGCTGAGCGTCGATCGATATCAATACGATAGTGTCGATCGATGCTCATTCTAAACAGTACTAATTTCAGGGTTTAATAGATTCTCTAAACTTCTAATTCAAATCTCGTTTGTTACTAGTTATTTATATTATTTAAGATAGATTTCAGGTTATAACCAAGCTCTCGCTTGCGCTATAAAACCCTAATTTCTAAGATTGAAATGACCAAATTCAACTCAACATTAAGTGCAACTTAAACAAAGAACCAAGAAGATTACCCTAACAATTCTATAAAATCGCCAATACATTACTACCATTGAATAACCCTAGATCTAATAGAGAACTACTCAGACATAGCAATAAAGAAAATCATTAAATTATGAATAAATTTCATAGAATAGAATGAGTAAAAAGATAAGGAGTTCAAGATCTTCTTTGTAATGATGATAAGATCTTTTTCTCCAAAAGATGTAGCAATGTGTTCCAACTCTAAAACTCTAGTGTACTTTGTGGCTGCCTAGTTTCTAAATAATACAGCTTAGGTCTTAAAGATAGAAAACCCTAATAAATAGACTAAATTTCGGCCAAAGACTTGTCTTGCAATTAATGAGACTTCCGGGTAAAACTTATAGTTTCTCAATTTTTCTGCCGACTTCATCGTCGATCGACACACAGTGTGTGACGTCGATCGATGGTCCATTCATAAATCTGGATCCGACTCAGGGTTTTTGCTGGGCAATCCTAATTGCTCCAAAATGGTCCAAAATCTCCAATTGCTTTCAATAATTACATAGATCTGTAAATGTTCCAAAACAATATCAAATGCATATAAAAGACTCTAAATATATTATATATATGTCATAGGTAAAATAGGTAAAACCCATAGTATATCAACTCCCCCAGACTTAACCTTTGGCTTGTCCTCAAGCAAAAAAAATCTCTGTGAGAAGTTTTGAAAAACAAATACTCACATATTGTCTAAGTATAACTGTCACCTTACTTTCTTGCAGCCACATCCTATCAGGTTAATCACAGAGAAACTTTATATACCCTATCCTAGTATAGCAACCAAATTCATTCTACCAACAACTTAGCAAATATTAGTCTGAATCGCCCCTCTACTGATTTCATTTCTTTGCATAAAGTAAAAGTGCAGGCTTTACTTTGGGAGTATCGATCAAAAGATACATGGACTCTTACCTCTGCAAGTATCTAAACACACATGTATTCTTCTCTGATTTCTTCCTTCTCTCTCTTCTCACTTCTTCTCAGTCAATGTCTCCCTCGTTTTTAGGGTATCATTTTTTTTTTTAATTGACTGAGATATTTGGATCCACTTTGGTATCTCTATTAATCTCTGCAAACAACCTTCTAAGAATGGTGCTTATAGCATGATTAGTCAATAATAAATCTTGATCATAGTCTCCTTCTGGACTCAATAAAACTTTTTGAAAAACTTATATAGATAGTAAATAAAACTCAAAAATAATAAAATAGCATTAGCGAACCCCCCACACTTAAATTACATTGTTCCTAGTGTAATCCGTCTCGAATTGGTTATGAGAAAATAAATCATAAGTAAATAGTGTTAGAGATAGTCGGATGTACCAACTCTGTTTGGTGTATCGATCGATGGCGGAATGTGAGTGTCGACCGATGGTTTACCATCATCAACGATCGATGGTGAACGTATGGTGTCGATCGATGATTTATTCGAACTATCGGGAAACCTTCAAATATAGAATATACTGAATTAGGTAATATATAAATAAAGTTAAAATCTTGTTACGCTTATGTTAGAGTTCCATCGATCAATAGCAACAAGGAGGCGTCGATCGATGGTAGGCCGTCAGACCGAATCGTGTGTGTCTACTCTCCATTCTGATCATCTCTCTCTAGGTTAGCTCTGTTAGACACTCAAACACATGGTGAAAATAAGATCCAAACAATAATAAATAAATAGTTAGTCGAAATAGAAATGCAACAAAAATAAATAAACATAAGTATAAGTCTGAAAGGGAGATGCAGTGAAGGAGAAAGGAGTATCGAAAAGACTACTCTGCGTCAGATGTATCCTGGTCCTACTGATGCTGTGGTGCTGGTGGTGATCTGGCTCGTCTCCTGGGACGATTGAAGCACTGGCATCGTGACATGTCTCTACCCTGGCCCATATCACTTGACGTGCGTCCACCACGACTCCCTCGAAAGCACCATGGTCGTGGATGGTCATCTCTGGAATCACAAGGAAGGCTGGAAAAGGTGGAGGCGGCTGTCCTGGATCGTTCGGCCCTACCACTGCGACCAGGTGTGCTGGGCGGAGGCCTCCTCTGCGTCGTACTCTGAGGGGTGCAGTGTGGATGTGGTGCTCAGCTGGGTGGAATGTGAGTCTCTGTAGATCGTCAGAGAATTCTGTCACCTCTCGCAGTGGTAGTGCTATCATCCTCGGTTCCTCGTCATCCACAAAGGACCAAAAGCGTCCCTTCTTCAGACACTAGGCCCTCGTCAGGTGACCCTCATCCATGAAGAAAAATCCTCTCTCCACCGAAGCTCCCTCGAGGCTGATGCCAAGAAAGCTGAAGATGGGTGTGAGGAGGCTCCTTATCGTCTCTCTATTCGTGCCAGAACCGTGGAAGGGTTTGTCCTTCATGGTTGCCAGATGCTCCGAAAATACAGCTCCCATGTTCCCCTGCTGATCAGTCTCTGGTGGGACAAAGAGCTCGTCATCGATCCAAACTAATTCCCTGACGAAATTGTATAGTAGTGCCAGCTCCTGAACCCCAACCTTGTTGGGTTCCATCTTGCACAACATGGTGTTGGCAAGGACCTTCAGGAAATAGCGCATGGTGGGGTGACGAACGTCCGTCTGAGTGGATGAGCTGGAGTCAAAGTGGCATGTCCCGATGAGGCCCTAGAAAGTAGGCAGACCAAGAAAAGGAGCAACTGCACAAGCGCTGGTACCGATGTCAAAGCCATTGATCTCGCACAGTTTTGGGATGGGAATCCTATACTGGATTCCTCTAATGAAGAAGGCCAGGGTGGCCTCATGTGCCACCTTCACCCTTGGGCTCTTATAGAGCACCTGAGCTGTGGAGATGCACTGCATCACCAGGTCGGGTATAGAGGGTATGGCTTAGTAGCCATGGTGCCTAATCCAAGCTCCTGCACCATCTATCTGAAGTCAGTGTAGAGGCCTAGTTTCTTCAAGGTTCGCTTGTCAGAGAACTTGATTGGCTCGATGGTGACACCCTGCCATGTGTTGTAATAAAGGTTGTCAAAATCGTCCCACTCCTCGCTCAAGGGACGGTGTGTGCATTCCCTCGATGCCACAGCTTTTCGAGGGTGGGGATAGTCCTCGAAAGTCACAAGTAAAGCCTCCTCTTCCTTGGGCCAAGGGTCTCAGCACGGAGGATCCCGTGGTGGAGCGCTGGGACCAACAACCTTGTAATGTGCCTTAGTTCTCTTCTCGTCCACATGCATATAATGAAACAAAGCACAAATCAGAATCGATGTTGAAGTGAAAGGAGTAGCCGTCGATCGATGGTATCGCATGGTCATCGATCGACAGGACCTAATGGTTGTCGATCGATGTCGACTCATGGGCATCGATCGATGCTGTGTCGCGTATCAGTTTTCACAAGATCGAAAATAAACAACTCAAGTCGTTAAAATCATGTGTAAAAATGATGGATAGTCCCTAATATAGTACTCCAGCACCCTAAACCATTCTACATTCCGAGTAAAACTACCAAAAATTTGATTTTTCTTCAAACCCTAAAAGTTCCCTAAACTAAGAGATTTGTAGAACATACCTTGAAGATTGATTGATTTAAAGAGTTAAACAGGCATCGAAGTTTATCTTTTTTAGCTGAACTAATCTCTTTTCTGCTGCGGATTTGGCATCGAAGTTTATCTTTTTTATGGCCCATTCGGTTTTATGCGCTAGCTCTACAGGGAGATGGCAAGATTTTCCATAGATTAAGTGGAATGGAGTAGTTCCTAATTGAGTTTTAAACGCTGTTCGGTATGCCCAAAGTGCATCATCTAACTTCAAAGACCAATCTTTACGGGTTGATCCTACCTTCTTTTCTAGGATTTCTTTGATCTGATGGTTGGATGCTTCTACTTGTCCGCTGATCTGAGGATGATTGGGTGTAGCTAATCGATGGTGAACTCCATGTTTCTTGAGCAGTTTTTCGAACACTTTGTTAATGAAGTGGGTACTTCCATCGCTTATTACGATTCGCGGAACTCCAAATCTGGGAAAGATAATACTCTTAAAGAGTTTAACGACTATGGCAACATCATTTTTCGGAGTTGCTATCGCTTCCACTCATTTAGATACATAGTCTACAGCGACCAATATGTATTTGTTTCCGTGTAAAGAAGGAAAATGGCCCATGAAATCGATGCCCCAGCAATCAAACACTTCAACTTCAAGTAGGAAACTTTGTTTTTCTTGCTGATTTTTCCTCTCCTTTGGCAGGGGTCGCATTTTGCTACATAGGCTTGAGCATCTCGAAACATAGTGGGCCACCAAAAGCCTGCTTGTAGGATTTTTGACACTGTCTTAAAACTAGCGAAATGTCCGACGTAATCGGATTCGTGACAATGATATAGAATTTCTGGAGTTTCGCCTTCGGCAACACATCGTCTATATATGTTGTCAGAGCAGTGTTTGCAAACATAAGGTTCATCCCAGTGATATCTGTGGATTTCTCTCAAAATTTTCTTTTTATGATGTCTTTGAAGAGTTCAGGTTCTACTTCGTCTGCAAGATAGTTTACTATATATGTGTACCAAGGTCTATTAGTGGTGTTCAGTGCCACACCCCCGGACTTAAACTTCTGTCTCCGGGAGAATCGTTATTTGGAGTTGAAAGATTACAACTGACGTTGATATCAATTGGAATGATTATTTCATTGTCCTTCTCGAAGGTATCGTCGGTCGATGGTGTATGGGTAACATCAATCGATATTTTACGGATGCAGTCATTCAATGGGCTTAGCATAGTGTCGAACGATTCCATTTCATGTGACGAACTAACTCTGCTTGCAAAAGTTGATTCTGCTAAGTAGACATTTTCTGTGGGTAAGAAATCATATATAGGGATGTTGTCATCTACTCTTATTCATGACAAGTGATCTACGACTCCGTTTTCTACTCATTTCTTGTCTTTTACTTCTATATCAAATTCTTGGAGAAGTAGAATCCATCGTATAAGCCTCGGCTTAGCGTCCTTTTTGTTCATTAAATATTTTAATGCGTCGTGGTCGGTGTGAACAACTACTTTTGAACCGACTAGATAGGAACAAAAATTTTCGAAGGTGAATACTACAGCTACTAACTCTTTTTTCGTCGTCGTATAGTTGCTTTGCGCATCATCGAAGGTCCTACTAGCGTAATATATATCGTGCAACTTTTTGCCCTTTTTCTGCCCAAGCACAGCGCCTACAGCGAAGTCGCTGGCGTCGCACATAATCTCAAAAGGTAAATTCCAATCAGGTGCTTGGACAATAGGGGTGGACACGAGTGCTGACTTGATTGATTTAAAGGCTTCGAGATATTCAGGTGTAAAATCGAATTTCACTTTTCTGCACAGAAGTGCAGTAAGGGGTCTAGCTATTTTGCTAAAATCTTTTTATGAATCGCCTATAGAATCCAGCATGTCCTAGAAAACTTCTAACGTCTTTGATATTCGTTGGTGGCGGCAGTGCAGTCATTACGTCAATCTTTACCATGTCCACCTCAATTCCGGCTGCTAAGACCTTGTGTCCCAAGACAATTTCGTTGTTAACCATAAAATGGCATTTTTCCCAGTTCAAAACTAGATTTTTCTCTTCTCATCGAGCTAATACCTTACATAGGTTACCGAGACATGTCTTGAAATTTGGACATCATGCATCTTTGGAAGGTCGCACGGGCGTTACAGATTCCAAATGGCATCCTGCGATGTGCGAACGTTCCATAGGGACATGTAAAGGTGGTCTTTTCTTGGTTGTCCGGATGTATGGGGATCTGGAATAATCTGGAATACCCATCAAGAAAACAATAGTATTCGTGGCTCGCGAGCCTTTCTAACATCTGATTGACAAAGGGTAAGCGAAAATGATATTTTCGTGTGACAACATTCAGTTTCCTGTAGTTGATACACATTTTGTGTTCGGTGACAGTTCTAGTAGTGATCAATTTATCTTTATCATTCTTTACCACGGTAATTCCTCATTTCTTTGGGACAACATGAACTGGGCTGACCCAGTTGTTGTCTAAGATCGGATAAATGACGCCTTCTTCTAGGAGTTTCATGATCTCCTTTTAACTACTACCTTCAGGTTAGGGTTCAATCTCCTCTGATGCTCGATGGATGATTTTGATTCATCATCAAGGTGTATCCTATGCATACATAAATCGGGGGAAATTCCCAGTATGTTATCTAGTGAATATCCGAGGGCTTTGCGGTGCTTTCGCAGTTTATTCAGCAATAGTGCTTGCTCTTCGCTACTCAAGTCAGCATTTATGATGACAAGATAGGAGTTGTCGTATAGAAAAGCATATTTAAGGCCAGTTGGAAGTGGTTTAAGTTCGGTTTTAAGTGCTTTAGCTTTTCTCCAATCGTCGGTTGCAATACGATGTTGATCGATGGGTACGTCGAGGTGTCGATCGATGGGGGTCGACAAATCGATATCTTCAATGTCGATATTGAAAATTCCTTTTGTGGCATCCATTAACCTTGTATACTCTCTAGTTGATCTTTTAACGTACGGATGTCGCCTTCAGGGGTTTTCTTTCTTTCTCTGAAGGTTCGTTTGAGCACTTATCTATGAATGATTCTTCTACTAGATCCGAAAGATGATCGATATGGTAGGTTTGACCGTCGATCAAAGATTGTTTTATTATCTTTTCCACGTCAAAAACCATTGGTATATTCCCGATGTTGAGGCATATACGTCCTCCTCTGACATCAATGATCGCTCCGGCGGTGGCCAGGTAAGGTCTTCCTAAGATAATCGGATTTCGAGGTTCTCGCTCATATTTAAGCACTATGAAATCTGCAGGTATATCGCAGTTATTAACGTGTATGGTTACGTCCTCAAGTATACCCTCCGGGATTCTAGTGGATCTGTCAGCTAAAAAGAGAGTGATCCTGGTGGGTTGAAATTGTGTTAGCCCGAGAGTGACTGCAACGGAGTAAGGCATCAGGTTTAGCCCGAGAGTGACTGCAACGGAGTAAGGCATCAGGTTTACACTAGAGCCTAAATCGCAGAGGGATTTTTGATATCTCGCATCGCTAATAGTGGATTCTAAAACGAAACTACCGGGATCAGGGAGTTTAACTGGAGTTTTTCCTCTAATGATTTCACTCACCTCTTTGGATACCATCATTATGCAGTGTTCTAATTCATGGAATCCTCACGATGCTGCATCTTTCACGTATTGCTTAATGGCGGACGAAATGTTAATGGCATCGCTTAGTGGCATCTCAATGTTTATTTTGTCAAACGCTTTCTTTCATATTGCTTTGTCTAGCTTCTTCTTCTTCTGCTTAGCGTTTTTTTGGACAAAATGGAGCGTTGGCATGGTAGACTTTTGTCCTACCGGTTTGGTTGGTTCTGGGTCAGGGCGTCAATCGATTCTATGATCCGAGTGTTGATCGATTATAGACTCAGTGCGTCGTTCGATCTCTGGTAAGGGATGTCAATCGACGTCTCCTACATCTGTGCCTTTTCCCTTAGTTTCAACAATTAATTCCTCAAGATCATCATTTTTTTCTAGTAAGTCGGGTTTAGGGAGGATATCGGGGTTCCTCTCGTACATCGAGCAGGATGGGATGCGATTTTTTATTTTTTTGTTTTCGTTCGTTGCGATTTTCGCGAATTCATCGATGGTGATACTCTCTTTAACGCCTGGGGTGAGTTATCGACCGCTTCGCAAGGCTAAGACACTGCAGTGGCTCCTGGGGTTAGCATCTGTTTTACCAGGTGAAAATCTGTCCCCTCTCCTGATGGACATAGCGTTGCTCACCACTTGGTTGTCGATTCTCTTAATGTGTTTGCTTAGTGTTTCAAATTTATCTGTCATTTCTGAGTATATAAGATCTAACTTCTTATTGATGTCGGCGGCTATTATACGGTTTCCTGTGAAGACTTGGTTCATTTTTGACTTCGAACTTCTTTTGTATATGTTCACAGTGGTGTCGCAGTTGCTTGTGAAATTGCCAGCGTCTTCTCTAAATCGTTGATCGTGCCGGTTAATCACATCAGATAATTCAACTCGTTTTTCGAAGTTGGAAGGGGCAGCGTTGCTCTCACCACAATTCCGAGATAAGTCATTTCCGTCCAAAAGGGCTGCAACTGATGCCAGAGTTTCTCTAACTCGGATCGAAAGCTCCTCCTCTGTGAATAATTGTGGTTCCTTCCTTTCGGTGTCTCTTCTTTGGGAAGCTTGACCTAAAGCTATGTTTTCTATCAGCATTTTAGCGCTTGTAGGGCTTCGGGTGCCAAAGTTCCCGTCGCTGGTTGTATCAAGGATGGTTTGATAGTCTAGGTTTGGTACTCTATAGAAAGTGTTGATGAGTTGGGGTTCTGAGAATCCATGGCGCGGACATGAAATTTGGTAGCTATTAAACCTAGTCTAGGAGTTTCTAAAAGATTTGCGATTACCTTGAACGAAAGTGGATATTTCTCTTCTTGCTTCCCAGTATCTCTCCTCGTCAAAGAAGTGATTTATGAAACTGCTTTGAATGTCTTAACTACAAGTCATGGATCCGGGTGGTAGATAGTTCAGCCACCTCCTGGCGTCACCCTCTAGGGAAAAAGGAAAAAAATTTCAGCGATGGAAATCGTCGTTCACCATGTCTTCTAGCATCTCGATGTGATCGTTCGGGTGTTCAGCAGGTAAGCCACTGAATTGATTTTTTCGCGCCATAATTAGGAAATTGATATCAAGTTCAGAGCTTCCAGCATGGTTATCGGATAATCGAATTGCAGACCTATTGGAATAAGTTCTGTTGGGATTTACGTATCCGAGCATTGGCAATTCAAGCTTTATTTCATTCTTTGGAGATTTAATGATTTGATTAGGAATTGCAGCTTCGTGATAATAAATTAGTTGTCTTGTTGCGTTGCTTTTATTATTCATTGGTTTTATCAAGACTACTTTCTTATTATTAGATTCGGTAAAGGCGTACTTACCTGCTTCTGGCCGATCGGTATCGATCGATGGTAATGGAAGACTTTCGCCTGACAGCAATGGGATGGCATCGATCGATTCAAGATAATCTTCGTCGATCGGTGGTTGTTGTCCAGAATCCATATTCTCTCCTTTAAGTACATGTTTCATAAGGTTTATGGAAAGAATAATTTAGCAAACAGTAAAGTAAAAATCTAGAAAATATTCTAAACGAAATCTGATGGCAATAAGAAAGAATCCCCGGCAACGGCGCCAAATTTGATGTAAGGTTTATTTCACTTTCAAATTAACCCTATATTCCCACTTTACTTTCTCAAATAAGAGGTTCAGTGTATTACTTAGGGATCGAATCCACATAGACTCTAGAATTGCATAATTGACTTATTATTTTTGAATAAAAGCTAGATGAATTATAACAATAACAATAAAAGCGATCTTTAAGATTGATTTGGTTTGTGAAGATTAATTTAGGAGATTAGACTTAAGGGAAATTCTCAGGTAGATTTTAATAATGCAGATTAATAGGTTGTTAGGGTTTTATTAAATATTGTTCTGAATTTAAACCTTATGGTTTAAGAGATCACTCTCGCGCATCTCGGCTGAGCGTCGATCGATAGCAATACGATAGCGTCGATCAATGCTCATTCTAAACAGTATTGATTTCATGGTTTAATAGATTCTCTAAACTTCTAATTCAACTCTCATTTGTTACTAGTTATTTAGATTGTTTAAGATAGATTCCAGGTTATAACCAAGCTCTCGCTTGCACTATAGAACCCTAATTTCTAAGATTGAAGTGATCAAATTCAACTCAACATTAAGTGCAACTTAAACAAAGAACCAAGAAGATTGCACTAACAATTCTATAAAATCACCAATACATTACTACCATTAATTTACTCTAAATCTAATAGAGAACTACACAGACATAGCAATAATGAACATCATTAAATTATGAATAAATTGCATAGAATAAAATGAGTAAAAGGATAAGGAGTTCAAGATCTTCTATGTAATGATGATAGATCTTTCTCTCTAATAGATGTAACAATGTGTTCCAACTCTAAAACTCTAGTGTACTTTGTGGCTGCCTAGTTTTTGAATAATACAGCTTAGGTCTTAACAAAGATAGAAAACCCTAATAAATAGTCTAAATTTCGGCCAGGGACTTGTCTTGCAATTAATGAGACTTCTGGGTAGAACTTGTAGTTTCTCAATCTTTCTGCCGACTTCATCGTTGATTGACGCACAGTATGTGACGTCGATCGATGGTCCATTCATAAATCTGGATCTGACTCTGGGTTTTTGCTGGGCAATCCTAATTGCTCCAAAATAGTTCAAAAGCTCCAATTGCTTCCAATAAGTACCTAGACCTGTAAATGCTCTAAAACAATACCAAATGCATATAAAAGACTCTAAATATATTGTATATAACATAGGTAAAATAGGTAAAATCCATAGTTTATCAGAGTGAAACCGCAAATGGATAGTTATCAGTTTTCATGGATTCTTTGGTACATTTGGAAAGCTCAAAACAATATGATTTTAGTAACATTGCCACTGACCCCATAAATACTTTACAGCTGGCAGAAACGGAAGCCAAATTGTGGCTTGAGGAACATGCATCGCTAGTTTGACACACCATCCAAGCTAGAGAAGCGGAGATGTTACCAATACCTCAAATTCCGGGACGTTGGTGTTATACGGATGGTTCATAGAAAGCTGAGGATAGATTCTCGGGAAAAGGATGATATAGCAGTTTGGAATTCTTTGATGGGCTGATGGGGGCAAGGAATACGAGAGTCAGTCTATCACCTCTCCATTCTAAACTAGAGGCCCTTATTTGGGCGATAGAAAGTATGCGTATTTTACGACAGTTCCATGTGACATTTGCAACGGATTGTTCTCAATTGTCAAAGATGGTTCAGAACCAGAAGAATGACCAGCTTTTGGAACTTATTTGGAAGATATCCAACTACTAAAGGAAAGTTTCAATCACTCAGATTTCATATATGTACATCGAATGAAGAATACAAGGGCAGAAAATCTAGCACGATGTGCTCAAAAACAATTGTCCTTCGTTGTTCACATGGACACAGAGTTACCAATGTGGTTTACAAAGTCTTAGTTGAGTATGTATCTTGATGCAAAAAAAAACTACATGCAACATTTGTAGATGCCTCATATTTATCATCAAAATAATCTTCAACATCACCTAAAATTTAAATAATAAATTAGTCAAATATATATATATATATCATAATCCTCCCAAATTAAAATATTTTACCTTCACATTCTTCATAACCTCGAACCAAAAACATCAATATAACCAACTTTGAACTTCTAAAATCAGACAAGAACATGGAAAAAGGAGGCATCTAAGCTTATATGAGCACATCACCATCAAGACAAGAAGAAAAAGAAGTAATCTTACAGATTTCAAATCGTCTTCAAGAGGTGATTCAATAAGAATTTTATCTGGAGTTGGTGTTGCTAAATATTTAGCTTCAAATTCTTCACTAAAACTTCATTTTTTCACTAAAACTTCAAATTTTTCTCAGTAGTAGTTGTATCTAGCTTTTCTAAAGCTGATTTGAGTATTTAAGTCTTGAAACTTGGATCCAAAATAGCTCACATAGCTAAAATGATACTATACTCATCCCAATACTTTGCAAACTTGGTTTGCATTCTCTTAGCTATTAACTTTAAATCTTCATCACCACAATTTGCATATTTTCTTAACATCAATTATATGTTCCAAACTTGTATGAAGTATATATTAGCTATTGGATACTTCACACTTGAAAAATATGTGGTGATGGAGTTGAAAGGCTTCAGAAAGTCACAAATCTTCTGTCCATGATCTCATTCATCCTCTGAAGGCAATGTGTTATAACTCCTATCAAACACTTTGAAACTAGCAAATGCCTTATGGAATTTAAGAGCCCTTGCAAACAGATTGTGACTTTGGTTACTCAGTTCCCCACGCGAACCCCACATGTCATGGGTACGTCCGAGGATAAATGGAGTTCCAACGAGTATGATCATATAAAGACAATCCCGAGCCACTACTAATCGCAACACTCTCAACACAAGCTGCAAAAGAATATTTCCTTGATTTATAGGCTTTCACAAACTTCATGCTATCGCGGATATTCTCCAAGAGACCATTGGTAAATTCCAACCCTTCCTTCAGTTTCAATCACATGGCAATCTATTTCCACTAATCATTTGAAGAATATGTTTAAGAATCATTTGTGTACTAGTATTACTAATAGCTTTAGCCAAAGTGAAGGACAAAACTTTCTTTTGTAAGTTATACTCCTTCAAGAAATCCAACACCTCTTTAGTTATTTCTTCACCCGTGTGAAGAGGTTTGATATCACAAAATGCTAAGATTTTATTGTTTAAACTCCAACTCTCGTCAATATAGTGGGCAGTCAATCAAATGTATCCCATCCCTGTGCTACGAGCTGGCCAAAGATCTGTCGTGAAACAAACTCAACTTTTGAGATTTACAAAAATTCTTTTGAGCTTTGCTTTCTCCATCTCATATCTTTTAAAGACATCGGCAGCAAAAGTTTGTATGAATATATGCTCACACTTTGGGTTCAAATATCTATACCTTGCCCTAAATTTATCATACTCGAGTTACCAAAAAGGCAAACCATGATAGATAATTATCTCACTAGTTTTGTGATCTACTTTGTGATCATACTTTCTTTCATCATTGCCATCTCTTTCATTCATGGGCTTCACTAGACAGATTTCTAAATGTCGTTTTCAAAGATGATGTTCCATTCCTAACTTTTGTGACTAAATCCTTACTACGATATATGCAACGACCTATGTTCTTTCCATTTATCCCTACACCTTTCGCTATGTATTCCTTCCAAAGACCAGCCTTTAAAATTTTGTTAGACTGAAATACCGTTTATGTTGGTTAAGTCACTTGAGTTTCACAATGGGCTCTTTGAAGTTCAGCTTCATTGTCCTCTTTATCCTCATCCATTTGCTCAATTTCAAGTTCTTTAAGTACTCTAAGTGAGTGGGAATCCATCTACATATAAAAAGAGAATTTGATGTTATTTTTTTTGTCTTCTTAAGTTTATATCTGATATGGGATTAAGTTTCTTAACCGATAAATATGAAGTTTGGAGTTTACTCGGTCAATGCAGTTTCGCCAAGGTGTATTACGAAAGAAGTGTTCATACTAACTAAACCATGAAAATTGTTAAACACCCTAACGTGGTCGAGTTATATGATTTCATGCCAACAAAAACAAGATCTACGGTAAAGAACCAAACCGCGATACCTTAAAACATTGACAAAATTAAATTAGACGAGAGAGTTAGTAAAATAGTTTTCAAGCTAAAAATGATCGAAATAGCTCTTTTTATTTTGAGAATTTTCATATTTATATTTAACTTTTTTAAATTTTAAACTTTAATTCTAAAATTCTACTCCATAATTTTAAATTATAAATCTATATTAGTTAACTCTAAAAATATAAACGTATATCTAAATTTTTTAATAAAATATATTTTGGTTTTTTTTTTAAGTTATTTTATGACAATTTGTTTTAGTTTTTATAAAAGTATTTCTCGACTATAAATGAAAACAATAGTTTAGTGACGTGCTGTCAACGCGCGTGGGATGATTTCGAGGCAATTCCTCTTATACCCCTAAATCTCAACTTCTAATCTCTCTAGGACACATTTCTTTTTTTAATTTTATATGTCAAACGAAAAAAACATAAAATTAAAATTGAAACGTGAATATTTTTTATTTGATTTATAGAATTTGATAAAAATATTTCAAAAATCAAAAGCTTTTTTTCCATATTTTCACGAAAATCATCAAAATATGATTAAAAACGATTTTAAAATATTTTTCTTCGAATTTGAAACCTATAGAATTTAAATATTTACCCATGGGTTCACCCATCCATTGGGGGGGGGGGGGTTAGGGTTTAGTTTTGAACACCGGATATGATTTAATTTGGAGGTTTAGGTTTTGATAAAAAAAGAATTATGAAATAGGGGTATAAGAGATCACGCGAGTCCATAAGAGATTACCTCTAAAAAAATAGGGGTACAAGAGAAGTTGACTCGATGATTTCAAAGGTTTGACAAAAGTCGTTTATGTACAATGAGTCAACTTATCCTGTACTCCTATTTTTTTAGAGGTAATCTCCTATGGGCTCGCGTGATCTCTTATACCCCTATTTCATAATTCTTTTTTTATCAAAATCTAAACCCCCAAATTAAATCCTATCCAGTGTTCAAAACTAAACCCTAACCCCCCAATGGATGGGTGAACCCATGGACAAATATTTAAATTCTATAGGTTTCAAATTCGAAAAAAAATATTTTAAAATCGTTTTTAATCATATTTTGATGATTTTCGTGAAAATATGAAAAAAAAAAAAGGGTTTTGATTTTTGAAATATTTTTATCAAATTCTATAAATCAAATAAAAAATATTCATGTTTCAATTTTAATTTTATGTTTTTTCGTTTGACATATAAAATTAAAAGAAGAAATGTGTCCTAGAGAGATTAGAAGTTGAGATTTAGGGGTATGAGAGGAATTGACTCATGTACAATGCTGAGATCTGATCCACACACAGACATTGCCAAAGACACAACACAACACAACACAACAGCTTCGAACATCATCAAAACAATTTAATCTAATCAACGAGAGATGTCCGTGGCACCGATTCAATGTATCAGGATTCTTAATCATTCAACTTCTTCTTCAACTTCGCCGTCTGTCAGATTCTCAACGACTAAGCCATGTGTCTTCGTCATCAGATGTTCTCAGGCCGAAGGTCCATTGAGAAGGCCCTCTGCTCCTCCTACTCTCCGTGAGCCTTCATCTCCGCTAAAACCTGTTCCTCCTACACCGTCTTCTTCTCCTCCACCGCAGATATCGGTGGCTGTTGAGGAGGGTAAGGGTGTAACAACGGTGGAGTTTCAGAGGCAGAAGGCCAAAGAGCTTCAGGATTACTTTAAGCAGAGGAAGCTTGAAGCTTCTGGTCAAGGTCCCTTTTTTGGATTTCAACCCAAAAATGAAATCTCCAATGGAAGGTGATACTACTTCATTTTACTGTAAAGATGATCTCAATTCTCGATTTTGATTAGTGGGTGTTGATTGTTTTGTGGCTTTGCTAATATGCAAAACTAATAACATGTATAGAGAGAGAGAGATAGGTCTGATTTAGAGTACGAATGAATTATCTGCAGTTTGCTGATCTTTAGTGTTATATGCTTCCTGATGCCTAATATAAATACATTAGTTTGCAATAGTGCTCTTGCCATTTTAAGCCCTGGTCTCAATTGGGGTTGTGGGTTGCTTTGGTTCTTAAAGTTGTTGGTCGTTATGAATCTCCATCAGCAGCATAACCTTCAAATTCAGACATACAGAGAACTCAAAGTTCTAAAGTTGGTGACTTTTGTCATGATTGTTTTTCACAATTTGCTTGTCCATTTGTCTAAGCTAGACCAAAAACTTATGCACATCTGCTGTTTCCTAGTTACAAGAACTGTGGTTGATTCAAGAATTACATGAGATGAATCTCTTTGTTTATTTTGTAGGTGGGCTATGTTTGGGTTCGCGGTTGGAATGCTTACAGAGTATGCAACAGGCTCAGACCTTGTCGACCAAGTTAAAATCCTTCTTTCCAATTTCGGCATTATAGACTTGGAATAATAAAGAGTTTTTGTGTTATATAGATAATGATCTTTCTCTCCTGATTATGATTCCTTATGTTCAGTCTTCATCTTGTTGTTAATTCTTCTTCCTGTATAATGTATCTGATCTTAATTAAATACAGGGCCATTGTGTATTTAACCACTTTTTATATAATATGATCTAAAAAAGTATACAAAAGGTTATAACTTCAACGATCCCAATGAACAAGTATTCTCAATTCAGATTATATTTCAATGCCCTCTCTAAAGAAATCTTTAGATGTTTCCTAAGGAATCTGTGCAATTTCGAGAAGGATTTTGTGGAGAGATTGAGGCTTTGAGAAGAAAGGAGAATGATCACTTCCTTTGATCTTGAAGACTCCTTCAGGGCTATTCTCTCTCACTAGCTTCTCTTGAACTTCTGGTGAGAGCGCAAGGTCGTCTAGTGTCTGAACATAGAATCTTCTCCCTTTCCCGTATCTTTCTGCAGTCAGAGATACCTTCTCCATCATTGGTCCAAGTGGTACAGGTCGCATCGAGATCATCGCCAATGCTATATCCTGAAAACCATAAACAGAATGAAACAAAAAGATGGTGAACTTTCCAATAATTACCAAAATGCGAACACTGAGTTAGCATTTTGGAGTGTACCTTGTTGGGTGATTGATTGAAATACAAGCCTTTCATGTGTTGTTTCTCAAACATGAACCCTGTAGGAGGCTTGTCTTTTCCGTTCCCATAGATCAAGAACTGTGACTCTTTCATGAACCTCTCTGCAGAACCAAGCTGCAGGACATTTTCTCACAAATGTAAGCACAAGAAACAGAAACACCGCATTCTCCAGTGAATGATGGATCTGAGCTAAAAAAAGTAAAGAGTGTTTATTATTTACCTCCTCACAGAAAACATCAAAGGGTCTTTGGCCATCAGAAACCATTGTTGCACATAGGAATATAGCTTTCGCTATTTTCTCTGGAAACCTCTCTAAAGCGTAAGAAATGGATGCACCTCCCGTACTATGACCCACCAGGATAACCTGGCATAAAGACAACAAACTCATATCATTCTCCCAATCAAGAACGTTCCTTCAAACAAAGAGAGCAAAGTATAAACCTTTTCTTCTTCAGGGAGATTTTCAAGGTACTCGATCAATGGTTTTGAATATTCCTCCAAGGTAGAGACAGTGTTTGTGTCTGTCATATTAAATCCAGATCCAGTAAGGTCGATGGTAATAGGAGACAGTCCTGACTCTTCCAATGAAGCAACAATTTTGTACCAACACCA
Source organism: Moricandia moricandioides (assembly GCA_905132885.1). Taxonomy (NCBI): domain Eukaryota; kingdom Viridiplantae; phylum Streptophyta; class Magnoliopsida; order Brassicales; family Brassicaceae; genus Moricandia; species Moricandia moricandioides. The sequence continues at coordinate 20,831 of CAJHQQ010000450.1, forward strand.
GGCCCCAAAGCCTTCACCATGCACCAGGACGAATTTCTTCACTGTCAAGCTCTCTAATGAGAAATCTGGTACCTGAAGAAAGAAGGAAAGGACACACATATGATTAAAAACTAAGCTCTATAACCATTCATTGTTACATCACTCTTAAAGCAATTTCAGAGCAGTAAGTAACATCATCAAATCTATAAAACAATGACAATATGTGAATATGAAAAAATCTCAGTGAAGAAGATCTCACTTTCCAACAAAAAGTTATGCAACTAAAATTCTCTCAGAGAATCATAACAGACAAGCAAATTCTTACAGGACTTTTAGAAACAAGAGGAGGGACAAAAAGTGCTTCAGAAAATAACAAAGTATATCAGTACATTCATGGGCTTTATAGCTCATCTGGTCCCAACCTAGTAAAGAACATTTATTTTCTGGATAAAGTTAGCATTTTCCAACAGATAAGCTAGGAATATCTCTCTTACACACTTTTGTTATGACCTTTTCTTGTCATATACTTATATATAAAAAAGTTCCCCACAATCATTAAGGCAACGACCCAGTCGAAATAATCATATAAAATGAGTAAAAGATCTGAACTTTTTTCTAGAAAAGGATTGAAAAATATGTGTCAAGTAGAAGTGAGACCTGCTTGCCATTTGAAAAGGGGTCAGAGAGGGTGCGCTGTTTCCTGGTGCTTGTAGACCCGACCCGTCTAGACATGGATCCGTCGAATCTCTGAGAGAGCTGAGTTTGACGAATCGCCATAGACAGAGCTCGTCGATGCAACATCTCTTCATCGGCAAGCAGTTTTCTCTGTGAACGATTCATTCTCATGCTCTTGGATCCATCTTTTCTATCTTTCTTCATCATGGAGATAATCTTGTTACCCATAGCCTGACCCAGAAGACGAATTGAGGATAATTCAAAGAAATTCTCGAGAAAATGACATGTTTCCGAGAAAAGTCAATGTTTAAAGAGTCTGTTGCCCTAGATGGGATCAACCAATACACTTGTTACTTCCAAAGAGAGAGAGAGTAGGTGTGCGATGCAATCGGTCATTAATTGCGAATACAAATACAGTTGTTTCTTGAATTTTTGTACCACACCAAGAAAAAGCATGGTATAACGTTCAAACAATTAATAATTCACTGTATAATTAAAAAAATTGTTGATTGTGATATTCAACGTATTTTGTATCTTATATTCCAAAGTACTTTTTATATCTATCGACTTAACTTATTCAACATGTTTTCTCTATTTTTTTCTCAAATTTTTCTTGATCAATTATACTTTAACCAGATTTCTCTGCACCTAAAGTTGAATCAATCCAAATGATTTTTTGGTTAGTTTATCATCGTTGTTACCAATAAAATTCTATTATTGATTATCACCATTGATGACTAGTGTCGCTTGTGTGTTTTTTCCATATTCTGTTTTTTTTTTCTCAGAAGAACATCGCCATGTCTCGAAAAAAGAACAAGATGAAGAAGATGAACTCGAGGACTGTACTATTTCTTTGAAATAGAACAATATGTTATATTTTCAGATTTGATACTTCTCCTTTTGTCATTTTGTGATTGTTTATAATATAAAATTCATTTCATGTAGATGTTGGACAAATATTACAAAGATCAATACGATTTGTCTATCTTACGAGTTGGGGTAGGGTTTAGTATTTAAGGTTTTGAGTATGGTTGGAGCTCTATACTACTTTGGCAATATAGAATAAAATACTCAAGTGCATATGTATGCGGTCAAAAAATGTGTGACGTGGAAGACATTACGTGATATAATAGTAAACAGTGATGTTACGTGAAATATTTATGTATATTTCTGTTCCATACTATGACTGATAAATTTTTAAAAATATAGTAAAAAAATTATAGATTATATTTGGTTTATAGTTTACTGATTAGGGTTTAGATTTACTAATTATGAGTTTGGGTGTAGTATTTAGCGGTTGTGGGAAAGTTCAATATCTAGGGGTTAGAGGTCAGGTCGGTGTACTATACTACTTCACCGATATGGAATAGAACACATGTAACTTTTCAAACCAAGGGAATCTACATTCCTGATTATTTCCGGAACAATTTAGTAGTTAGGGGTTTGTCTTGAGTTGCATTATTTAAGAGAGTGTGTATGGTTTAATATTTATGGTCAATATTATAGCTGATACATTTAAAATAATATAGGGAAAACATTTATACATTATATTTGGGTTTATATTTTACTGATTAGGGTTTAGCTTTAATAATTAGGAGTTTGGGTATACAATTTAGCTGATGTGGGAGGGTCTAATATGTAGTGATATTACATGTAGTATTTAATGGTTTTAGGTGGGGTTATAATCTTATACTATTTCGACGATATGGAATAGAACATCCGGTATATATATATGTTGTCAGTAAACGTATACGTGGATGACTTCTCTTTTTTTCATGTACAATAGTTTGCAGGTGTTATTGACCTTGTGTTCTATCGACCACATTATTTCCTTCACATATTTACCTGGTACCTATAAAGAGAAGGGACAAAACCGAGTATTTTATGACATAAATGTTAAAAATTACATTATGTCAAAATCAATGACATTTACATAATTTACACTCTATATTTAGCTATTTGGCAAATTCTCCCAAGAAAAAGTTGTAAATAAGGTCAAGGAAATGATTTTTTTGGAGTTAATTGTCATTTATACACTTAACTATCATCTAATCTATTAAATTATGGTCATATTTTTATCTACTACTAACAAATCATAGTAGAACCACTTAAAGAATTAGTTAATATGAAATATTTGATTATTTACATTAATAATAAACCAACTCTAAATTAAAATTTTACTTTTTAATTGTAATAAAATCTGTTGAGAAAGAATCTAATAAAATTTTACTTAAAAATTTAAATATTTTTTAGAAAATAACACATTAATAAATTTTTTAATTAGTAATATAATATTATTATAAATCAATATTAACTAAGATTTTATTATAAAACAAGAAAATAAAATTATATAATGTTTTTTATAAAATTCTATAAATATATTCTGGATTATATAAAAATAGCAGTGATACATGAATTAAATATGATAAAATTATATTAAATAGATAATTTAATAATTTTTAAATTTCTAACTTTTTCATTTAAATAAATTATCACTCATCATTAAAATGAGTTAAAATTTGTAAACTATATAACATTTTTATACAAAATAAATGTATCAACATAAGTTAAACTTATATGTATATATATATATATATATATATCTACAAATATTTATTTATTTTGAAATTCTCAACAATATATTGTTTAAAAAAATTTTGTATACAAAAATATAATAGTATATAATAAACTTTGGTTAATATACTATTTAAAAATATGTTATTAGAGAACTATAAAACTTTAGTAATTCATTTAAAATATTAATGACAAATACAATTTAAATTTTAAATTTAATTGTATTTTAATTATAACAAAATCTATTCAGAAATGTTTTCAATATAGTACCAAAAATTCAAATATTTTATTTATAAAATAATAGATTAGATATAGTCACAAAAAAAATCAAAATTCATTTAATGTTACAAATTCAAAAATAGTTGTGTAATTTTGCAAAGTTTTCTTGACAAAATATAAAATTTTGAAAAATAAATATTTAACTCAAAATCATAATATTGAAAATTTTACAAAATATAAAATACAGATAATAAATAAAAAAATTTTGATATACACCACTAAAAAACTATTTATTTATGTTGTAAAAATTAAAGTAATCTAATATTTTGAAGTCTTAATTTAAAAAAATAAAGATTAATATCATCACATACAAAAAATACAACTATATCAATAAAATTTACTAAAATAGTATGATAGATACTACTATGTATAAAATTTACTAAAAAATAAGGAAATATTATTTAAACAAAACAATTTTTTACTTATAAATCTCGTAAAATACTAAAATGATATATGTTAAAGTGTATTTTATTATACACAACATGTAAATATAAATGATCTTAAATATATTTCTTTTATATAATATAAATAAATAAAATTTAAAACATATTATATGCAAAATGTATAAATTAAAGAATATTATGAAAATATTCTCTATTTAATTATTCATATAGTTATTTTATTGTACCTAACTCGAATATATATTAGTAAGTAATAAAAAATAATAACAAAGTGATTTTTTAAAAATAGATCACTATATATTAATAATATTGAATAAGAAATACAAACAATAATATTATATATTACACAATATATAATACTAAAATAAATTATATATTTGTAATAATATCTAATACATTAAAAAAATAGAAAAATATCCACACACACGTGCGGGTTAAAATTTAGTTTACTCTATTAAAATATAGTCCTATTTTTTATCTACTTACAAATAGTCTAGGTTTGACCATTGCAGTTAACTAGGTTTTCTATTATTTTTACTTTTATCTAACTTAATTATTATTAAATATATACACTAGCCTAAAATTAAGGAACTAAATAACTAATTTATTGTTTTTAAAAATAATCAATTCAGTTTATATTAACACTAAATTTGAATAACTAATCAATTATATTTTATTTACTAATATAAAAAAATAATTATATATGCCTACAAATATATACAAATATAAATTATACTTTAACCCAAATGCAAGATATAAATTCTTCAAAATTTTTACTAACTACATAATATAGCTCTTATAGATAGAGTATTAAAATTAGATATATATATATATATATATACACACATATATACATATTTTATAAAATAAATATTAATAATTAGTTACTATGAATATATAATGATACAATGGAACATATTATTATTGATATTTTTATGAGTATATTTTTACTGACTATTCCAACAAACATGTAAAATCTTTATCAAAAATAAAACTAAGTGAAAAATATAAAACACACTTTAGTTTAGGCTTGGACTTTGGAATACATGTTAGATATATTGAATTTTGATTCTAATTTATATCGTATCCTAGGTCTCATTATGGTAAATTTGTAAGTACGAATCAGATTCAGATATAACATATTGGTTTTGGTTCCAATTTGTAGCACATCCTAAAATTCATAAAGTAACCATATATCATTCACATTTGGATTATATTGGTTGGTTTTAGATACATCCAAAGTTAAATCCAAAATTTAAAACCAAAACATAAGAAGTAAATATTTATTTATATAAAATTGAATATTTAATGTACTTATTTAAAACTTAATACTTATTTTTAGACATCATTTCAAAAATATAGAATTGAATATTTGAAATACATATTTATATTTGTGATTATTTAGACATTCAAACCGGTGTTTTGGATTTTCTCGGGTTTTTCAGCTTTTGGGTTACCCATTCGAGTTCGACTAATAACATTTCGTATCGTATATTTTGTACCATCCTACAAGACCCATTCTGGTATTTCTGACATTTTAGATTGGGTATGTACGGATCAGATTTTTTGGTTTGGATTCGGTTTTGACTTCAGATTACATATTTTATCATGCCCAAGTTTACTTCAAATAAAAAAAATAATTATATAAATTTTCATCGAAAAGTTATCTGCGCTTTAGCGCGGGTTAAAATCTAGTCTTTATTATCTCTCTAACACTGAAGATAACTAAATAAAATTGTGACCATATTACTCATATTTCCCTACTCTAATGTAGTTGAATAAAGCCAGTGCAGCTTTTCTGAGATCCTATCGAATTTATTCTCCCAAAACAAGCTAAAAGTTTTAAAACCATTTTTTTTCTAGTTAAGGATAACATAAATTGCTGAGCTTTACAACTAAATTATTATATTATTTTTTTTACAGAAACAATTTTTTTTATCAGATAATGATATAGTGTTTTAGAATTTCATTTTGAAGTTTTCTACTATTTCATACATAATAGAAGATATTCATATACAAATTATTTGTTCTTCCTAACATGTTACCAATCCATACCAATGTTATTGCTTTTATCGCCTACCAATCCACAAGTAACTTTTTTACTTTGCATATCTCTCATAAAATTATTATTTTCTATATATAATATTTACTACTTTAATCGTTATTATCGACTATTAATATTTTATGTATCAATCAAAAACTATTGTAGATGCTAACAGACTTGTTAGCTGTTAACAAATACATGTATCAGAGGTGTTACCTGAGGTGTTAGTTGTTAACAATTTTTTTTGGTGTTAACAAAGGTGTTAGCCGTTAACAAATACATTCACCAGAGGTGTTAAAAGATGTTAACAAAAATTTTATCTGTTAACAAATATTGTAGATGTTTGATTAATGGTTTGTTAGCTTGTACATTGTATGATACTTAGATAACAAGCTGGCAAAAGAGTTGATACAAAGGTTTGTGAGTTTATACAGTGTTAGTTAAATGGTTTTATCAATGTGTATTACTTAATTTATTACATGTTTGCTTAACTTCCATCATTTTCTTTAATTGGTTCATTAAACATGTTATAATTTATAATATTTAAATGTGATATACTATTTATGAACATCAAAAAAAAAAATTAGATGTCATTAAGAAGCACAAAATGCAAGAGATGTTATGTGGTGAGGAAGTATCCTACGAAGTCAAACATCTAGGTGAATTGTGTAGAGGAGAAGTGACATAGCCTCTAACCTACGAACTGAATACACCCCTGCGACCCAAACACACCTTTTTGACACACCTTTTTGCTTCATCTGCCGTGTCAGCGTATTTTTGTCAGGAATGAAGGGTTTTTTTGTCTTTTGCAGTACCAAAAAGTATGTCAAGTTCTATTTATGTTTCATCATGTATAAATCACTAATTTGAATCCTTATTAAGTGTAGTTGCCTAAATCTCTCTTTTTTGTCAACTATTTTATTTAAGAAAAGTATTAAATTACAATAGAAGTATATAAAATATTAGAGATACAACTAGCTGGAAATTAGAAAACATTACAATTGTTGTAAAAGATGATTAATCATCTATAGAACATATGTCTCAAGAATCGTCATCTTGGTCACTTATATTTGTTTTCTTGTTAAGTCTCCTTGCATTATTATTTTTCTACATGTCAATATGCATGAAATTACAATATAAGTATATAAAATATTAGAAATACAACTATCTGAAAATTAGAAAACATTACAATTGCTGTAAAAAATGATTAATCATCTATATGACAGATGTTTTAAGAATGCTCATCTTGATCACTTACACTTGTTTTTTTTTAATTCGTCTTGCACTATTATTTTTCTACATGGTAATATGCATGAAATTTTATTCTCCTGTAAGTAAGATTTACTCTTGCATTTGTAACGTATCTGAAAATCAATCAACATCACTGTCTTATTTCTCCTCCTCACGTCCACTTTCCATCTCCTACACTAAAGAATACATAATATATACAAAAAATATTTCCCTCGTCATATCTTATTCATATCAATTAAAATCAGAAGAAAGCTTCCTCTGAACCAACTTCCTTATAATATAATATGAATTTTGTTTATCATAGTGTGACATTTACATATGGCTCTCATCTTTCTGACGAAACTCCAAATTATTTTGCTCAGTTTTTTTTGTTGTATAATATTGGCCAGATTTTAATTAAGATCTATAAATATTCTTTGATAAAAAAATCCAATCTAATGATTCCATCAAAAGAAATAGTAAGTGAAACTGCCAACTTTCAACGATTCTAAAAACATTTCTATACGACAAAGAAATTGCATTTCCGATGAAGAACGATTGCTTTATCATGACCAAATCACAATTTTGATTTTGAAACCAAAATAGAAATTCTTTATTTTCTTTTATCTCCATGTTCATAAAACACCATGGTAGCTTCCATGGAATTTGTTTCCAAAGCAAAGCGGTTTCTTACCACTTGAATCTAAATTCAACAGAATTAGATTGCTTGTTTTGTCATCGAACATGGTCACCAATTCTATGCCATAGATTGCACAAATGAATTGTAAAGAAGACAACGCAATTTTCAATCAACAGAAAATATATTTCTTGTCAATAAAAAAATAAAATAAACGACACATAAGCATCATGATCATGCTCTGTTCAGAATTAGAGTTTGGAAAAATGAGCAAATACGATCGCATTTGCAATCACCATAACTGTCTGAGACGAGGAAGTTTTTTTTTGTCCAAAAAGGAATATGTAAAGGAACTGATTTTATATTGAGAAATATCTTAGCATAGCTTTTTCTAAGAAAATATCACAAAAATAATTTTTAAAGAAAAAAAATTATCAAAATAGACTTTATTAAATGTTTAAAATATACATTTATACCCCTTGGATTAACTAACATAGATTTAGAGTTTAGAGTTATGGTGTGAGATTTTTGAGATGAGGTTTAAATTACAAAAATTAAAAAAAAAGTATATTAAAATTTTCAAGATAAAAAATCTATTTCGATCATTTTCCTTTTGAAAGTTATTTTTTGAAAAAAAAATTGAAAATGATTATTTGAGATATTTTTCCTTATATATATATTCATCGATGAAACAAAGAGAAATAATTGAGAGAGAGATTTTGTGTGTGTGTGTGTGATAACACGAGAGAGAGATGAGTTAGACAATAAAGATGATTGTGATTTGTTTCTGATTCCATAATTGCTTACATTATTTTCACATACATACACTTCTATTTATAGTGTACAAATAAAGCTTACTCATCCTCTCTTTAAACTTAAAAATGACATGTGGGTGTGATGAGCATGATATAAGAGCATGAAAAGTGTCTTTGGATAATCATCAATATTCTAACACTCCTCCTTGATTATCCATTATGTATTATGTACTGCATCGTTAAAAACCTAGTCACATAAAAATTTGATGGGATAAAAACCGTGACGAGGGAAAAAGAATACAGTGACGTAATCTTTCCCTGAGAATAATGGACATAGTTTTTTTTTACGATCACGCAAATGTTGCATTTCGATACCGTAAACGTGTTTTCAGAATGTTGTAGTAGGATGGGCCTTTGTAAACAAGTCAGCCGGATTATCGCATAACCATACATACTCGATGTGCACTTCTTGAATTTTTTCGAGCTCTCGTATGTATGAGAAAAATCTCGGAGGGATGTTCTTTATTCTATTGTTTTTTATATAACCTTGAGTTGAGCGACAAGACGAATTGTCTTCAAATATTTTCGTCGGCTCTTTCTTATCAACTATTCTACTTGCTTCTTGTATGTGGTGACTCATTGATCTAAGCCACACACACATTCTCGACATGCTTCGTGAAGTGAAATATTTTCTGCATGATTCAAAGAAGTCGCAACCAGAGTTTGTTTCTAGGAATGCCAAGAGATCACGGTTCCATCAATTGTAAAAACAGAGATGGTTTACGACCGAGGTTTATGATCTGATAAGTATCATGCATATGCAAAACCAACCATACCAAACTCGGATTATTTAAAGTAAACTAACCCTAAGTCAATTGTACCTTGAAGGTAATATAATATTTTCTTTATTTTGTTCCAATGCCTGCGAGTAGGAGGAGAACTAAATCTCTTCACTATCTTTCACAGGGTCTAAAATGATCTCTCTCAACATCGAGAGATCTATTTAACATTGGAGTACTCAAAAGAGATATATCTCGAGCCCAAGATAAAACTTTGTCTTTTCGGGATCTTTCATTTCGAACTCTTCTTTCCTATGAGTTTGTGCATCACCAACCTCCTTTTGAGTTCCAATAATGTTAGGTAATCAACATATACAACAAATCACAAAGCCAAAAGACAATTTCTTAACAAAAAATACATGGACACATCGCATTATTCACATACCCTTTTCTCAGAAGATATTCACTCAAGTGATTATTACGTCTGGATTGCTTTAATCCGTAAAATGATCGTTGTAACTTGACCGAACAAATCTCCCCGGATTTTTTTTTCTATGCTTCTGGCATTTTCAATCCTCCAAGTAATTTCATGTATATATCATTATCTAATGATCAACACAAATACGTAATCAGAACGTCCATAAGATGCATTTTAAGATTTTTCTATGCCGTTAGGTTCATCAAAAATCTAAATGTAGTTTCATCCATTACCGGGGAATAAGTTTCTTCAAAATTAATTTCTGGGGTCTGAGTAAAACTTTGGGGAACTAATCAGGCTTTATATTGTGTTATTTCATTTGTCTCATTTGTTCTCACTAATATCCATTTGTACCTAACTAAAATTTTATTCTTAGGCGTTATGACTATAAGTCCAAAGACATTCTTTTTATCCAGGGAGTAACTGGTTTGTATGGTATCTTTAGCTCCTCCCAATCATGTCTTTTCACATATTCCAATATGGACCTTAGATCTAAATCATCACTTTCGTGATTTATTTCTGAGGACACAGAAAAAAAGAACATTCCATCGATATATTTCATCTTATTTTTGATCCATAACTTTTCATCTCGGGCGTAGTTAATGAAAATCTCAGATTATTATGTTTCCTTCTCGTCTCTGGATCCTTATCTTTATTTGGTTCCTTTTTAACCTTTTCATTTTTCTCAACCAATTTCTTTTTTCTTTAGGAGATTTTTATCTTTAGAATTTGCTGGTCTCCCCCTCTTTAACTGAACACTAGGTTCATTCATTGTGTTTCGATCAGTTTATCTTTCAGAAACATCAACTCTTGATGGAACATTCTCAGCGGGTATATTTGATTTCGACACCCTTCTCATATCTGTGAATGCATCTGGTAACTAGTTTGCCAAATTATGCAAACACACAATTTTCTGAACTTCTAACTCTCGTTGATTTGTAGGATCAGTGTGTAATAACGACGGTGTACACCATGTAATCTCTTTAGAAATTTCTCTAATTTCTCACCTAACGATGGAATTCATCCTCATTAAAATGGTAATCGTCAAACAGTGCCTTAAATATATTACCAGTTATCGGTTCAATAGATACTTTTTTTATATTTGGTGACGTATTACCCACATATATTCTCAATCTTCTCTGTGGGCTCATTTTTGTTCTTTGTGGTGGAGTTACCAGAACATAGACCGCACACCAAAAAACACGGAGACGAGATACGTTTGGCTCTTGCCCAGATGCCAATTGTAATGGGGATTACTTATGACCCCATACTGAAATTGAGATCTTTGTTCTTAATATTAACGGTCGTGCAATCAACTGCAATTGTTTTATCAATGACTCGACCATGTCCTTTTGTGTATGAACATGGGGAATTGAATTCTTTACATTAATCTCCTTTGACATACAATAATCATTAAAGTCTTGCTATATAAATTTTCACCAGCATTACCAAACCTTACTTTCTTAATGGCATATCCTGAGAACTCTGTTCTCAGCCTTATTATTTTGGCAATGAACTTTGCGAAAACCGTATTTTTTGTTGTGAAAAGACAAACATTTTACCATACTAGATGCGTCAATCAATACCATAAAATAATTAAACGATCCAGATGGTGGGTGGATAGGTCCACTTATATCACCATGAATTCTTTCCATAAATATTGGTGATTCATGCCTAACTTTTGCTGATGATGGCCAAGTTATAAATTTTCCTTGAGAACATGCATTGCATGTAAACTCGGCTGTTTGCAAAATTCTCTCTTTTTTCAACGGATAGTCACTCGAATTTACCCTATTTTATCATCATGATTGAAGAAGGATGTAGTAGTCTCTCATGCTTCATTCTAAATGTACTAATAGACTTCAAATTTAATTGTGACATGGGACTCAATCATATTTATTTTCGTAAAATATAGTCCAAAGGATAACTCTTCCAATATATGTTTCCTCTCGGACTTAATGCAAAGATATTCAATGTCATATTTCCACATAGTCACAATATGATATCCATTTCTCTGGATATCCTTAAAACTTAACAAATTTTTATGAGACTCGGGGGAATATAATCTTTTCACTACCATATATTGTACTTACGCTTAGAGTGTAATTTTTTATTTTGAAACTGGACAAATATTTCTTATTTTTAATTATCGTGTGTGTTGACGCACTATCTCCCAAACACATATCTCTATCCATAGTCTCAAAATCTAGCATTTTCTGAATTTAAAATATTTATAAAACATGTATTAACATAAACACTCAACATGAAACATAAATATATCTCATAACAAAAGATATTGATAATATAACATAATAAATATTATATCACATCGATTTTATTGCTCATCGATATTTTCTGGACCAACCAAAAAAATCTGATACATCAGAGATCAGAGATGACGTTTGTTCACTTTCTGTCTCTTTCGCTTTTTGGGATGAGGAAGAATATGCTTTGGCGTACGACAACCACATACCCAATGATCTTTCATGCTCCATCTTTAGCAAACTTTTTTTGTTTGTCTTTTATCATCCCGGTCCCTTTCATTTCGTGGAAGTTCTTATTATTTTTTCATCATACATACATTATCTTCTTCCTCGTCCTATTCCACGACCATGATAATGGCTTCCACCACGTCAACGTGCTCGTCCTCTCCAATTATCATAACTGGATGATACAACATTCACTTCAGAGAATGGAGCAGACCCAGTGGAACGAGCATGATGGTTTAACGTCACAAGTATATTATTTTGCTTCGCTACAAGGAGGACTTGCATCAACTCCGAGTAACGGGTATACCCATTTGCCTGGTACTATTGTTGCAGAACTATATTTCCAGGATGGAATGTGGAGAGAATTTTCTCAATCATATCATAATCACTTATTTTGTCTCCAAATAACATCATCCTAGAGTAATTACGAACATCGCAGAATTATATTCACCAACACATGATCCGAGGAGATATAGTCTTACATAATGATCATTTTTTTCAAAGTCAAAGGAGACATAGTCTACCATTTTAATATTTTCTTTTTATTCAAAGTCGTAAAAGACATAGTCTTCCATGTTGACCTTTTCTTTTTATTTACGAAGGCAAAACCTACAACGTGTTTGTCTGATCGCGAAGACATGAATTATCTTAACAATCAGTCAGGGAAGGCAACACCTATCAACCCAAAAAATAAACGGAGAAGACCTAGCCTCTCATTCCAAAATAGTAATAAAATTAAAATTATTGAAAATATAAATTAAACTTTACTTCACTAGTATAACCTCGTTTGGTATAAGATCAATGCTTCGTGATGATAACATGTTGTACATAGGATAATGAACTGATTATATATATATATATATATATATATATATATATATATATATATATATATATATATATATATATATATATATATTGATCGATAAAACAAAGAGAATTAAGTGAGAGAGAGATAGAGATTTTGTGTGTGTGTGTGTGGGAAATAACATGAGTGAGAGAGATGAGTTAGACAATAAAGATGATTGTGACTTGTTTCTGATTTCATTATTGTTTATATTGTTTTCAGGTACATAAACTTCTATTTATAGTGTAAAAATAGTTAATGAGGATATAATACGAACGCATAATAAGTGTTTTTGGATAAACATCAATATTCTAACAAGAAATAGATCTTGGACAAAAAAAGGCTATATTTGTTGATGTTGTAGATTGACAAAAAAATTCCTTTTTGTCTTTCAAGCCTAGTATTATACAGATCCTTACTGAATTTATAAGTCTTAGTTATTTATAAAATACAACATAATATGTGCATCAAATAGTTCACAAGATACAAAACCAGAAAATTTGGTGACAAGTAAAACATTCTTTTGGTGAAATAACTTATATAACAGTTAGGTGAAATAAATAAGAGAAATACTCTAAAGTAGTTTTTATCACATAAATAATTTTTAAATCAATGATTAAAATAGACTTTATTAAAATATATAAATATATACATATATACTATTAGATTAATTAATCTAAATTTAAAATTTAGTGATGGATGAAATTTTAAAAATGATATTTAAAATTTAAAAGAGTACAAATAATATTAAAATTTTTAAATTAAAAATATTATTTTAATCATTTTTTATAGCTATTTTTGTGAAAAAAAAAAATTTAAATAAATTATTTGAAAAGATTGACCAATAAACAAACTCCCACAAGATAAATATTACCGCAGCAAGAAATTTACTTCACAGTAATCAAACTATATGGTTAAATCCCCGCAAATCACGTTCCGAGACCTCAGTAACCCAAAATAAAACCCGGTACAGTGTTCCCTGCTCCCTATACACTTTTGACTTTATTTCATTACTTAAGACTCACTTCTCACCCACTTGTATGTAACACAGCAAAAGCCAAAAGAGGATGCAGGTGCAGTGAACCGCTAAAAGCCTTCAAAGGCAGTAGCTGCTGAGTCTTTCCGGTCTCAAACCCATAAATCCTGAGATGATATCTACTTTGAGAAGGGTCTCTTTTATGTGCAATACTACGACTTACGACAATGGACCAAAAGTCCAGAAAAACCCGAGTGGTGCTGATAGTGTTGTTACTCTCCATTTCCATTCAGATCTATAGATTTCCGTTCAAAGACAAAATCCATTGGAATTGGCTGATGTTTATAGCCTGCAACGTCAGAACAATCATAACACTGCCTGATGTTTAAACGCTGGAAACGATAAGGCGTGTGTGCGACTGCAGCTTACCATATGTTTAAAGTGAATATATCAAGTACCCGATGATGATTTTTGGATCCACTTTTGCTTCTGCAACACGGTAAAGGAGTCTTTAAAAACGATTATAAGATTTAATATTCTCAGGCGTAGTGGAAAGACTTTAGTTTTGGCTTGCCTCATATGAAGTGGGACCACCACTACCTCCTCTACGAGATGATTTACCCTCACCAGTCATCGCAAAGCTGTATTCTTTTCTATTGCGAGCTCCAACACGGCGACTAGAATGTCTAGCAGAACCTGGATAACGTGGGAAGTTTGGGCAGAACCAACATCACTTTTCTTGTTTCATATAATAAGACAAGGCACATTATGACTTCAAATGAACAAACCATTCTCAAGAAAGTGTCCATCAGAGGAGTTCACCACTTCTCCAGATCTTTGCAACAACGTCCTTTGTTTCACTTCTCCATTGTTTGCTGTAAGATCAAATATAATATGAGTCATGGAGCACAATTTTCAAAAAAAAAAAACTAGTTAAAGATTGGTCAACAACAGGAACAGAACCTGCTGAAGATGCAAGTTGGTCCTCGCTGATATTAGACCCGTCAGCGCGAGGGAGAGGAGCCCACACAACACGATCAGGTCTGTCCTTGTTTCTTGGACGCCTCTCTTGCTTCTCACTGTTGGTACCAGAAACATGATAATCTTTCCCTGCATATATACCATCTGTATTCAAAATTATCAGCCTAACTTGGGAAGTTAACATTTAGACAGAAAACCTTACCTGCTCGAGGAGGACGCTTGCAGTTTTCTGCTTCTGCGGGTTCCACTCTTCGCTCAGGCTGGACAAAAGTTGAAGACTGGCTAGGTCGCGGCTCATTTCTCACAAGTATTCCCTTGATCAATCTCCCACCCACATCAACCTTCTGATTATGTCTTGAAGTCGAGGAGCTTCCTGAAAGATTAGTTTCCGTCTGCTGTTCCGGTTGTGGTGGAGACTTCTGAAAAGCCGTTTTAAAACACAAGTTGACTTATGATTCTGTCCACAACCATCATATACTGGACGATAAAGAGATCAAGGCTTTTGTTCTGCACAACTTTTTTAAAGAGCCAAAATCTTACAACAGGATTGTCTCGGTTTTTTTTCAGGAGCAAGATCTTTTTCTTCCCAGAATCCATAGTCACTGAAATCCCTGGGAGAGAGTTATCCATGACCGAGGCTGTAGATGTAAAATCGATGAGAAATACTGTGTGTCTTTTACTAATTGGGAAAATAAGCAACAACGTAGTTAGGAATACATATAGCTTTTAACTGGTTACCAATTTCAGTTACTGGTATGTCCTTTCCACTTGAATTTGGCTGATGATAATCTTGCTTGGAACTGCGAAAGCTTTTTGAATTGTCCTTTTCCACATACTATTAAGAAAAGTTATAGAATGAAAATGGACACAAGTGTTAGTTCACATACGAGTAATATGGCAGACTACAATGAATATTCACTCCTACAAAGTCAGAGACGCACCTTTTTCTTTTCAGAGTTTCGTTTCGAAGACCTTGAACTTGGCTTGTTTGCCGAGACTGCTCTGGCTCTTCTGCCTCCTCTTCGAACATCTAATAAACTCTGTTGCTTGAAGAGAAACAAGAGATCAACAATAGATAATTGCATTCCATATTGGAACACAAAAAAAAAACTACAGAGATGTCTGTCCAAGGAAAGCTCTGATTTCCTACTACGTATCCATACCTGAGATCCAAACACAGTAGCACGCTTTTGGCGTATAAATTCCATAAGTGGGGTAACAATAGGAGCCGGTTTCAAAGCACCTACAAAGTAATGGTGGTTAGTAAGTTTCATTCATTCATTGGAGACTAATCAACTTGATCACAGAAAAGTGATTGCAAAGGGAAAGACGAACCAGACTGTTCGGCTTCTCTTCTTTCCAATTGGACTTCAGCACTAGGGAGATTCTCAACAGGTTGAGCAATAAGCTTAAGGAATTCAAGATAATCAGGGTCTTTGGTAATAGACCCTTCACGAGGATCTTTCTTGTCACATGGTTTGGGCACTCGCTGTGAAGGCGCATATTCAACTATGGCCTTGAACTGAGCACCTAAACACATAATCACATTTCCAAATACATAACTACACAAACGCATGCAGTCAGACAAAAAGACAGATTGAAGGTCAAATACCCTTTTCATTAACAAACACATGGCCGTTGAAAAATGCAGCGAACTCATAAACATCTTCTGGTGACTTAAAACCAAAGTAGGCCCGTGAATGCTTCTGAGTCTTATAGCTGTGAAAGAAAGATAAACACTTCACTAAAAGCAACTCTATTGATACTATTTTCCCCCAGAACAAAACCGATCGTCTTCTGTAATCAATCGAAACCCTAAAAGCAATCATCATCCTATGTAAGTAGTAATCAAATAACCCTTACTTGGACTTTCCAGGACGAAAGGAGAACCAATTGTAGCTATCACAGAAACGAGAGTCGATTTGGGATAAGAGATCGGACTGTGAAAGAGAAGGCGGCAAGTGCCGTACAACCACCTTCCTCTTCTCTGACGGGTCCTTCATCAAATGAAACCCTATTTCTTTCGGAGAATCAAAGTAAAACACGATGGGTGAAACACATCAGAAGCAGTTCGAAAATCGAATGCAATTTTGCCCTAATTTTGTTTTTGTTTCCTCTCCCTTGAAAGTTGAAAAATTAAAAATAAAACAAAAACAAGACAATTCTCATAAGTTTCGAACCCTGAAGAGAAGAAACCAAACCGCTGTCGTGACGAAGCGGATGGCAATGGATTACGTGGACTTTTGAGTCTATATGGGCCAATATTTAGGCCTATTGTGGACTTATTAATTTTATGTTTCAGTCGGAAGGCAACGACCGGCAGCAACTGTTTAAGATGGGCATTTATTAGTTCGACCTCCCGGTCTCTGTATTTTGGATATATTCCACCAAACTGCTCCTAAATCCTAACTCTTAATCGATAAGGTAAGCAAAGAGTGCAGATTGTACGTTATAACTTGTTACAGTCATCTATACTATTAATATTATCATTTCTAACTATTATTTTAATATTTTCCCATCTTATTATTATTATTCAAAAATAAAATAAAATAAAGTTTGATATATAAACTGGCGGAAAAATAAGACATTAGACACAAAAGTTCGCAGAGAGACAACTAGAACCCATACTAGAGCAACTTGCAAGAACAAAATCAAATATATAACTATAACAAGAAAATTAAAAGAACTCATTATAATAATAATACACTAAGCTTGCAACTTTCCAACACCTCAAGACGCTTCTAAATGAGATTTATCATTGTCATCCACTGCCCACCAAACGATAATATCAATCTATATCAACACTGAGAGCACACCTCTCCGGCCCAAAGAACCCCTACTATCTAACCCAACAAGATATAACATTATTGAGAGCCCATACATTTCTGGATAGAAGATGTCAAACCAACAAGACCAATCCAATAGATACACCATAATGGAAAACTCTTTACAACGAGCTCTTCAAGTTATCCAAAATAAACAACGAGTAAATCTAGACAATCATGTTTGTACAAAGCCTTCCATAACAAAACATGAGCATAAACACCTGATGCAACCAAGGACATGCCTCACCAACTAGATGAGCAAAAAGATCAAACCAGGAACGTTTGTTGATTTCTAGATTTCTAGATCTTAAGTGATTTGAACTATGTTTTTAACTGAACTTGCAAAGAAATCATGGACATTTGTTGAACCCCAACCAAATTGAGTGAGAAGAGTGAGTTAGTTGATTATCTTCTCTAACGTGTGCTTAAGTGTTCGAGGACCCAATGGTTGGAAGCGATCACAACCATGATGAAGAACATGTGGTTCAACAGATCAACCTCAATCAACTTCAGTTTGAGGCTATGATGTCTGAAATAACTCATAGACTTCAAGATAAATTCAATATAGCTCACCAACCTAATGAAAACATACCCATGTTGTTATGCATGTCGAGGTAGAGGAGCTGTAGCTGGAGCGGCTAGGGCTCTAATTGGACCTAGGAGAGGACCACGAGTCGAGGTTAGAGGTCACTGGATCTTTATTGAAGAAAGGTCAAGAGACACATCTAGTGAGAGTGACGATGGGTCTCAAGCTAGCCAACACAATGGGCACCATAACCGGAGACAACCAGCAGAAGATAACCTAGGCGGTCTTAAACTAAGGATCCCACCTTTTCATGGGAAGAATGACCCTGGTGCTTATCTAGAGTTGGAAAAGAAGCTTGATCTAGTCTTCAGTTACCAAAACTATATAGAGGAGAAGAAGGTTATTGACACAATGGTGTTTATTTATTGCTCTAGCGGGGTATAAATATCTTAAAAAATTAACTGTCAAATTAACTCTTATTCCTAACACACAAAACAATACTCTTGCCAAGAGAGATCATGTGTAGTACTTAGGGGTCGAATCCACAGAGAACAATGACATACAATAGATTTATTATTTCTAAAGACTAAGCTAGGTGATTATATATATTGGTAGCAAACAATCATTTTAAGGAAATATTCCTTATTGGAGGGTGTAGATGCAATATGTAAATATGCTAATAATGTAAATATGGAAATATGATAATAACTTAACTAGATGCAAATGTAAATATGCTAGATCTAGGGTTTTCAAGCTCAATGAATTATAGGGAATAAGAAGCACGAATATGTAAATATTATAGAACTCAAATATTAACTATTCTGAACCTTTTAACTCCAACTCTCATATGCGAGCAAAAGGAAAGACCATCGATCGACTGCTAATGACTGATGTCGATTGACGGTGAAATCAGAAGAAAGTGTGAACGAGATTTGATATGTTCACCAATTAGACCAGCTTTCACATGCGCCTAACAACCTAGTTCAATGGAGTCTATTCTGGCACATAACCTACTCTCGTAGTCGTCCATGTCCTACTTTCGAGATCCTAGTAAGCTACTCTAGAATGCAAACATTAAGCATAACTCAATTGATGGATATTAACTTAACTTAGCAATCCTTCTTTTGGGCTAATCCATGATTGCTATCATTTAACCCTAAATCTAGTTGGTAACTACTCATACATAATCAAAGTAAGAATAATAATCTGAATATAATGCATAGATAAATATTTGGGTTCCAATAAAAATATCACTAAGGAGTTATGAATCTTCTCCCCTAATTAAATCTTAAAACTATAATGGAATGTTGGTGCACTCAATCTGCCACTTGCACACTGTCCAGCCTCCGCCACACTTTTCTGGTGCAATACATAAAGTATAAATATAAAACCATAAAATCTAGGTTAAAACTCGTCCATGGGTAATCTTGTAATCTTGTGTCTTGTCTCTAACTTAGGCTTGAAATCGACTGTCTACGATTTGGTCATCGATAGATGGTAGATGTGCAACATCGATCGACCTTGGTCATGTAACATCGGTCGACGCAAAGGTTATGTCGTCGATCGACGCTAGTCTTGTACTTCGACTCTCGCAATGATCAGTTACGAATTATTCTCCTCTAAATGCTCCAAAAGCTCCAAGTATCTCCATATATCTCCAAAACGTACATGGATATGTAAAGACCTTAAAACATAGCCTAGACACACATAATAGACCATAAATAGAGCCTATAACATGACATGAAACTAGTAATAAATCGGCTATATCAACTCCCCCAGACTTAACCTTTTGCTTGTCCTCAAGCAAACAACTCTGCGAAAGAGGTTTTGAAAAGCGAAGACTCACATAATATCTAAGTATAATTGTCATGACCTTAGTCTATTACAACCACATCCTATCAAGTCAATCACAAAGAAACTTTATATACCCTATCCTAGTATAGCAACCAAATCCATTCTACCAACAACTTAGCGAATAATAGTTTGACTCGCCCCTTTACTGATTTCATTTCTTTGCATAAAATAGAAGTGCAAGATTTACCTTGAGAGTATCAATCAAAGGATATATGGACTCTTACCTTCGCAAGTGTCTGAACACACAAGTAGTCTTCTCTGATTCATTTCCTCTCTCTCTTCTCACTTCTTCTCAGTCAATGTTTCCTTTCTTTTGAGGGTATCATTTTATTTTTTAATTTACTGAGATATTTAGATAGGCTTCCATGAATCAAGCCCTAATGGTTTTTACCACCAGATCATGTTCACTTCTTTTTAACCTTTAAATCTTTCTAGGATCATATGAATCAAGCTTTAATGGTTGTAGCCACCAAATCGTATTTGACTCCTTTTTTAATCTAAAGGGGAGAGAGAGGGGAATCGGAAGAACATAAACTTTTACCTTCCAGACTTGCAGAAGAAATTCGATCCAATGTATGCCAAATCCCAAAGCAAGCAAATAATGTCAGGATTAGTGTTGGAAATCAACTTTGGTTCCTTCAAACTTTCTAAGCAAGTGTGATATAGTGGCAAGATGATTCACTTCGATATCTCTAGTAATCTCTGCAAACAACCTTCTAAGAATGGTGCTAAAGTGTGGTTAGTCAATAATAAATTTTGATCATAGTCATGTTCTTAACTCAATAAAGCTTTTTGAAAAAAAAATTATATATAGATAGTAAATAAAACTTAAAAACAATAAAATAGTATTAGCGAACCTCCAAACTTAAATTACACAGTCCCCAGTGTAATCCGTCCTGGATTGGTTAGGAAAAATCAAATCATAAGTAAATAGCTTAAATATAGAATTTGATACCTCTCTCTGTAAGAGAGTGTCGATCGATGGTAGGCGGGTTTGGTCGACTGATAGTCGCGATCCATTGTCGACCAATGAGGCCTCTGTGGTGTCGATCGATGATGATTTAAACAGTCTGTAATAACGAAGTAAAACTCGAAATAAATAGTAGTATAAGTAAAAACTAAATAAAAACTTACTACACAATGGGTTGCCTCCCACTCAGCGCTTGGTAATAATCTTAAGCTCCACGTATTGAACTTTTTGACTAGAATGGAGGTGGATCAACACTTGGAAAACAAGTGTATACATCTTCTTTTCTCTTCTGAAACCATGTACCAATGAAGTTTCGTATTGCTGCATCTCCTCTGGCTTTCTCATTCTTTATGATGTCCTTAGTAACCTCCATTGAATGCATTCTCCTTTGTAGATTCCCTATACTGCGTTGTAGCATTCTAAGTCTGTAAGTTGTAGTCTCTGATATATCCTCCAATTTCTGAGAGATATCTTCTTTCATCCGGCTCTGAGAAAAATCAATCTCATTAAAATAGTCTTCTAATTTTTTTTCTGCTGCGTACTTATGTTTGTCGAAATCAGTATCGATCGCTGGATTATAGGGAGTAAGAAGCACGGATATGCAAATGTAAATATGCTAGATCTAGGGTTTTCTAGCTCAATGAATTATAGGAATAAGAAGAACGGATATGTAAATATTCCAAAACTCAAATATTAACTATTCTGAACCTTTTAACTTCAACTCTCGTATGCGAGCAAAAGGAAAGACCATCGATCGACGGCTAAGGAATGATGTCGATCGACAGTGAAATCAGAAGGAAGTGTGAACGAGATTTGATATGTTCACCAAGCTAATTAGACCAGCTCTCGCATGCGTCTAACAACCTAGTTCAATGGAGTCTATTCTGGCACAGAACCTACTCTCGTAGTCGTCCATGTCCTACTTTCGAGATCTTAGTTAGCTACTCTAGAATGCAAGCATTAAGAACAACTCAATTGATGAATATTAACTTAACCTAGCAACCTTACTTTTGGGCTAATCCATGATTTCTATCATTCAACCCTAAATCCAGTTGGTAACTACTCATACATAATCAAAGTAAAAATAATAATCTGAATATAATGCATAGATAAAATACTGGGGTTCCAATACAAATCTCCTTATGGAGTTATGAATCTTCTCCCATAAATAAATCCTAAAACTATAATGGAATGCTGGTGCGCACAATCTGCCACTGGCACACTACCCATCCACCGACACACTTTTTATAGTGCAATACATAAAGTATAAATATAAAACCCTAAAACCTAGGTCAAAACTCGTTCAGGGTAATCTTGTAATCTTGTGTCTTGTCTCTAACTTGGGATAAAAAACGGTTGTCTGCGATTTGGTCATTGATCGATGGAAGATGTGCAACATCGATCGACCTTGGTTATGTAACGTCGGTCGACGTCAAGGTTATGTCGTCGATCGATGCCAGTCTTGTACTTCGACTCTCCCAATGATCAGCTATGGATTATTCTCCTCTAAATGCTCCAAAATCTCTAAGTATCTCCATATATCTCCAAAACGTACATGAACCTGTAAAGACCTTAAAAGATAGCCTAGACAATAGACCCTAAATAGAGCCTATACCATGGCCTGAAACTAGTAATAAATAGGCTATATCAGTTATACTGGCTGCAACTGAGTTATGTGGTTATGCAATCAACTAGTGGGAGCAGCTGGCTTCTAACAGAAATCGCAATGGAGAGCCAATAGTGTCATCCTGGTTTGAGATGAAGACAATAATGAAGAATAGGTTTTTTCCCAATCACTATGGACGAGATTTTCATCAAAAACTAAGGCGGCTGACATAAGGAACTAAGAGTGTAGAAGACTACTTCGACGAGATGGAGACTCTAATGATGAAAGCATAAGTGAATGAGGACATGGAAGCCACCATGGCACGTTTTCAAGGAGGATTAAGAAGGAAAATTCAGGACAAGCTAGAGATGCAAGAGTGTGCTGACATAGAAGAGCTACTGCATAAGGCCATACTGATTGAGCAGCAAAACAAAAGGAAAAGCTACACCAGGAATCAGTATGGGTGGACCTCCAAGCCTACCCCCTCCAAGGATGATCGATATTTTATGAAGCCAAAGGAAAATACCCAACATACTGGATCATCTAAACTTGA
Source organism: Moricandia moricandioides (assembly GCA_905132885.1). NCBI lineage: Eukaryota > Viridiplantae > Streptophyta > Magnoliopsida > Brassicales > Brassicaceae > Moricandia > Moricandia moricandioides. The sequence continues at coordinate 44,289 of CAJHQQ010000450.1, forward strand.
AAAAGGGAAAGGACCAGAAACACCTACTCGGTCTAGGAATGTCAAATGCTTCAAGTGTCAAGGACAACGACTTTCATGGCCAATTTGACAAACAAAAAGATCAAACCAGGAAGATGATCACTAACCGATCCACTAGTAACATGGTTAAACCACCACCTTGTGGAGGATCTGTGGAAGTTTTGGATAAACTACTGGAGCTGGACAAGGAGGAGAGCGATGTACCTGAATCAGAGGACGAAACAGGCGAGGACGAGCTAGACGATACTGATCCGGCCAAGAAGAGGCTGAGATCAAAGGAGAATTACTTGGAGGAGATTATGAACAAATTAGAGAACTTTCATCAACAAAATAGGACTAAAGACGAAACTAGGCTCTTGAAAAACAACATGGACCGAGATTAATTAGAAGATGGACAAGAGGAAGTCTATCCGGCCCATTTAGAGACCAACAACCCATGAACCAATCCACTTGTCTTTTCCACTAGCCAACAACCAGATCAATAAAGCACAACTTGAAGCTTTGAAGACCATGATCCAGCTTGTGCAAGCCAAAGAAGAGATATACACCAATCTAGGAGCGAAATCAGCTTTGTGGATCAACCTCTTGTTCGTAAAAGAAGATCTCATGTGATCTAAACCAAACAACAATGTAATCTAGGATATTCTTTAGTTGTTTTCATAAGTTAGGATTTAGCAAAACCATAAACAGGTAGGATTAATATAAGGGCTTTTAGATTTCGTAGATTAGGGATTCTAAGCTCATGTAGGATGGCTAAAGCAAACACAACACTTTTCAATAAAAAGCTTTAAGCCAACAAACGTTCCAAGTTTATTATTTCCTTTGTTAAGTGACTGAGCATAGAGCAACACTAAGGGAAATAGATTTCCATCGTGAGCATCTTAGACATGTAACAAGGTAACTTTGTGTCTAAGAGAAGAAAAGCAACTTTGAGCAATTCTCAGCTTCAAAGCCAAGACCACCGATCTATTCAGAGTGCTAGTAGGCTCAGATCAACCATGGTCCATCCCACTTCAAGTGATCCAAGAGAAGACACCATCCAAGGCCGTATCAACACCACAAAAGAAACATTATTTGGTGAGGTGAGGGAGAAAAATCCGAAGATCCACCGATGACCATCCGTCGCTCCTCACCTAAAGCACATCTGCAGCTCAATAAAACCACCAGAGAAACAAATCATCACTAAAGGCTAAACTGACAAGAGCCTATAACCGTCATCAAGCGCCTGACACAAGAACTCGGATCTGAGCCCAAAAAAAGATTCTCCAGCCGCATAATGAAGAGACGAGGTAGATTGAGAACATAAGTGGAGAAAAGGAGGAACAAATGGGGTCCGACGGTCGTTCAAATGACAGCGGCCACTGGAAAAAGGAATTTGATTCTTGACGGCGGATAGGGTTTCACTCGTCGAAAGTACTCCCATATGTGTTCTGTATCATATTCATTTTTCTGATTGTCTTAGAGTAACTATATATTATCCCCATATAATGTGTTATATTATTTTTTACTATTTTCAAATAATATTTTGTCCCTCGTTAAAGATATAACCATCCAGCTAATACTAATTAATCTATACAATTCTACAATGTTATACATTAATTAATATAATGAATTATAATAGGCTCACCTTAATTAAGTCTCGGCAAAAAACATGAATCCGAAGAACTGAACCAAATTCAATCCGAAAGTAGTCACAGACCCAAACAAAAACTGGTTAAATATCTAAACGGATTCAAAACTTTGCTATCGAGAAATCATGAACCGACATGGGAGAAATGTCTCTACTGGCAATACTAGTCCATTTCACTAACTGATATTGGTGGAGTTCTTCCTTAGGGTTCCAATGCTCAGCCCGCTTATCCATCCCTTCTTGCATAACCTCCGAACGAACAGTAACCCTCACCTTCCAAATCGTGGATTCCTGCTCGCTGGTTAGAGCCTGAACCTTCTCTCGAAGAGAAAGGATTTCATCTTGCAATCTCCCTCGCTCGGACCCTTGGCCAACTCCTCCTAACTCACATCAACAAGATCTCGTCACTTCCCAACAATTGTATTCCTCTGCGTCAGCAACTAGAAAGGCATGAGATTCTACAACCGGTATGACACAAGGGTGATGATGCCTTCTTAACAACTTCATCCTCTGATATTCATAAAAAAAAGTTGTTGGGGAGACTTTCAGCCTGTTTCCTAAAATATAACAGCAAAGAGGCAGAAACGATTATCAGAACATTGGGACTTACTCACAAAAAAAGGAAACCCATCTCAGTTTCTTAGGAATAGTCAACGCCCCCTTCACAGATGCTTCCCCACCAAACGATACCGGGAGGGAAACAACTAATACAAGGGCAACATTGTGGATCTTAAAACCCACTCTAATTGTTTGGTTGTGATTGTTTGCAAAGTATTAGGGAAGAAGAACTATATGGGAAACAATATTCTCAGAACACAACAATGTAATCAGACTCAAGTTGACGAAAATGGATTTATATTAATTCTTAAGAGATTTTACAAGGTATATGGAATACAAATGAAATGAACTAAGCTAATGTTGTGAACAAAAGAGACGAAGTCAAAGTTAAAATGGATAAAGTTTAGGAGGTCATTGATCGTGGTAATCTAGGTCTCAGAATTCCTCCTCCCTGTTGTTCTCTCTTTATACTCCATTTTATAGCAATCTATGCTCTCTCTTTGTCAATCAGGTGTAATCCTGAAGTATTTTGATATAAGTCCCAAGTTGTGCCGACCGCGAGAGAAAGGTGATAGATTCCGATAAGGATACCGTGCTAAGATTAAACCAGTCAAACGCCAGGTGACTCTTAGTTAAGGGTTTTGATTGTTGATTGTGCGGTTAGCACCTATAAAACAAGAGTACTGATTGATTGATTTCTAGGTTGCGATGATTTGATAATGATTGATTATTGTGAAATATATTGGGTTATATCATTCAGGCCTTGGATCGGGGTATAACATATATATGATTCATGATAATATGATTGATTGCTTGTGTGATTGCATTATCTCGTTTGGGCTTCTTTGAGAAGGGTTTAATATGTTTTCTAAGAAGTATGAATGAATTTTATCGTCCAAGATTTGGCTCGGGGTGTATAACATGTATGTGCATGTATTTGAAAAGGTTCACCGGGTAGGTAACCTGTATGTGAATGAAAGGGGTTCACCGGTAGGTTACCCTTATGGCCATGGATTCTCCTTATGGATCCATGAGCTCTGACATTCGAAGAGGAATGTCGTGATAGTCACTAGTATCCTCTCTTTGGTGATACAGATGGGACTTGTTCTCTCGCAAGACACCAAGCGCTAACTAGGATAATCTTCTGAATGCATGCTACACAACAGTGTAGGAGTGTTTAATTGAGTGTTTTCGTTAAGACTTCAGTTGTGGTGTTTATTCACAGAGGGAAATAACTATTAGTAAGGGGCAAGCCTCGATGATCATTAGGATCAACCACCTATGAAAAGTGGATGCGTGGTTTAGTTGATTGATTTATTTTGCATTGCATTTTGCATGAAATAATGATCCCTGCCGCATGATTTATTTGGAGGAATGATTAAACTGTTTGGAAACCCTGGCTCACTGAGAAAAATAATTTCTCATTAGACTATTTGCTTTGCAGGTAACCATAGGGGTATCTTTGGTTGCGAAGGAGCAATGCTGCTGGCGTATTGTTTATACCTTTTGCAAATGTGTATATAGTATAATATGTAATACATTTGAATGTGGTGCACCTTATATATGTTTGATGTTGTCTTCTATATGGTATTAGTCATAGTCCGGGATGAACCAACTAACGGTTTCAAACTCGGGTTGAAAAGCCTTAACTTGGAACCACTAGGAAACATGTTCTTAGGCATTTGAAATTGGGATTTTATATTTAATTTGGGAACCTCAGATTGAATATTTAGGCACATGTAGTAGAATCTTTGATCTAGTTAAAGTTCTTTAGTTTATCATGCATGTTTGATACAAGCCTAAGCTATCAAAGGCTTAAAACACAAAGCTATCATGAGTTGTCAAGCTTGATGGATCAAAGTTCGCCACACAAAGGAATGGAATGATAAGAACATGAGGATCAAAGCCTATTTGAATCCACAAAATAGAATATGATACACACTTATATTTTAGAATGAATCCACAAACTAAAATAAACAAGCAGCCAAAAAAGAAATCAAAAGGAATCCACCTAAAGACTAATTGAACAAAATAAATATAAACTTTGTCAAACTGAATAATACTTTACTAGAATGATCAAATCTGTCTAAAAATGAAGCAAATACAAGCCTATATAGTGCTCAACACTTAAAGAAAATAACGACAAAAGAAATAACATAAAATATCAAATAAATGCCAAACTAGCTGTTGGGCTGATTGGAGGATTTGATGTCTTGTATTTCGAGATATTCAGTACAATTCCATGTGACCAGTCTCTGGATGGAGAATAGTCTACCAAAAGGTGTGGCCTTAATTGGTTCAAACAAATAGAGTTGTTGAAGCATTGAATGTGTAATATGCTCCAAATAAGGTAAGAGAGATCTTGGGTTGATTCAGCTGATCAATGGATGTTTAAAGAAGGTATTTTAAAAAAGAAAAAATTGGAAAAATGAGACATTTTTATCTTGAGTTTGTCCCTTCAAGACTTTTAGAAGATTATTTAGAAAAATGAGATTCACATTCCTTTTAATACCATAATACCCTTCAATTAACTAATTAAGAATTATAAATATTAAATGTTCGTAATTTATTTAATATTAAAAAGGAAAAAGATAAAAACATGTTTTTATCTTAATTAGAATTGTTGCTTCTTAATAAATAATAATTTTTCGTAATTCATTTAATATTAAAAAAGAAAAAGATAATATCATATTTTACTTTCATCTCTTATTATCTATAAACAAAGTAAGAAGCAACAATACTCGTCTCTTTTTAACTATTGCCTTTGTGCTCCACCTTGTATAGCTTTATATTTAAGTAAATGATCAACAAAAACAAAGATATAGATGTGGTATTTCGAGACCATGTTATATTGATAGAGAGGGGAGATGATTATGTTGATGAAGAAGAGAGAGACACAAAGAACAAAGAAAGAAGTTTGTGGAACAAGAAAAACGTGGGAAAGACGATACTATGAGAGATTTAAGGTATATTTAGTGTAGATTTAGGAAATATATTAACCAAAATATGGAAGTTTCCATAAATTTTTGCGATTTTGCTATAACATGTACCATATGTTGTGCAGAACACTGTAAAGTGAGTGGAAAGTTTATTCTTCCATAGGCATAACATAAGGTAAAAAGCATAACATGTTATGACACATAAACAAGAAAAGGTAAATTGTAGAGTCGTGGCTATAATTTGTAATCAAGCTTGAGATAGACTAATGACATCTTGCTATAATATACCCTAACGAATTCTAGTTAAGATAGAATATACAAGAATGTTTTGTTTGTGTTATATACCTAGGATAGATCTATGTATAACACTTAGTATCCGATTTATAGACTAAGTAGATAACGAGAATGTGTATTCTATCCCCACGTAAAACATCAAATAAAATATGTTTTCACTAGTTTCAACATATAAATCATTATACTTAAGTTTTTAATAGTTTTTATATTTTTAAAATTTAGTTTACCATTTTTTCTATTAACACAAGGGTAAAAGTTGTCCAAAAAAATCAAAAATATCAAAAGTCCTAAAAGGATAAACAAAAATTGAGAGTGTCTATTTTTCCAATTCTCCCTTAAAAATTAGAACCCTCTACTTTATGTACGAACTCCCTTGGTCTCCATACAAATGATTGAGAGATACCAAACATGGACAGTTCCAAGTAAAGCATGTGTTGGATCACCCGCTTTGAAAAATTCATATCTTCTTAATCCTTGGAGATTTTCCAGTGATTCCAACATGACTAGACTCTATGGTGCGTTGAATGTCTAGGAAAATTGGTTTCATAGTAAAAACCCTCATGGTTTGTGAGATACACTCCTTTTAGTACACTTATGTCAAATCTTTGCTCCTAAGCAGCTTAAGAGGAGACTTTGATGAAGCTTCAGTTCAGCTAGGAATTGGATGAACACATCAATGTTCCTGTTTGATTGATGCACGAAAAAATCATTAACTATAACATAATCTGGATAGGGGGTGTTACGGACAATGCCAACACAAAACCTTCCACTGGCAGTTCTCTCATGCAAAAGACTGTTCCATCACCGAGGATCCAGAAAGTGTCGTTCATCTGGTAAGACATTTCAAATCAGATGGATGTCCGCTTTTGTCTCTTAAAAATTTGAAGAAACACGATGCTTATGTGAAGATAACGGCTTCTAATTCCAAGGTAATGCTCTTGTCTCTAATATACACTTGAACTCGTACCCCTCCCCTTTTCTTTAATAGGGGTCATTTTCAGGCTATGGAAGCCAACAATGAGTTAGATGAGACTTTAGAACAATGATTGAGGGATGTCTCGTGGGAGATGAGATTAATGTGGTTAAGAAGGTTGTAAGGGAGTTGAAATTCAGTTTGAGATTGTCCAAGATCGGGAGCTAGCTAATGATGTCCAACTAATTGCTACTAAAAAGCTTGGGAATCAGGCTGCTTCTCTTGAATCTCGACTTTGGGTGATCGAGAATGAAAGAAAGGAAGCCCTCGAGAGGGTTTCTTCGTTGGAGGCCCAGACCAAGAATTTGGCGGCCAAATATGTAGAGGATCTACGTTCAGCCTCCTATAAGGCTAAGAAGACCCTTTCTGAAAGCTACATCGACGAGCTTGTATCTATAAAAGAGAAATGGGAGAGGAAGAAGGTCACGACCGAATACAAGGGTCATTTTTGGGAGGTCATGGCCAACATCGATCTTATTAACGAGATAATAAAAAACAATTTTCTGGAATCTGACAAGCTCTCTCGCCTTCGTGCTAAGAATATCGAGCTCTGTTGTTGAGCTTGATTTTTCTGTTGTGTCTGACTTCTCTGTCAGAAAATGGAACCTTCCTCAGATTTCCGAGGATCTCCCGACGAATTCTTTTCGAAGATGACTGCTGAAGTGAATGAATTTGGCAGTTATCCGAATTACCCCAATGTCGAACCATGAGGTGCAACAAGCTGAATTGGGTGAACATGACGCTGAAGGAGAAGACTGAGTTCAAGTCACTAGAGTTCATGGATTTCGTCATTTTGCTTGTTTCCTTTTCCTTTTTTCTTATATTTGAAAAATAATTTGATACATGCTACGATATTAGCTATGACCGTTATAGTAAAGGAATTTCTAAGTTAGGATAAAGCAATTTTCCTTTTTCAGTTCAACTAAGCTTTTTGGTGTTTTCTTTTCCTTTTTGTTAAGTTTAAGATCTTTTATTAAATCAATTTAGGAAATTAATATGTACCTTGATCTATAAATGGGGTTCAAGGAGATTAATAAAAATTATCTTCCAGTAATTAACTTTATTCTCCAGAGAGACTAGGGTTAAAGGAAGCTTTTCTTTTTATCAATTCCTTGTTCTTACTTGGTTAAACACGGCCACGGTTACGAGATCTAAGACTGAGGCACATGCTCGTATCAATTTGTTATCAGAGCCAAACAATTCAGTGGCAGACGAAAACCCGGTCCTTGTGCAACTTGCACTCTTGTTAAAGAAGATATATATGCTAACCGAAACAGTAGCAGAACATGGAGCAACTCTAGAAACGCTCACCTCAAACCATCGGAAAGAAGACGCACAAAGAAAAGAGAAAGCAAGAGACAATACATTAGTTAAATTATCACTAGATGAGCTTTCTGAAGTCGAAGTGCTAAGTGGGATCCAAGGTAACAAGGGACTCACATCGGCTCAGGCTGCTGATGCAGGTACAAGTTTAACACTGGCCAAAAGCGGTAAAAAGTACTAATGGAGGGAGGCGACAATCTAAGAGAAGAGGAAAGGTTTTCGTTCTCAAGTGACCATGGCCGGCAAGAGTTGTAGGCCGAGAACGGGGTCATCACGAAACTGATGGAGGAGGGGATTGGAACGTTAGGCCGATTGGCACAGCATTTAAACCAAGTTATGGAGATTTCAGAGTCCATGAAAATCTTGAATATCAAGGAGACTGCATGACTTATGATGCACCAGGCCTTAGTTCAGAAACGTTTGTGGATCCAGCAATAAATATGGAGTTCTCACCGTATGATGGTACAAACAATGCAGTTGAATGGTTACAAAAAGGTGATGATTATTTCATGGATCAAAGAGTATACAATGATGACGCAAAATTTTGAGAAGCGACATTTGTGTTAACCAGACAAGCATACCATTGGAACAACAATTTGAGGTGATTAATTACCCATAAACTGGGATGGGCTGAATTAAAAGGGATTTGCAAGAGTCACTTGGAAAAGCTGATGCAGTAAACCCGGTGCACGAACTATGCAATTTGAGGCACACTGGTAATGTGGATGAGTATTACAATGAGTTTGAAGAATGTCTTGGGTGTCAAATATACTAACCGGAGATCAACAACTATGGCAATTCTATGCATGACTAACAGATAGCTTGCACAAGGAAGTTGAGTATCTCTTGCTTAAACAATTTTGAAGAAATAGAATATGCTTGGGATAATGAGTATAAAATCGACAGTGATAGAAGAACAAGCACGATCGTGGGTCATTTAGAACCACCAACACGTCATGATAATCAACCAATAAGTTCATTCCCAGAGAAACAAGCGTTTCAAAACCACAAGAATACTTCAGCCGAAGGAGAAAATCCGCCACCTTGGCAAACATGATCAAAATAAACGCCGCAAAGGGTGTTTGGAAGAAACAGATAAAGGCAAAAATGGCTCAATGATGTGCTGAAGGGCTCTGCTTTAATTGTGAAGACTTCTATGCACCTAATCAAATATGCAAGCCAGTTCTTTTATACATTCAACCAGTTTTGGATGACAATGAGAGGAAGGAGACGAGGAGATCGAGGAAGAAGTTGAAATCTCTTTAAATGCAATGAACGGAGAGCAGACATAAACTATGTTCCAGGTACAAGCTAACATGATGACTGCAAAGGATGGGTTTTTCTTGATACTGGAAGTACACACAATTTAATCAAGAAAAGTATGGCTGAGACTCTCGGAGTACCAATGAAGCACCGGGAAGGACGATTTGTGGCACTTTCCAATCGAGGAAGATGTCATATTGATGGGTTTTGCAAAGGGTGACAATGAGTGTACAAGGACACAAGTTCCAAACTGAGTGCTTTGCCATTCTCCTTAATGGTTTCTATGTGATATTAGGCATCTGTTGGTTGAATGCTTTGGGAAGAGTGGTGTGGGATGGTATGGCTAAGACGGTGAAATTCCATAAAAACAATACCACCATCATATGGCATCAAGAAGCGGCAGCAAGGGATTATGAGTTAGCCGCATTAAATGCAGTTGTAACCGAAGACAATCAATTGGAACACTTGTTTGAAGAAGAGATTTTCAAAATACCACACACAAATCAGTATCGAAGACATGGAACCTAAGCCACTGGCCAGTTGGAAACTCACAACGGAGACAATTCTGGAACAATTTAAGAAGATACTACTAAACCTCAATGGCATTTTTACAAAACCAGTTGGGCTTCCACCAAAGCGGGACTGTGACCACTGAATTCGTTTGATACAGGGAGAAGATACAGCTGCAGTTTGACCATATCCATGCCCCCATTTGTTAAAGGATGAGATCGAGCGACAATGTGAAGAGATGCTTCGTATTGGAATCATATGAGTGAGTAATTTCCCATTCTCCTCACCCGTACTCTTGGTCAAAAAATGAGACAAGACATGTATATGTACTTTGATTATCAAGATCTTAATAAAATCATGGTAAAGGAAAATTTTCCTATCTCAGTAGTAGATGAGATCATAGACGAGCTTCACGGAGCTCGTTTCTTCACAAAACTCGACCTTGCATCTGGTTATCACCAGGTTCGAATGTACAACGAAGATATTGAAAAGATATCATTCTGAAGTCATCACGGCCACTACAAATTTTTGGTGATACCATTTGGTATCTCCAGTGCACCCTCACCATTCCAAAGTCTCATGAAGACCATCTTTCGGGATGTACTACGGAAGTTTTTGTTGGTTTTTAATGATATTTTTTTTCTACAGTGTTTCATGGGAGAATCATCTACAACACGTTTTTAGACTGCTAAAGAGTCATGGATTACTGTTGAAACATTCAAAGTGTTCTTTCGGGCAACAAGAAATAGGATATCTTGGATGTGTGATTTCCCAAAGAGGAGTAAAGGTTGACCAATTAAAGATTGCAGCAATCACGAAGTGGCCTCAGCCAACATCAGTTAGCAGTTACAGGATTCTTAGGTCTGTCAGGATAATACAGAAAATTTATTAGAGACTACAGGATTACAGCGGCACCCTTAACTCATATATTGAAGAAAACATGATTTGTGATGAAGAAGCTGAGAAGTCTTTAAAAGCTCTAAAGAAATCACTTTCGGAGCTCTTGTCCTTGCACTTCCAGACTTCTCTGAAGACTTTGTCGTTGAGTGTGATGCATCGGGAAGTGGCATCGGTGCTGTGTTACAACAAAAAGGATATCCTATCGCTTTTTAGTAGAAAATTGGTGGATCGACACTCGAAAGTTGCAGCTTATGAATGAGAACTAATCGAGCTAGCTAAGGCAGTTATTCATTGGAGGTTGTATTTGTGGGGATTTATTTTCTTAATCCAAATAGACCATTACAGCCTTAATTTCCTTTTAGAACAAATGTTATCAACCTCACCACATATACATTAGGTAAGTAAGTTATTAGGATACGATTTTGGTGTGGAATATTGTTCTAGAGTAACAAACAAGGTATCTGATGCTTTATCTAGACGAGGTAATGATAAAACTAGGACGTAATGTATGATTTATGCTTTGCACAATTCAGATGGTGGGATCCTAGCACGGGTGAGAAAGGAAGTAAATGACAACGTCAACTCAGCTGCACTCCGAGATCGTATGATTCGAGGTCAGGCATGATATACCATGGATTTTACCACTTTTAAACCATGGTATATGACCTATTTATAGTATATTATATGGGTTTTGAGTCTGTTTTAATGTTTTTAAGGTTAAGGTACGTTTTGGAGAACTTTGATGGTTTTGGAACCTTTTGAGGTGTTAAACTACACAGACGCGTCAGATGTATAGGTATAGATGGACATCTTCTCATCGTGCGATTGATCTGATAGTTTGAAATTAGATAAAGCTAAAGTTAGCTTTCCAATGCCACCGGTTTGAGGTCAATCAGCATCCTATAGTAGAAGTTATGCATGTTTTACTGAAGAGTGGTTTGTTTGCCTCGCGAGATGAAGCTGCCAAAGAGACGAAGGAGTGTCTTCGACGACAGCTTTGTTGTCAAACAAAGTTGATACCAGAATGCGGGCTGAGTATATTTCAAGACCGAATAAAGCCCAGAAGCCACCACAAGTTACCAGAATACCCCTGAACGACCCAAAATCCTATTTATGTGTGTTTCTAAGCCATTTTTTACGGGGACGCTATCTAAGCTTTCCTTTACTCATAGTTCTAGGGTTAGGAGAGAAGAGATGAAATCCTTCAGAGTCCTCCTAGAACTCCTTTGGTTCTTATTATTGATTTCTATTTATTATAATCATCTATGATTTCTTTTTTTTGATCATGTATGACTAGATCTCTTATTACATTTAGAGTTTATTAATGGTATTTATGGATTAGCCAAACAATAGAAATACTAGGGTGATGATTAGATCTATCAATATAATTGTGCTTATTACTTGTGTTCTAAAGTAGCTAACTAGAACCCTGATCTTAGGATAATTGACAACTGAGATAGTAGGATCATTACCTGAATAAATCATGTTGATCTAGGTTGCTAGGGAAAATCAAGAGAATGGTCTAGTGATTCTAAGTAAACCAATAGAATCTGATCGTTTAATGCTTGACTAAGAAAGCCATTAATCAATACCGTTTACATAACAGCGATCGAAGGTCATGCCGAGTTTGCACACGAAAGTTGTAGGCTCTGAACTTAGTCATATGATATATATATATATAACTTATAATATCTTTACTAATTGAATTTGTGTTATATAATTGAAAAACCCTTGGCCTCTATCTATTATAATTCACTGCCTGAAAATCCTAGATCTAACTATTTATTATTATTGCTTACAGACTAATCAATAAATCAACTGCTTTGCTTTATTTACTGATTTAAATCTATTTTCCTAACTTAGTCGCGGCTGTATTAAGTTTATCGTATGCCCACACTCCTTGTGGATTTGATTCCTACGTACTACAACTGAACCTCTTATTTGAGAGAGTAAAGTTGCTCTAGAGTTAATTCGAGCATATCAAATTTGGTGTCCTCGCCGAGGAGCGAGGATTCACATTTGAACTTAATTTGTTTGATTTAGTCTAGGTTATTTTTTCTATTTAGTTTACTTACAAAAACAAATTCTTGTGTTTCATGTACATACATCTTAGTACCAGAAAGCAATGACAAGAGTTTTTTTTTGGGTTCTTCAAAGAAGGAGCCTGCTGGTTCACGCACGATCCGTAAGTCTACGAGGGAAGTATTGATTGACACCCTCCAAGCATCAGCGATCGACATCATGAACCAAGCATCGATCGACACCAACTCCTTGGTATCGATCAACACTACTTGCGGACATACAAAGAAGGTCGAGGTACTAATACTGAGTATTGACAAGACTAGAATTTTACGAGACTAAGAAGGTCACACTCGTAACAGCACATGTCAATTGATTTATGCACATGGGTCTGCAATACCTGATGCTACTGTTGTTACTGTGAATTATCTGAAAGAAAAAAAGACACTTAGAGACTACAACAATCCTGAAAAGTTCTACGCAAAAGGTGTGTGATGCGTCATTCTACACTCCAGAAGAATGATTTTGAGCTGAATCCTGCATATTTCTCTCTTGTGGGTCAGCATCCCTTTCATGGTCTACCTCATGAATGTCCTGTTAACCACCTTGAAACATTCGAAGATCTACCGTCGACCGTTACGTGCAATGGAATTTCTGAAGACTACTACTTCTGCGAGTTATTTCAATACTATCTTGCTAGAGAAGAGTAATGTTGGTTCAATAAGTTGTCACCTGGATCTCTCACTACCTGAAATGACATCACGGACACCTTCCACAACAACTTTATCTATGATGTTGCAGCAAATGTAGAGATCGAGATGGAATCTATGATGAGATATATGGTAGAGGATGATAAGCAACATGGATCTGAGCAGAGCAGAGCAAAAAAAGTTGATATTAGTGATCCGACCTCAGCATCGATCAACACAAATATCTCAGCGTCGATCGACACTAAGACCTCAACATCGATCGACACCAAGATCGAATTGTCTTCAGAACATTGCAGACTCAACACTGAAGACCAGTGATGTATCCAGCTGTGATCATGCCCGAGATGTAGACAGAGAAATCACCATGCAAGATTTCTTCGAGTTAGAGGATTTACTGGAGCTAGAGGATGAAGCAAAACCTCAAAATTTGGGCCAGAACACAGAGATGAAGCCTGATGACGATCAACACACTTTGGGAAGAGATTTGGAAACTTCATCAAAAGCTATTGTCGCTCGGCACCCACCATATATTGTCGATCGCCATCCAACCGATAGCATCGATCGACACCCACCCGAGAGTATCAATTGAAACTCATTGTTGGAAGAATTGCAGAGTTGTGAGGTTGAGCTGGAGCCGATTAAGGAAAGAAAGTGCAAGTCTGAGGCCTCACACCTTGATGTCACCAAACATCTGCGACCACCTATCTGCACAGAAGAAGTTGTTGGGTTTCACAAAAGAGTGAAAAGGATACATGACCATGTAAAGATTGTGGTTCCGTACGCTATTTCTGAAGTTAAATTGTCTATTCCACCTGATAGAAGTATGAATCTGGGTTCTTACATTGAGGTACTTGATGATCCTCTACATGCAGAAGATTCTCAGAGAGGGTTGAGATTTAAAAGTAACGTCGACCGCGGCCCATCAGAGGCAGTATCGAACAACACCAACCCGATATCCTCGATCAACATTACCACTTCATTGTCGAACGACCCCCGTCACGTATCAGAGCAGAATGAGTTTGAAGTGAGTCAAAATCAATTTGATGAAGGCACCACCACGCGATCAGACAACTCTGGGGGGAAAGAAGAGGAAGAATTGGAAGAAGAGAGAAAAGATCAAGGGTGTTCTTCAGTTGTTATTGATTCCTCACTTATCAGATGGTGTCAGGAAATACAGAGTGCGCAACAGATGCTTCTCACAGCCATTTGCAAAGCTTCGAGCACTCCTTATTACTTAGATGATAGAAAAGGGAGAAGAGTCTATGGAGGCTTTCACAAAAAGAGTGATGAAGCTGAAGAAAGTAGTCATTGAGACTTGTTTTGGAGCAAGTTTTCATTTTCATCCGAACTGAACCAGATCTCCAGAAGTCAAGATAATGACTGAAAATAAGCGTTTAAGTGTTAGGTAAGTTTTAAATTTGGTTTTATTTTCATTTATTAGTGATTTTTGTGTTCTATTTTATTTCAGGTTAAAAAAAGACCCGAGGAAGACAACCTCCATTCAGCATTGATCAACACCTGATTAATGTCGATCGATGAACCATCACGAGCATCGATCAATCGCCACTTAATTGTGTCGATCGACACTCACCATCAACTAGCAGGTATATCGTTTTTCCTTGTTAAATTTTGTCCTTATGTTTTATTTTCCCACCAATCTTAGACTGTATAACATTTGTTTAAGTCTGGGGGAGGTAGTTACTGATAGTTACTGATGTTGTGTTTTATTTTGAGCTTGAATTTTATCAGTTTTCTTGAGTCAAGAAGGGAATGATGTTTTTTTTTTTCAATTTTACTTACTATCTAACCACTCTTTAGCACCATTCTTTGCGGTTATTGACTGCAGGGTTGATAGAGCCTGATATTTACCACTATTTTGCCATGATATCATCCCTATTTAGAATCTATTTTATGTTTTTATAGTATGTTTTAGAGTATTTTCAGGTCCAGGTACGTTCTGGAGAACTTTGATGATTTTGGAGCTTTTAGAGATGCAGAACTGCGCAGATGCGTCAGATGTTTAGCTATGGATGGATACTTTCCCACGGTGTGATTGAGCTGATATTTTTATAGACTATATAGATTTGGGTTATCTTTCCAATGCCTCCGGGTTAATGTCCATCGGACGGTTAGATCTAAAGTTATGCTCGATTTACTGAAGAGTGGTCTGTCTGCCTCGCGAGAGGAAGCTGTCGAGGGGAAGAATGAGTGCCGATCGATGGCACAGCCTTACTATAAATCGATGGTGATCCTAGAAGACAGGCCCGACTTGTTTTATCGCCATATTAAGCCCATAAGCCATCACAAATTACCAAAATACCCATGGACGACCTAAAACCCTATTTATATGTTTCTATGCAATTGGTTAGGCATCAATCTTTATTCTATCTATTGTTCTAGGTTTAGGAGAGAAGGGAGGAACTCTTTCAGAGTCCTCCTGGAACTCCGTTGATTCTTTATTTGATTTCTATTCTATATCTATTCTATTCATCTATGATTTCTGTGACAATGATCATGTCTGAGTAAATCTCTTGTTAGGTTTAGGGTTTATTAATGGTATTGATGAATTATCCAAACAATAGAATTGCTAGTGTGATTATTAGATCTATCACTAGAATTGTCTTTGTTGCTTGTGCTCTAGAGTAGCTAACTAGAACCCTGATCATAGGATTGTTAGGCGCAAGCGAGAGCATGGTCTCCTACCATAATTAATCATGTTGAGCTAGGTTGCTAGAAATAAACGAGAGTTGATTTAGTTAATCTAGTAAACATATCGATTAGGTCTTAATGCTTGACTTGAGAGAACATCGATTGACGCAACATCATTGCCATTGATCGACGGTCATTCCGTGTTAACAAGCGAGAGCTGAGACATCGGACTTGGTCAATAGATTAGATTCACATCGAGCTGGTCGTCTTTTACATTAGATATCAAGTTCTATGATTAAAACCCTTAGCTTTTCCACTTGCCTGAAACCCTAGATCTAGATATTTATTATTATTATTCACAACAACCAATCAATCAGCTTGCTACTTTATTCACTCTTATTAATTTGTTTGCCTAGCTTAATCTAAACATCTATACTCTATTGTGTGTCCACGCTCCTTGTGGATTCGATCCCTAAGTACTACAACTGAACCTCTTATTTGAGAGAGTAAAATGTAGATATAGTGTTAATTTGAGAGTGCATAATAAAAAACTACATAAAATTTGGCGTCGTTGCCGGGGAGCAAGGATTCTCCATTAGACTCAATTTGTTTAATTTAGTCTAGGTATTTTTCTATATTAGTTTACTTACAAAATTTTTTTTTCTTGTGTTTCAGGTACATACTAGTATCAGGAAGCAATGAGGAGAGGATTTTTGGGTTCTTCAAAAAGGAACCTGCTGATAAGCGCACGATCCATAAGTCTACGAGTGCAGTCGACACCCTCTAAGCAGTGATCGCTAGCAAAGAGAAGCGAGCATCGATCGACACCAATACTTCACTGTTGATCGATACTCACATCATGACATCGATCGACACCCACACTTCACCGTCGATCGATACTACTTGCGAGAAGATAGAGAAGGTCGAAGTACTCATACTGAGAGTTGACGAGAATGGCATCTTACGGGACCAAAGAGGTTGTGCGCACAACAGTGCAAGGCAATTGATTCTTGCACAGGGACTGCAATCCCTGATGCTACTATGAATTCTGGGACAGGACGACAAAAGGCACTGAGAGACTACAAAAGGCCTGAGGATTCCTACGCTAAAAGGTCTACGATGCGTCGTTCTGCACCACAAAGGAATGTCTTTGAGCTGAATCCTACATATATCTCTCTTGTGGGTCAGCATCCTTTTCATGGTCTTCCTCATGAATGTCCCAGTAACCACCTTGAATCATTCGATGATTTAGCGTCGACCATTAAGTGCAATGGAGTCTCTGAAGATTACTACTTCTTCAAAATATTCCCATACTCTTTTGCTGGAGAAGCAGCATGTTGGTTCAAGAGGTTGCCACCAGGATCTCTCACTATCTGGAATAACATCACAAACGCCTTCCTCACCAAATTTCTCTATGATACTGAAGCAAATATGAAGATCGAGATGGAAGCTATGCTGACATATATGGTAGAGGAAGAAGAAGAAGAAGATGGATATGGAGAGCTGAGTAGAGTAGAAGAAGCCTATTTTAGTGATCCGACTTCAGCATCGATCGACACTAAGAATTCAATGTCGACCGACGTTAAGACCTCAACATCGATCGACACTAACCCCTGTTTTCGATCGACACCATTCTTGGATTTAGAGGAATCCGTGAAGCAGTTGGATGAAGCACAACCTGAAGATTTGGGTCAGGACTCAGAGCAGAAGCTTGATGATGATCAGCACAATTCGGGAAGAGATTTGGAAACTTCACCAAAAACTAGCATCGATTTGCACCCGCCCGATAGCATCGATCGACAACCACCCGACTACATCGATCGACACCGAAAGGACTGCATTGATCGACACTACACAGCTGATATCGATCGACACTTATTTTTGGACGAACCAGGTTACACAGCTGAGCTGGAACCAGTTGAGGAGAGAATGCACAGGTCTGAGACCTCACTCCTTGCTGTCCCTGAACATCTACGACCACCATCTGCACAAAAGAAGCTGCTGGTTTTCACAAAAGAGCAAAGATGGTACATGATGCCAGTGCTGTTTTTGAGGTTGAATTTCTATTCAACCATATGGAAGTGTGCATGTGGATCTCTACATTGAGGTATTTGATGATTTACAACATACAATTTTTTCTTAGAGAGTATTGAAGTATGAAGGTGACGTTGACCAAGGACCATCGGTCGCAGCATCGATCAGAACCATAATTGATGAATCGATCGACGCCACTATTGGAACATCGATCGACATCAACACTAGAGCATCAATCAACACTCATCACGGATCAGAGCAGAATGAGTTTGAAGTGTTTCATAATCTCTTCGATGGAGGCACCACGAGATGAGACAAGTACGGGGGAAAGAAGAAGAGGAATTGGAAGAAGAGAAAAAAGATCAAGGAAGGTCCTTGGTTATCATTGAGTCCCCACTTCTCAGATGGTGGCAGGAAGTGTAGAGTGCACAGCAGATGCTTCTCGCAGCCGTTTGCAATGCTTCGAGCACTCCTTATTGCTGAGATGATAGACAAAGGAGAAGAGTCAATGGAGGCTTTCACAAAATGTGTGATGAAGCTGAAGATATTGGACATTGGGAATTGTTTTGAAGAAAGTTCCCAATCTCATTCGGACTGAATCAGAGTCTCAAAAACGTCAAGCTAAACTATAAACAATCGCTGAGTGGGAGGCAACCCACTATTTAGTAAGTTTTAAATTAGCTTTTGATTATATTAGTCTAATTTCGGATTTTAATTTATTATTGCAGGTTTTCAAAAAAAAAAGAAGATCCGAGGAAGATAGTCTGCACAAAGCATCAACCGACACTTGATCACTGTCGATCGACGGAGTAACCCTATTATCGACCGATCTCCACTTAACTGTGTCGATCGACGGTCACCACCAGCAAGCAGGTATATCGTTTTTCCTTGTTAAATTTGGTCTTTATGATTTATTTTCTTCACCAATCTTAGACTGTATATCACTGGTGATAGTGTTTCTTAAGTCTGGGGGAGGTATTACTGATATTGTGTTCGAGTTTGAGTTTTATTTTCTATAATTAAAAAAAAAAGAACATAGTAGAAACTTCGAGGTGTACCATCGATCGACACAGAAGAATAAACATCGATCGACCATGGATCATGACCATCGCTCGACACCATCCATCTGCCATCGATCAACACTCTTTTACAGAGTCTGGTATCAAATTTCTCTCTTAATCTTTTTACTTATGATTTGTCTTTCCTAACCAATCCGGGACGGATTACAGTGGGGACAGTGTAATTTGAGTCTGGGGGAGGTTCGCTAATGCTATTTGATATGTTTTGAGTCTTATTTACTATATTTATATAAGTTTTTCAAAGTTTTATTGAGTCAAGAAGGAGATTATGATCAAAATTTATTATTGACTAACCACACTTTAGAACCATTCTTTGAAGGTTGTTTGCAGAGATTACTAGAGATACCAAAGTGGATCATCCTGCCACTATATTACAATTGCTTAGAAAGTTTGAAGGAACCGAAGCTGATTTTCAACACAAATCCTGACATTATTAGCTTGCTTTGGGGATTGGTATACACTGGATCGGATTCCTTCTGCAAGTCTGGAAGGTAAAAGTCTGTGTGCTTCTAATTCCTCTCTCTCCCCTTCAGATAAAAAGGATCGAACATGATTTGGTGGCTACAATCATTAAAGCTTGATTCATATGAATCTAGAAAGAGATAAATGTCAAAAAGAAGTGAAAAGGATCTGGTGGAAAAAATCATTAGGGCTTGATTCATGGAAGCCTATCCAAATATCTCAGTCAATTAAAAGATAAATGATACCCTCAAAAAAAGGGAGGCATTGACTGAGAAGAAGTGAGAAAAGAGAGAGGAAATGAATCGGATAAGACTATTTGTGTGTTCAGATACTTGCAGGGGTAAGAGTCCATATATCCTTGATCTATACTCCCAAGGTAAAGCCTGCACTTTTATTTTACGCAAAGAAATGAAATCAATAGAGGGGCGAGTCAAACTAGTATTCGCTAAGTTGTTGGTAGAATGTATTTGGTTGCTATACTAGGATAAGGTATATAAATTTTCTATGTGATTGACTTGATATAACGTGCTTGCAGAAAAGTAGGGTGACAGTTATACATGGACATTATGTGAGTCTCCGCTTTTCAAAACCTCTTTCATAGGTTTTGTTTCCTTGATGACAAGCAAAAGGTTAAGTCTGGGGGAGTTGATAAGGCCTGATATTTACCACTATTGTGCCATGATATCAGCCCTATGTAGAATCTATTATATGTATTTGGAGTATGTTTTAGAGTAGTTTCAGGTTCAGGTACGTTATGGAGAACTTTGGTGATTCGGGAGCTTTTAGAGATGCAGAACTGCGAAGATGCGTCAGATGTTTAGCCATGGATGGAGACTTTCCCACGGTGTTATTGAGCTGATATTTGATAGAAGATATATATTTGAGTTATCTTTCTATTGCCACCGGTTTGATGTCCATCAGACGGTTAGATCTAAAGTTATGCCCGATTTACTGAAGAGTGGTATGTCTGCCTCGCGAGAGGAAGTTGTCGAAGGGATGAATGAGTGTTGATCGACGGAAACGCCTTACGATCGATCGATGGTGATCCCAGAAGACCGGCCCGACTTGTTTTATGACCGTCTTAAGCCCAGAAGCCATCAAAAATTACCAAAATACCCTTGGACGGCCTAAAATCCTATTTATATGTTTCTAGCCATTGTTTAGGCATCAAGCTTTATTCTATCTATTGTTCTAGTGTTAGGAGAGAAGGGAGGAACTCCGTAAAAGTCCTCTTGGAATTCCTTTGGTTCTTTATTTCATTTCATTTCTATTTTATTCTATATATATTCTATTCATTTATGATTTTTGTCACAAAGATCATGTCTGAGTAAATCTCTTGTTAGGTTTAGGTTTTATTAATAGTATTGATGGATTAGCCAAACAATGGAATTTCTAGGTGATTATTAGATCTATCAATAGAATTGTCTTTATTGCATGTGTTCTAGAGTAGCTAACTATAACTCTGATCATAGGATAGTTAGGCGGAAGCGAGAACATGGTATACTACCAAAATTAATCTTGTTGAGCTAGGTTGCTAGAAAGAAACGAGAGTTGATTTAGTTAATCTAGTGAACATATCGATTAGGTCTTAGTGCTTGACTCGAGAGACCATCGGTTGACGCAAGATCATTGCCATCGATCGACAGTCATTCTGTGTCAACAAGCGACAGTTGAGACATCAGACTTAGTCAATAGATTAGACTCGCATTGAGAGCTGGTCGTCTTTTGCATTAGATATCGAGTTCTATGATTAAAACCCTTAGCTTTTATCCTCTATAATCCACTTGCCTGAAACCCTAGATCTAGCTATTTATTATTATTATTGTTCACAACAACCAATCAATCAACTTGTTACTTTATTCACTGCTTATTAATTTGTTTGCCTAGCTTAATCTAAACATCTATAGTCTATTGTGTGTCCACGCTCCCTGTGGATTCGATCCCTAAGTACTACAACTGAACCTCTTATTTGAGAGAGTAAAATGTAGCTTATAGTGTTAATTTGAGAGTGCATAATAAAAACTACATAAAATTTGGCGTCGTTGCCGGGGAGCAAGGATTCTCCATTAGACTCAATTTGTTTAATTTAGTCTAGGTATTTTTCTATATTAGTTTACTTACACAATTTTTTTTTTCTTGTGTTTCAGGTACATACTAGTATCAGGAAGCAATGAGGAGAGGATTTTTGGGTTCTTCAAAAAGGAGCATGCTGATTGGCGCACGATCCATAAGTCTACGAGCGCAGTAGACACCCTTCAAGCGGTGATCGCAAGCAAAAAGAAGCGAGCATCGATCGACAACAATACTTCACTGTCGATCGATACTAACATCATGACATCGATCGACACCCACACTTCGCCGTCGATCGATACTACTTGCGAGAAGATAGAGAAGGTTGAAGTACTCATACTGAGAGTTGACAAGAATGGCATCTTACGGGACCAAAGAGGTCGTGCGCACAAAAATGCAAGGAAATTGATTCATGCACAGGGGACTGCAATCCCTGATGCAACTACTGTTACTATGAGTTATGTGATTGAACGACAAAAGGCACTTAGAGACTACAACAAGCCTGAGGATTCCTACGCCAAAAGGTCTACGTTGCGTCGTTATGCACCACAGAGGAATGTCTTTGAGCTGAATTATGTATACATCTCTCTTGTGGGTCAGCATCCCTTTCATGGTCTTCCTCATGAACGTCCCAGTAACCACCTTGAATCATTCGATGATTTAACGTCGACCATTAAGTGCAATGGAGTCTTTGAAGATTACTACTTTTTCAAACTATTCCCATAATCTCTTGCTGGAGAAGCAGCATGTTGGTTCAAGAGGGTGCCACCAGGATCTCTCACTATCTGGAATGACATCACAAACGCCTTCCTCACCAAATTTCTCTATGATACTGAAGCAAATATGAAGATCGAGATGGAAGCTATGCTGACATATATGGTAGAGGAATAAGAAGAAAAGATGGATATGGAGAGCTAAGCAAAGTAGAAGAAGCCGATTTGAGTGATCCGACTTCAATATCAATCAACACTAAGACTTCAATGTCGACCGACGTTAAGACCTCAACAAGTATCGACACGAACCCCTGTTTTTGATCGACACCATTCTTGGATCTAGAGGAATTCATGAAGCAGTTGGATGAAGAACACTCTATGTGGATTCGATCCCTAAGTACTACAACTGAACCTCTTATTTGAGAGAGTAAAAAGTAGCTTATAGGGTTAATTTGAGAGTGCATAATAAAAGCCACATCAAGGGTGTACTGAATGGAAACACCAAAGTTGATCACCTGCCAGTAACATCCACGCCTATTGAGAAAGTCTGAAGGAACCAAAACTGACCTCCAACCTTAATCAACTTAACTTTCTTGTTTTAGGGCTTGGTATACATTGGATCATATTCCTCCTTTAAGTCTAAAATGTAAAATTTTATGTTTCTGGTTCCTTTCTCATTTCTCTCTCTCTCTACAGCAAAAGAAAAGATTGAGATGATTTCCTAAAAGATGCAGAGAGGTAGGTAAATTACATGTGACCTCATTATTATAATTTAGAAATGAATGATCACACACTGTGTAAGCGAGGGATAGATAAATTACATGTCACCCCACTATTCGCCTACACTTTGTAAAATAAAAAAATAAGAGAAAAGAAAAATAAATATGAACAAGATGGACTGTATCAACATCATTGGTTCATTGGACTTACAAAAGAAATATAAAGAGATTCAGAGAAGAGAGAAAAAGGGAAGAAAGGGATCATAGAAGACTGCATGTGTGTTCAGAAACCTGTTGAGGTAAGATTCTATGTGTCCTTTGATCAATACTCCCAAGATTTAGCCTACACATCTATTTTCAGAAATGAGGCCATCAGATGGGCGAGTCAGGAAGAATTAGTTAGCTTTCCAATGTCACCGGTTTGAGGTCAATCAGCATTCTATATCAGAAGTTATGCATGTTTTGCTGAAGAGTGGTTTGTTTGTCTCGCGAGATAAAGCTGTCGAGGAGACGAAGGAGTTTTGATCGAGGACACATCCTTGTTGTCGATCGACAGTGATTCTAGAACGCGGGCCGAATATATTTCAAGATCGACTAAAGCCCCAAAGCCACCATAACTTACCATAATACCTTTGGATGACCCAAAACCTTATTTATGTGTGTTTCTAAGCCATTGTTGACGACGACACAATCTAAGCTTTCTGTTGGGGTCAGAACAAGTTACGACGGAATCAACGTCAAAAACCTACCGGGAAAATGTGTTCTTGGTGAAAGAATGAGATAATGACTCGGAATAAGGGGAACGAGAAACATCGAGGTCAAATCTCGACTGACCACAAAGGAGCGGTCTGCGCAAATGAGCCATAAGGAAGTGTTTGTCCAAAGACCTCGGTTAAATGTATCTCCTAGCGGCAATATGCCGAAACGAATAGAAGACTCGATCATCCAAATCCCCGAACGGAGAAGATGGCCGAGCAAGACATCCAACTTGTCGAATGGGAAAATCAAGCCACATGGGTCGACCAACTCGCCGTATGGGCGAGTTGGACGACACGAACCAACCAACCCGCCATACGGGCGACTTGGACGGCACAGACCAACCAACTTGCCATACGGGTGAGTTGGACAGAACAGAACAACCTACTCGCCCGTACGGCGAGTTGGACGACACTGACCAACCAACTCGCCCGTACGGAGAGTTGAACTGTCCAACTCGCCATACGACAAGTTGAACTGTCCAACTCGCCATACGACAAGTTGAACTGTCCAACTCGCCATATGGGCAAGGATGATGGCACGACACGACCAACTCACACGTACGGCAAGTTGGACAAGGCAAACTCGCCATACAGGCAAATTGGTTGGTATGTGTCGTCCAACTCGCCGTACGGGCGAGTTAGATGGCACAAGCAATTTGACCCGCTCGTTCAGCAAGTCAGATCAAATCAATCCAGTTTCACATCGTCCTTGTTAAACTCCCTCTTTCGATACTTGATCAAACTTATCTTTGTTCCGTCTCGATCGGGATTGACATTGGAACTTTACCGAAGGAACTCATTTTCTCGAGAAAGGATCGGGTCGATCGTATAGGATGATAATAGTTAACTAAATACCTAGAGTCACACGCCCCATACGAACGATCCTAACTCTTGGATGACGTCGTCTTAGAACTTCTCTTTCGATAAAATCGTAGAAACGCCTAAGTCATAAAACAAATCGACAAGGTATAAAGCTCAGCTAAAGGCACACTTGCGATTTTATCCGAAATCAAGCCCAAACTTTGTGACGATTTATCTTTTTATTTTTCAGGAAGGGATAAATGTTAAGTTTGAAAGATAAATGTCAAGATCGTAGGATAAATGTTAAGTTTCCAAAGATAATCATGAAGATCTAGGAAAAAAGGAATATTTCCGCGAAATGATAAATTCGACCAAGGGCAGAAGGGGAAATAGAAAAACGGCTCTAGAGGAGTATATAAGGACTTCAAGGGTGATGAAGCAGAGCACACACGAAAATCTCCACTCAGAGCAAACATAGCTTAGCACTTAGAGCATTTAGGCAACTTTCCGTTTTTGTTATGCGAGCTGGGACTCAACTAGGGTTTGGCAGTCTTAGATTATTAGAACTAGGGATATCGCCGACAACTCTCATAGTCGAGGCTCCTATCCTGTTGTAAGCGCTCATACGCAAATTCAGAATAAGACATCTATTTGCCCTCTTTTTGATTCTTACTTTGTTTTTCAATATTTACTTTGTATTCTAACTGATTGGCGTGTGGTTTAACAGATATCCAGGACCTTTGGGAAACTAGGGTTGATCTCAACAACCAACAGTCTCGTGACGATAACGTCATCGACGAAAACGTTAAAAACACTCTAGCGACGAACGTCACTGCAGTCAACGCCGACGCAAACACCACAACGTTTGAGGTGAAGAAGATATTCTCGACTTTTGAGAAGAAGTCGGCAGAACAGGATAAGGTCATGAATTCCCTCGCTAAACAGGTTGAAACCCTCACAGTGAGGAACAGGGCAATCTTTCCATGGGGAACAATCCGAATCCGCGAAAGAAGACTTGACTTCGCATCACCTTCGGACCGGTCCGAAAACGTGCAAGGAAAACCATCTGAAAAAAAACCCTGACGAAGTGACCCCCTCGCCAAAACAGAAAAACCTGGGAGACCTTCCTCCTATTGAGGAAGATAAAGAAGGAGGAGAAGTCGAACGCGTCGACGTGGAATCTAGCAGTCAATCTGAACATACGGACGAAGACACAGACATACATCTGCACTGCACAAGGAGTCGAGCAGCTCGGGACAAATCCCAGTTCGATAACCCTATGAACGAAGAAGAAGAAGCTATCTTGTGGAAAGAACATGAAGAACTGGCCGAGGAGCAAACTCGGAGCATTCGCAACAAACACCGACAAAGTCGGAAATCTGCTAGAAAGAGTTCCAAAATCCACGATCGCCGCGATGATCTTATGAAAACAGTGGCCGAAGTCAGGGCGGTGAAGTCCCAAATCCACCACGCTACTAGCACTGCAGCGGAGATCGATCTACTGCTCGAAGAAGTTCGTATAACACCCTTTACTACTCGTATCACCGAAACTAGGGTTTCGGATCCTGGGAAGGTCAAAGTGACGCCATACAACGGAAGTACTGATCCTAAGGCACACCAACAGGCTTTTCAGGTCGCGATGGGTAGAGCCAGGATTAGAGAAAATGAGAGTGACGCTGGTAAATGCCGCCTCTTCATAGAAAACCTCCGCGGAGCAGCGCTAGAATGGTTCTCTCGCCTCAGGCGAAACTCCACCGGAAGCTTCCGCCAGCTCGCCTCAGAATTCCTCACACAATACTCGATGTTCATAGATCGAGAAACCTGAAACGTGGATCTTTGGAGCTTCTCCCAGGGAGAGGACAAAACTCTCTGAGACTTCATAAAACGGTTCAAAACCGTCATGGCTAAAGTCAGCAGGATAGGCAATAAAGTCGCGATAGACGTACTTCGAAAAACGCTCTGGTTCAAGTCAAAGGTCAGGAAGTGGATAAATTTGGAAAAGCCGCGTACAATCCAAGATGCGCTTCACAAAGCCATGGATTACATTATCATCAAAGACGAGACGAGGGTCTTGTCCCAGAAATGGAAGCCAACAAAAAATGTGTTGTAGGATCCGGGGTCGGATTACTCTAACTCATGGCCACAAAACGCTTGATTGAAATAGTGTCTGGATAAGAAAGACAATACAACAGCTCGCAACAACGCTGGTAAAACAACTCCAGCAGTGACTGCTCCGTCGCCAATGCTTATGCAAACGCCGCAATGCTGGAGAAAATCGAAAACCTAGTCACGACTCTTCGCCACAGGCGGGGCACCAAAACAAGCTCGCGATTTCTCTCACTAAACATAAAGGGTAACAATAAAATCTATCCAACCCCGTAAAGTTCATCTCATTACCGAGTTGGGAAAATGTCAGCGCATAAGGGTTTGACCAAAAGAACTTTTTCGAAAACATTTTGGAAAAATAAAACTTGCTCTCCCAGAAATTGCGGAGAAACCCTAGATTTCTCACAGAGATAGGAAGTACAACAAATCGGGCGCACAACCCCCACTATTCTACTTCTTCTGAACAATTTCGAAGAAACAAAGTTGATCTCTACTAAATCACTCGGAACCTAAAACGGCTGACGTAAACTAAACTAAGCAAAACCAGAGATCGTATCCCTCACTGCTAAAACGTTCTCTGAAACCTAAGATTTTTTAAAGATTCAAGCTTCGATTCTACGCAACATATTCAGTTAATTCTCGATGAGTGTCACTTAAACTTACTTCAGAAAAACTACTCGAAATCCCCACAGATTAATCTTGCAGAAACTAGAAAATTTCCGATTAAGTCAACTCCCGATAATTAAGCTCATCACAACAAAAAAATCAAAGACTAAAACAGAAGTTTTCCAGAAAAACGTCTCTCGTACAGCCAAACACGAAAACATTCTTAAATAACGACTTTCGTAAAATTAAACTTAACAACATTTTACGAAACAGCTTTCATAAAACTAAACTCATGACATTTCGCGGAATAACTTTCTTAAAATTAAAGTTCAACAACATTATCCGGAACAGATTTCGTAAAATCAAACTCGACAATGTTTTATGGAACATCGTTAGGAAAGTGAAACGAGTTAGAATATTATTATACAAATTTCATAGAAAAAAAATTAAAGATGTTTACGAAACGACCGCACCAGCATACCATCCAAACACGAGTAGTCCAACTCGCTGACCGGGCGAGTTGGACAGTAAAAGTCGTGCAACTCGCCCATTCGGCGAGTTTTACCAGTCCAACTCTCCGAACGGGCGAGTTGGACAAAACAAGCCGCATAACTTGCCCATTGGGCGAGTTGGACCAGTCCAACTCGCTGAACGGGCGAGTTGGACAAAACGAGCCATCTAACTCGCCCATTGGGTGAGTTGGACCAATCCAACTCGCCAAATGGACGAGTTGGACTGGATGAGCACTCTTTTGTCTCACCTTTGCGTTTTCCTATGAGTCCTGATCAAAACACTTTTCGTTTTGTCTCAATCCGAGTTTCCATTGACATTTTACGATCAAAACAAGTTGGACGCACACTGTCCAACTCGCCCTGATGGCTAGTTTGATTTACTCCCTCCAACTCGCCTCATGGCGAGGTTGGCAAGCCCTGATGAGGTTCGTATTTGTGTTTTATTTAGAATATTTATCAAAACGCTTTTCATTTCATCTCAATCAGAGTTTCCATTGAGATTTTACGACAAAAACAAGTGAGACTCGCCTAAACTCCTTGGCTTGCTCCTACTCGACCTCTTGGGTGTCCTACTCGCCCTCTTGGGCGTCCTCCTTGCCCTTACCTCCATATTAGCCTTCTCCTTTGAATCCCGATCGAAACATCTCTTGTTTCGTCTCGATTGGAGTTACTGTGGGAACTTTACGATAAAAACCGAAAGACAGGTTCCCGCCTAAACGCGGCCAGGAAGAACTAATATTGTTACCATTCTTAAGGGGCGTATAGACACGAAAACAGGAAGGGGAGATGAGCAAGCAAAACAGAGAAGAGGTGAACCCAAACCTTCGAGAAAACTAAGGTATGGTTGGCTTGGAACTTTTTGAAATCAGACTTGGAATTTTCGTAGGAAGGTACTAAGAAATAAAAACGCTTCGGAGATCGCCATAAAACTTTAGGGAACTTAGGATCTAGGAGAATAGTTTAGCGATCTAAATCTTAGGATTTTTCCTGTCTCGATCTATTGTTCTGCGAATGCTTACGCAAATTTTGCAAACCGATCTAAACTCTCAGAAATCTGAGAAACAATCGCCACACGCACTTAGCTCGCTTCCTATGGAAAGAAGGAACTAGAAACGCGAACGTTGTCTTAAAACCGTCTCGTTTCTAGCAATTTTATTAATACCAACGTATTCCTAGTCGTCAACCTGAAAGTCCCCAAGTCACAATCCTAGCGTCGTCTTTAAACCGACCTGGATTGTCGATCATCCCAATCTTTGAAAGAAAAAAACGTACACAACCCTTAAAAATATCGGTTCAGCCGTTTTCTTTCATAAAAAAAGGGAGGGAGTAGGTACGTATACTATACTCGTATATTCCCATACTTCAAAAAAAAAATTGTCTCGACATCAAGAAAACACTTTCGACAAAGCAAACTCTCGCAGTAGTAGACAGAAAATCATTTAGGACATTTGATGCCTCATAAAACCGATCATCCATTACTTTCGTATAACTATGACATTTTATACGGAAAGAACCTACGAGAAAACAAGATCGGTGTCATGAAAAAATGACTTCGCAATGCGTTAAAGAGAATGAGGAAAACACATTCCTCGTTTGCAAATATCACGAGTAATCTGCGAGAGACATTCTCAACTTACTTCTATGCCATTCACTTCTCGTAAAACTTACGCGAAACATCCTTCGCATAGCCACACCAAGTTATGCGAAGAAACTTTCGGAAACGAACATAGAAAGTTTTACGGAGAAATGTTTTGGACAATTTTCGTATAGCTAAAAAAAAGTCATATGACTCGTCTCTCAAAGAAAAAAACTAAACTTTATCTCTTCGCACTACGATCTTACAGATCTCACTCCTTAGCCATGCGGCTCGCTGGATTCTGCCTCACATCTCCCTTGGTTGATTCTGAGCAGGCAATCATCTCGTACAGGTTCTTTATCGAGCCCTTTTGATTTTGTCTTCATCATACAAAAACAAAACAATTTTCGTACGACTATAGCATGGAACACTCCGACTTGGCCCGTCGATCTCGACAAACGCTCTTTGGCTCTCAGCCAATTACTCCTTCCAATAAAAATCCGAACTGGAATTTGGTATCCTCTTCAGGAAAATTCTAAACTAGCATGATCTTAATGTTAATACAAACGTGCCGTAGTCTATCTGTGACCAGCAACGTCCTCGGTTATTCGGATGAACACATCCTTCAGACCGAGCAAAAATGTTTGGGCAACCACTGCTCACCCAATCACTTAGCGGCAAAACGACAATCTACGATTAGTTAAAAAACGCCAAGTGCAAATAACTATCGTATAACCCAGAATCGGAAATCATACGACAAATTCTTAATATTGAAACTTAGTCGTAACCACCGTACGGTTAACGGAAAACATAAACTTGTCGACAAGCGACCAAGTTCAATATGTTCCGCAGTTTACTCTAAACCCATTACGTTTTACAATTGAAAACGACACATATGGAAAAAATAGTAACAAAGCTCCTAGAGCTATACAAAGCATCCTCAACTATACACGAAATAAATACTCGGGGGGTCGATTCTTCACAAAGCACAGTGAAGGAAGTCTCATATTCTCAGGGACAAATTTACACGACCTATTGGTCCTAATTCCTTAGAAACAAACCAAAACGTTTCTGTTCTGTAAGGTTAAAACAAAAACCTTGCGATTCCACACATCTTCAAGCCCGCAAATATTTCAAGCACGAAATGTGGCATACAAAAGAAAAGCTCAACCTTCGACACAGCGAGACGTCTCTAACGCTCAGAGAACTATTTTTCGTCAAAACTTTCTGAAACAGAATGCTAACCTTAAAAACAGTCCGCCCGCGACTATAAAACATACACACCTTCTTAAACATGTATCCTTCGCGAAGGTTCAAAAACGATTATATCTACAAATAATTTTTCTGCTGATCACAACAAACTCTTAACATCCTAAACAAACTAAGCCATCTCGTAGAGATATCTGCCGAACACCCGACACAAGGGTAATAGCACTATAAAAGACATCTTAAATTTTGGTCAGCACTTTCGAGAGACTTAAAAATTGTCCTCGAAGAGATGCTCGATTCCTATCATACAAGTCACATAAGCCGAGAACATATCGCGATCTTTAAAGCGGGATGGAATCAGGTCGAAAGCTATACGGGAAACGTAAGCCGAAGTAGTCATCACACCCCCTATAACCGTGATTAGACTTAGGTCTTACCCTAAACCCAGCACACTAGTCTCTAACGTCTCAAGGCATGATATCGAAAAGATACGATATCCTGAAAGCATGTATCTTCGTCTGTATCTAAGCGCTCACAAAACTTTGAAAAACTTCTCAAACATCTTGAACGAGCAACGAGTAGGACGATCCGCAAAAGAGTTGGGAACGAGATGACAAATCGTATCCTTCCCTCTATACTTAACAAAAATCCAAATCTACTTAAACTCATTTTTAAGAAAAAAAGCCTAGTTTATTCATTAAAAACAATCGCAAAGCGGTTGGGATCCAAAGCCACACGCTGTCAGTCCC
Organism: Moricandia moricandioides; assembly: GCA_905132885.1. Taxonomy (NCBI): domain Eukaryota; kingdom Viridiplantae; phylum Streptophyta; class Magnoliopsida; order Brassicales; family Brassicaceae; genus Moricandia; species Moricandia moricandioides. Next base: position 75,469 of record CAJHQQ010000450.1, read on the forward strand.
GAAAACATAAGTATGGCCACACTCGGCCAAAATAAACAGCCTAAAAGGCTGGTCTCGAGGCCAACAAAGGTCCAATATACAATTCCGTTGGCAGCAACATACCTGATAATGTCTACACGACACACAGCTAAACCATAAGGGTCTCACTGGAAAACAGGAAGTAAGAACCTTATCTCCGGAATGAACTACGAAATGCTTGATCCCTTTTACAAGGGTACGTAGGCAGCCCTCACAAGGCGCAGCCCCAATCCTACTGCATTCCGCTCTTAGAGAAATAAGTAGACACTTTCAACGGACCTTTACAAACATTGATTCCGCCAAACTTACCAAACCTTCCAAAACCGCTCGCTAAAACCTTGTGATTCTAACGAGCTAGGGGCTAACTGTTGGGGTCAAAATTGGTTACGACGGAATCAATGTCAGAAACCTACCAGGAAAATGCTTTCTTGGTTAAATAAAGAGATAATGACTCGGAAAAAGGGGAACGGGAAAAATCGAGGTCAAATCTCGACTGACCACAAAGGAGCGGTCTGCGTAAATGAGCCATCAAGAAGAGTTTTTCCAAAGACCTCGGGTAAACTTATCCCCGAACGACAATATGAAGAAACGACTAGAAGACTTAATCATCCAACTCCCCGAATAGAGAAGATGGCCGAGCAAGATGTCCAGATTGTCGAATGGGCAAATCAAGCCAGATGGGTCAACCAAATCGAGTGAGTTGGACGACACAGACCAACTAACTCGACTGTACGGCGAGTTGGACGGCACGGACCAACCAACTTGCCCGTACGGCGAGTTGGACGGAACAGACGAGCCAACTCCCCCATACAGCGAGTTGGACTGTCCAACTCGGCATACGAACGAGTTGGACGGCACGGCCAACCAACTCGCCATACGGGGGAGTTAGACGGCACAGACCAATAACTCGCCATACAGGCAAATTGGACGGAACAGACCAACCTACTCGCCCGTACGGTGAGTTGGACAAGGCTAAATCACCATACGGGCGAGTTGGACAGCACAAACCAGCCAAATCGCCCGTACGGCGAGTAGGACAACGCCAACTCGCCGTACGGACGAGTTAGATGGCACGAGAAATTCGTTCCACTCGTTTGGTAAGTCAGATCAAATCAATCCAGTTTCACCTCATCCTCTTTAAACTCCCTCTTCGATACTTAATCAAACTTATCTTTTTTCCGTCTTGATCAGGATTGACATTGGAACTTTACCGAAAGAACTAATTTTCTCGAGAAAGGATCGGGTCGATCGTATGAGATGATAATGGTTAACTAAACACCTAAAGTCACACGCCCCATACGAAAGATCCTAACTCTCGAAAGACGTCGTCTTAGCGATGCTCTTTCGATAAAATCATAAAAAGGCCTAAGTCAAAATGGACCGACGAGGTCTAAAGCTCGGCTAAAGGCCCACTCGCGTATTTATCCAAAATTAAGCCCAAACTTTGTGACGGTTTATCTTTTATTCTGCAGGAAGGGATACATGTTAAGTTCGAAAGATAAATGTCAAGATCGAAGGATAAATGTTAAGTTTCCGAAGATAAACATGAAGATCGAGGAAAAAATGAATATTTTTGTGAAACGATAAATTCGACCAAGGGCGGAAAGGGAAGAGAAAACCACCTCTAGAGAAGTATATAAAGACTTCAAGGGTGATGATGCTGAGCACACACGGAAATTTCCACTCAGAGCAAACATAGCTTAGCACATAGAGCATTTATGCAACTTTCTGTTTTTGTTATCAGAGCTGCGACTCAACTAGGGTTTTGCAGTCTTAGGTTATTTGAACTAGGGATCTCGCTGACAGCTCTCATATTTGAGGCTCATATCTTGTTGTAAACGCTCATACGCAAATTCGGATTAATACATCTATTTGCTCTCTTTTCCATTCTTACTTTTTTTCAATATTTACTTCGTATGCTGACTGATTGGCGTGTGGTTTAGCAGATATCCGGGACCTCTAGGAAACTTGGGTTTACCCTGTGTTCCTAATTCAACGAAAATCGACAGTGGGAATTTCGGTTCCCACACATTATTTTCTCAAAGTTCCAGGGTTAGGAGAGAATGGAGAAACTCCTTCAGACTCCTCATGGAACTCCATTGGTTCTTTATTATTGATTTCTATTTATTCTATTCATCTATGAATTTTTTTTCTTTGATCATGTCTGAGTCGATCTCCTGTTAGATTTAGTGTTTATTATTGGTACTGATGGATTAGCAAAACAATAGAACTTCTAGGGTGATTATTAGATCTATCAACAAAATTGTGATTATCGCATGTGTTCTAAAGTAGCTAACTAGAACCATGATCTTAAGATAATCGACAACTGCGAGAGTAGGATCATTACCTGAATAAATCCTGTTGAGCTAGGTTGCTAGGGAAAATCAAGTGAATGGTCTAGTGATTCTAAGTGAACCAATCGAATCTGATCGTTTAATGCTTGACTAAGAAAGCCATTGATCGATGTCGTTCGCATACCATCGATCGACGGTCATTCTGAGTTTGCACACGAAAGTTGTAGCTATTTATTACTTTCGTGATAATTCACTACCTGAAAACCCTAGATCTAGCTATTTATTATCATTGCTTACAAACCAATCAATCAATCAACTGTTTTGCTTTTTTTACTACTTTAAATCTATTTGCCTAGCTTAATCATGAATGTAATGAGTTTATTGTGTTCCCACACTCCTTGTCGATTTGATCCCTAAGTACTACAATTGAACCTCTTATTTGAGAGGGTAAAGTTGCTCTAGAGTTAATTTGAGCATATCAAGACATCAACAATGGTTTAATATTTAGAAAATGACAAGTTTATCTAGATACAGAATCCGCCTTGATACATGAAGTTGTTGCTGGATTTCACAATTTTACTGGAACTTTATTGGAAGAGTTTAGAAAACGATGGATCGCATTCGGTGTGATTTTTATTGGAAGGAATGGAAGTTACCAATTCAAAAGACTTCATTGGAAAGTGTCATGTGTGCCAAAAGAACAAATTAGATACACTAGAACCTTTTGGGTTGATGCAGCCACTTCGATGGATTTCGTTGAAGCATTGCCCAAGGTGTCTACCAAAACAGTGATCTTGGTCGTTCTAGATAGGTTCTCCAAATATGATCATTTCATCACCTTGATCCATCCGTACACCACAATCTCAGTGGCTCAAGCATTCTTTCGTGACATTGTACGCTTGCACAGAATTCCAGAAACCATTATGTCCGATCGGGATAAGGTTTTTCACAGCCTTTTTTGGGTGGAGTTGTTCAGATTGTTGGCAACAAACTTGTGTTTTACAACTGCATATCGTCCTCAGTATGGAAAAATGGAAGTAGTAAATAGGACACTAGAAATGTACTTAATGTGCTGCACAGGAGACGTTCCAAGGAAGTGGCTTGCATGGCTTCTGTGGGTGGATTATTATTACAATACTTCGTTCCACACAAGCTTAAAGATAATGCCATTCAAAATTGTGTATGGAAGAGAATCCCACGACTTCTGTAATATTCTTGGGAAGGTTCGCGGGTCAAAGCAGTCAATAATGCCTTAGAAGAGCGAGATGAGTTCATAAAAATTGCACGAGAACGATTATTGGAAGCTCAACAACGGATGAAGTCTACCTTTGATATCCATCATCGAGCAATAGAGTTAAAATTAGGTGATTGGGTGTGGATGAAGATACAACCTTATCGAAAATTGACAGTGGCACGTAAGGCTTTTAAAAAGCTCTCTCCAAAGTTCTATGGTCCATTTGAGGTCCTTGATTGTATTGGAACAATTTCATATCGACTTCGATTGCCTTAAGAATATAAGATATGTGATGTCTTCCATGTCTCTCTGCTCAAATCTCACAATGGACCACTACCTGACGTTGAGACTCCACTTCGACCAGTGTTACAAGGACGAGGGGTTCCAGCAAAACCAGTCCAGCTACTTCGAGCAAGGCTCCGAGGGGGAGTTAGACAGTTGCTGGTTAAATGTACAGAAGATACAGCCGATGATTCAACTTGGGAAGACGTGGCAAAACTTCTAGAAGCATATCCTGAACTGGAGCTTGAGTACAATCTCCTCATCGAGGAGGGAAGTAATGATACACGCTACGGTATAACCGTATAACCTATGACCGACGTATCAAAGGAATTTTAAGTTAGGATAAAGCATTTTTTATTTTTCAACAGAACTAAGCTTTTGGATCATTTCCTAAATCACTTTGGAAAATTAATATGTACCTTGATCTATAAAAGGGGTTCAAGGAGATTAATATTATCTTTCAATAATTAACCTTATTCTCCACAGAGACTATAGTTAAAGGAAAGTTTACTTATTATCAATTATCTATTCTTACTTGGTTAAAGACGGCTCCGGTTACGAGATTTAAGACTCATGCACATGCTCGTAGTATAATTCGATAAACTGGGACTGATGAGCTTTCTTTTCGTTTGTCGGTACATATATTTTTATGATACCTAGTCCGTAACATTCAAGTGTCGCATAATTTTGTTTGGGTTGACGCTTTTGGTATGTTCATGTTTTGATTTTGAACTATTTCTCGTGAACTTTGGTGATTTCATTTTGACCTTGTTCAAACGTTGTTTCTAGGCTAACGTTGATACGTCAAATCTAAGATTGATTAGTTTATATTATCTCGATATTAGGTCGAAGTTGGTCTTGCTAAAATCTATTAGATATGATTGTCACGAGATGCGGGATCGAGTACATCCAAAATCTTGATTAGGCCCTTACTTTAATAGCAAGACGTGTTGTTACGTTGTTGTAATGTTTCACTAAGTTATATTTTTTTTTTATTAAAACTCAGGTTTTATTAAACAGAGACATTTAAAAACCGATAATCTGTTTGTAGAAATTGCAAACTTTCTTGAATTGTGGTTTCTTTTGTAGCTTTTGACTGGTCAAGACTTTGACTGGGAAGCAGGTTTTTGACGTTCCCTAGCTTGTCGTTGAGGTAGTCATGGAACCCTTTCATGAGAGTTTCATAGAGGCCAAGAACTTTTCCTATGCAATAAAGTATGTAGTCTGAAACTTCCTTTGAGCATGGTGTTAGCTTGGTGTATGCCTCAATCCTTTCTGTGGTCAGTGGAGCGCTAAATATTTTGGGTGGAGGCGGTAGTGTGAGAGAAGGCGAGGCTGGAGCCTTAGGCGTATCGATCAAAATATCGTAAGAATGAAGTGAAGAGCCCGTACAACTCAAGATGTCTTTACCAGTGTGGTTGAGGGTTTTATTGATTTCCATGATTTTATAGGAGTCGTGACTTGACTTTTGAGGGGAATATCAAAGGGCATTAAGTGGCCCATGTAGTGGTTGATTTCTCCCATTTTGGGAACTTCGCCACTAGGATTTGACTTTTTCTTGGAATTACTCGCTTCAAATTTTGTTCGACATTTATTCTCTGTCTGGAAGGGGCCGCTGTGCTCCCGTTAAAGATGCCTACGTACCATTATTGAGGGATCAAGCCTTAACGTAGTTTAGTCATTTTCCCTTTGGTCGGGGGATCGTGAGTTCCTTTAGTTGATACAAAAAAATTTGTGTTCGTCTTGTGGTTGGGATATGTCGACTCTTTAGGCTCTAAGTCCGACCTTTGATTAGAGGATTGGATAGGTGGTTGAGGGTTCTAGCTTCCACATATGGTCTTAACTACTTTCAGAATTAGGAACTTCAAACATTGGTGATATGTTGGTGCCACCGCCTTCATACTGTAAAGCCACAACCTTCAGAGTATGGCATGAAAGGGGGAAAGTCGATCAATTATGATAAATTTGACGATCCTATGAATGTCTACTGTATTTACTGCCAGCTCAACAGATCTAAGAGAATATGTTGTTTCATCGGCAAAGCCAATTAGTGGAGTCAGTTATTGTTTCAAAAGAGATTTTGTTCAACCCATCGTTTTGAAGGCATCATAAAAGAGAAAATATGTCGAGCTCCCGGTTTCAACCATCACTCATGAGAGTTCGAAACCTCTGACATCTTGGGAAATAATTAGGGCATCGTCATGGGGTTTATCGACTTCATCTGTCTCATGCTCGTGAAAGGTTATTTCGTAATCGGAGCCAGCGATCGGTTCTCGGATTTTTATGCTTTTCTTGGCTCTTCTCTAGTAGCCTTTATCGAATTGACTGAGTTACAAAATTTTGACTCTCATAGTCGATTCACTTTTTGGCTGGTAAAGTCCCTTTCTCGACGGGTGATTCAGTTTTTGAGTGGACAGTACCCTATGCCCGAAGACAGGTTGAAGTCGTGGGAATTCGAGCTATTTCTAGGTGGGTACTCTTTTTTGAGTGGCGGGCTTCTCAAGGAGTTCCCGGACTCTAAGCATTCGCCAAGCTCCATTTTCTTTGGAAACTTTCTTGAAACGTCGTGCTAGTACCATTTTTTGGAGTAAGAGGTTGAATCGGGTTCGGGCTTGTCGTTCTTGTTCGTTTTTTTTTTGGATGCTGGACCGCTACTGTTATATAGATGGGGGTTGTGACATCATTGGGTGGTTCATCTGTTAAGGCGACTGAATCTTTTCATCGTTGTTTTTTCGTGTGGACATGCTTCTCCTGAGAATCATATTGACTCTCTTTCTAGGGGCTCTGTGATTCCTCTTCGACTTCTCAGGTTCTTTTGTTGGCAGTGGTTTTCACCTTCATGTTGTTTTATTGGTGTTACTGCAGTTTATTCCTTTTCGCAGTTGTCGCCGTTTTCTTCTTCTTCTTTAATATTCTTATTTCTTAGTTAAGTTTTCCTTTCGGTTGTGAAGTGTTTTTCTGGAATTGAAGGTGAAATGTTCTCTTTGCTTCCGGCTTTTAAAAGCGAAGGAGTGTTGTCCTGTAGTTGGTGGCTCCTTAGGATTTGATGGTTTTTTATTCAGATTGGGATTATTTTTTCGTGTTGTTTTCTTCCTTCAGAGCATCGACCTCTTCTTCCTGAGCTGCTAAAACGAGGCTCAATAGAGGGCGTCATCGTGTGATGTGGGTTCTCGTACCGACATTTCTTCCTTGAATCTTGATGAGAACCATACGGGCAAGTTGGTCGTGTCGTACCTACCAACTCGCCCGTACGGCGAGTTGGCCTTGTCCAACTCGTCGTACGGGCGAGTTCGTCTTGTCATGCCATCCAACTCTCCCGTATGGCGAGTTGGCCTTGTCCAACTCGCCATACGGGCGAGTTGGTCGATCCGTGATGACCAACTTGCCCGTATGGCGAGTTGGTCGATCCGTGCTGACCAACTCGCCCGTATAGCGAGTTGGTCGATTCGTGCTGACCAACTCGCCCGTATGGCAAGTTGGTCGATCCGTGCTGACCAACTCACCCGTATGGAGAGTTGTCCTTGTCCAAATTGCCATACGGGCGAGTTGGTCGATCTGTGTTCCTTTCTTTCGAGTTTTGGCCCAGAGACTTTTGCTAAGTCGATTTCGAGACTGCATTTGTATAGAAACACGATTTTTAGTTGCTTATTTCGAGAATATCGTTTTTGACCCCAACCAACGCATTCTTCCGGTAGGTTTCCGACGTTAATTCCGTTGTAGCCAATTTTGACCCCAACAGTTAGCCCCCCAGCTCGTTAGAATCACAAGGTTCTAGCGAGCGGTTTTTGCAGGTTTGGTAAGTTAGGCGGAATCAATGTTAAAAAAGGTCCGTTGAAAGTGGTCTACTTATTCCTCCAAGTGCGGAATGCAGTAGGATTGGGGCTGCGCCTGGTGAAGGCTGCCTACGTACCCTGTTAGAGGGATCAAGCCTTTTGTAGTTCGTCCTGGAGTTTAAGATTCGTACAACCTGTTTTCCAGTGAGACCTTTACAGTCTAGTTATGGGTAGAGATTATCGAACCTGTTGATGTCGATGTCATTTTGTATCAGCCCCGAGACTAGCCTCATAGGCTGTTTGCTTCTGCCAAGTGTGGCCGTTATATTTTTTGGACTGACCGTGTGTAGCTTCGAGTCCCTACCGCTTTGCTACTGCTTTTTAAATTGTGTTTCGCGTTTTAAGAGCATGTTTGTATTCATATGAATGTAGAGGGAAGAATATGAGTTTTCATCTCATAGTTTAACTCTGGGTGAACTGCTATACTCGTGGTCTTTTTCGAGAGTTTTCCACAGCGCGTAAACTTGCAAGTTTTTATGAAGACGTGTGAATATTAGCCAAGAGACAATTTTTGGGATCTCGTATCAGGGTGTTTGATACAATGCCTAGAGAGGTTAAAGACCAGTGTGCTGGGTTTAGGGTAAGACCTAAGTCTAATCACAGTTTTAGGGGGTGCGATGAATACTTCGGCTTACGTTTCCCATATTGCTTTCGGCCTGATTTCATCTCGCTTTAAAGTCCGCGATATGTTCTCGGCTTATACAACTTGTATGGTAGGAATCGATCATCACTTCGAGGACAATTTTTAAGACTCCCGAAAGTGCTGACCAAAATTTCGGATTTCTTTTATAGCACTATTACCCTTGTGTCGGGTGTTCGAGAGTTATCTCTACGAGATGGCTTAGTCTGTTTTATGACGTTAAGATTTTGTTGTGATCAACAACAAACTTATTTGTAGATATAATCGTTTTTGAACCTTCACGAAGGATACGTGTTTAAGAAGGTGTGTATGTTTCATAGTCGCGGACGGACTGGTTTTAAGGTTAGCATTCTGTTTCAGAAAGTTTTGACGAAAAGCAGTTCTTTGAGCGTTAGCGACATCTCGCTGTGTCAAAGGTTGAGTTTTTCTTTCGTATGCCGCATTTCGTGATTGAAATGTTTGCGGGCTTGAAGATGTTTGGTATCACAAGGTTTTTGTTTTAACCTTACGGAAGAGAAACGTTTTGGTTTTTTTTTTTGAGGAATTAGGACCAATGGGTCACGTAAATTTTTCCCTAAGAATATGCGACTTCCTTCACTGTACTTTGTGAAGAGTCGGCCCCCCGAGATTTATTTCGTCTATAGTTAAGGATGCTTCGTATAGCTCTAGGAGCTTCGTTACGAATTTTTCCTTATGTGCCACTTTTCACTTGTAAAACGTTGTGGGTTTAGAGTAAACTGCGGAACATATTGAACTTCGTAGAAAAGTTTATGTTTTCCGGTAACCGTACAGTGGTTACAACTAAGTTTTGATATCAAGAATTTGTCGTATGATTTTCGATTCTGGATTATATGATAGTTATTTGCACTTGTCATTTTTAATCTAATCGTGGATTATCGTTTTGCCGCTAAATGATTGGGTGGAGCAGTGGTTGCTCAAACATTTTGGCTCGGTTTGAAGGATGTGTTTATCTGAATAGCCGAGGAAGTTTCTGGTCACGGATAGACTATGGCACGTTCGTGTTAACATTAAGGTCGTGTTAGTTTAGAAATTTCCTAAAGAGGATACGAATTCCAGTTCGGATTTTTATCGGAAGGAGTAACTGTCTGAGGACCAAAGAGGGTGTGTCGAGATCGACGGGCCAAGTCGGAGTTTTCCATGCTATAGTCGTACGATTTTTTGTTTTTGTTTTTGTATGATGAAGAAAAAACCTAAAAGGCCCGATAAAGAACATGTACGAGATGATTGCCTGCTTGGAATCAACCAAGGGAAATGGGAAGTAGAATCCAGCGAGCCGCATGGCTAAGGAGTGAGATATGTAAGATCGTAGTTCGAAGAGATAAAGTTTAGTTTTTTCGTTTAGAGACGAGTCATGTGACTTTTTTTTAGCTATACGCAAATTATCCAAAACACTTGTCCGTAAAACTTGCTACATTCATTTCCGAAAGTTTCTTCGCATAACTTGGTGTGGCTATACAAAGGATGTTTCGCATAAGTTTTATGAGAAGTGAATGGCATAGAAGTAAGTTGAGAATGTCTATCGCAGATTACTCGTGATATTTGCGAACGAGGAATATGTTTTCCTTAGTCTCTTTTCCGCATTGCGAAGTCGTTTTTCATGAAACCGAGCTTGTTTTCTCGTAGGTTCTTTCCGTATAAAATGTCATAGTTATACGAAAGTAATGGATGATCGGTTTTATGAGGCATCGCATGGCCTAAATGGTTTTTTGTCTACTACTGCGAGAGTTTGCTTTGTCGAAAGCGTTTTCTTGATGTCGAGAATTTTTTTTTTAAGTATGAGAGTATACGAGTATTGTATACGTACCTACTCCCTCCCTTTTTTTAACGAAAGAAAACGGCTGAACCAATATTTTGAAGGGTTGTGTACATTTTTTCTTTCGAAGATTGGGATGATCGACAATCCAGGTCGGTTTAAAGACAACGCTGGAATTGTGACTTGGGGACTTTCAGGTTGACAACTAGGAATACGTCAGTTTTAAGAAAACTGCTAGGAACGAGACGGTTTTAAGACGACGTTCGTGTTTCTAGTTCCTTCTTTCCTTATGAAGCAAGCTAAGTGTGCGTGGCGATCGTTTCTCGGTTTTCCGAGAGTTTAGATCGGTTTGCAAAAAATTGTGTAAGCAATCGCAGAACAATAGATCGAGACAGGAAAATTCCTAAGATTTAGATCGCTAGACTATTCTCCTAGATCCTAAGTTCCCTAAAGTTTTATGGCGATCTCCGAAGCGTTTTTATTTCTTAGTACCTTCCTACGAAAATTCCAAGTCTGATTTCAAAAAGTTCCAAGCCGGCCATACCTTAGTTTTCTCGAAGGTTTGGGTTCACCTCTTCTCCGTTTTGCTTGCTCATCTCCCCTTCCTCTTCTCGTGTCTGTACTCCCCTTAAGAATGGTAACAATATTATTTCTTCCTGGCCACGTTTAGGCTCGAACCTGTCTTGCGGTTTTTATCATAAAGTTCCCACGGTAACTCCTATCGAGACGAAACAAGAGATGTTTCGATCGGGGTTCAAATGAGAAGGCTAATATGGAGTTAAGGGTGAGTAGGATGCCCAATAGGACGAGGAGGATGCCCAAGAGGGCGAGTAGGAGCAAGCCAAGGAGTTTAGGCGAGTCTCACTTGTTTTTGTCGTAAAATCTCAATGGAAACTCCGATTGAGATGAAACGAAAAGCATTTCGATCAAGATTCTAAAGAGAACACAAAGGAGAAGCTCATCAGGGCTTGCCAACCTCGCCATGAGGTGAGTTGGAGGGATTAAATCAAACTCGCCATCGGGGCGAGTTGGACAGTGTGCGTCCAACTTGTTTTGATCGTAAATGTCAACGGAAACTCTGATTGAGACGAAACGAAAAAGGGTTTTGATCGGGACTCAAAGGAGAACGCAAAAGTGAGACAAAAGAGTGCTCATCCAGTCCAACTCACCCGTTTGGTGAGTTGGATTGGTCCAACTCGCCCAATGGGCGAGTTAGGTGGCTCGTTTTGTCCAACTCGCCCGTTCGGCGAGTTGGACTAGTCCAACCTATGCGTCCAACTTGTTTTGATCGTAAAATCTCAACGGAAACTCTGATTCAGACGAAACGAAAAGCGTTTCAATCGGGATTCGAATAATAACACAAAGGAGAGCCAAAGTAATGCTTGTTTTATCAAACTCGCCCAATGGGCGAGTTGCACGGCTTGCACTGTCCAACTCGTCTGTTGGGCTAGTTGGACTGGTCAAACTTGCCACATGGGAGAGTTGCACGGCTTGCACTGTCCAACTCGCATTCGGCAAATTGGACTACTCGAGTTTGGATGGAATGCTGGTGCGGTCGTTTCGTAAACGTCTTCAATTTTTTTCTACGAAAGTTGTATCATAAAATGCTAACTCGTTTCACTTTCCAAACGATGTTCCATAAAACATTGTCGAGTTTGATTTTATGAAAGCTGTTTCGGAAAATGTTGTTGAGCTTTAATTTTACAAAAGTTATTCCGCGAAATGCCATGAGTTTAGTTTTATGAAAGCTGTTTCGTAAAATATTTGTTGAGTTTAATTTTATGAAGGTCGCTATGTAAGCGTGTTTTCGAGTATAATGTTTACGATAGTTGTTCCGTAAAATGTTATTGGGTTTGGCCGTACGAGAGCTGTTCTCGGAAAACTCACATTTTTCGGCCGTTTTGTGGATTTATTTTCTGGGTTTTAGTATCAGAAACTCTAGCTGTGAGGAGCTTGATTTATGCGAATCAACTTAATCAGAAATTTTCTCGTTTTCTGCAGGATTGATCCAAGGAAGTTTTGAGTATTTTTTTTTCGAAATAAGCTCAGTATGCAAATGTCGAGAATTTGATGATTATGTTACCATAGAAGCGACTCTTAAGTATTTTACAAAACCTTAGGTTTTAGGAACGTTTTAACAGTAGGGAAACGATCTCTCGTTTTGCTTTGTCTCGCCTTCGTCAACCATTTTTAGGTTTTGAGTGATTATTATGAAATCAACTTCGTTTCTCCGAAATTTATCCGGAAGAAGTACAGCCGTGGGGGTTACGTACCCGACTTCCTGTTCTTCTTCTTTCTGCAAGTAACCTAGGGTTTCTCCGCGAACTCGGGAGGTTGAAGCGAGTTTTCTTTCTCCAAAGACATTTAAGGAAATTATTTGGAAGAAGTACAATGGTGAGTTGCGTACCCGATTTGATGTGCTTCTTTTTTCCGTGAGTAGCCTAGGGTTTTTCCGCAATTTCTGGGAGGGGAAGTTTTATTGAAAAGTTTTCGGAAATGTCTTTTGGTCAAACTCTTACGCGCTGAGATTTCTCCAACTCGGTAATAAGGAGAACCTTACGGGGTTGGATAGATTTTATCGTTGCCCTTTGTGTTTAGAGGGAGAAATCGCGAGCTCGTTTCAGTGATTTTCCTATGGCGGAAGGTCGCGGCTAAGTTTTTGATTTTGTTGAACACTACGGCGTTTACGTAAGCGTTGGCCATAGTAGCAGTCATTGCTGTGAGTTTTTCTTTCATATATCCAGACATCGTTTCGATCAAGCGTTTGCGGCTATGGGTTAGAGTAATCCGTACCCCCCTCTTTCTAGCGCCAAACTATGGGAACCGAAATTCGCACTGTCGATTTCCATTGAATTAGGAATGCAGGGTAAACCCTAGTTTTCCAGAGGTCTCGGATATCTGCTAAACCACACGCCAATCAATCAGTATACGAAGTAAATATGGAAAACAAAGTAAGAATCAAAAAGATAGCAAATACATGTCTTATTCTGAATTTGCGTATGAGCGTTTACAACAGGATAGGAGCCTAGGCTATGAGAGCTGTCGGCGAGATCCCTAGTTCTAATAACCTAAGACTGCAAAACCCTAGCTGAGTAGCAGCTCGAATAACAAAAACGGAAAGTTGCCTAAATGCTCTAAGTGTTAAGCTATGTTTGCTCTGAGTAGATATTTTAGTGTGTCTTATGAATCATCACCCTTGAAGTCCTTATATACTACTCTAGAGGCGGTTTGCTCTCCTTCCGCCCTTGGTCAAATTTATCGGTTCGCGGAAATATTCCTTTTTTTCCTCAATCTTCATGATTATCTTCGGAAATTTAACATTTATCCTTCGATCATGACATTTATCCCTTCAAACTTAAAATTTATCCTTTTCTGCAAAATAAAAGAATAACCGTCACAAATTTTGAGCTTGATTTCGGATAAAATCGCGAGTGGGCCATTAGCCGAGCTTTAGACCTCGTCAGGCCGTTTTCTGACTTAGGCGTTTCTACAATTTTATCGAAATAACATTGATAAGACGACGTCGTCCGAGAGTTAGGATCTTTCATATGGGACGTGTGACTCTAGGTGTTTAGTTAACCGTTATTGTCTCACACGATCAACCGATTCTTTAACGAAAAAACGTGTTCTTTCGGTGAAGTTCCAATGTCAATCCCGATCAAGATAGAACAAAGATAAGTTTGATGAAGTATCGAAAGAGGGAGTTTGATGAGGACGAGTTGAAACTAGATTGGTTTGATCCGACTGGCTGAACGAGCGAGTCGGATTGCTCGTGCCATCTAACTTGCGCGTTCGTCGAATTGGCCTTGTCCAACTCGCCATACGGGCAAGTTGGTCGTGTCGTGCCTACCAACAAACGCATTCTCCTAGTAGGTTTCTGATTTCGGTGATCGGTGTCAAGAACGCATTCGTATAGAAACACAATTTTTAGATGCTGATTTCGAGAATACCGTTTTTGACCCCAACAAATGCATTCTCCCGGTAGGTTTTCGAGCATCCGTTCCACGTGGATTGCTGAGACCAATATACTCCCGAACATCAGCCGTATACCTTGGAAATATAATGTTCCATTCGACCTCTAACACTTAACCACTCCTCAATGGCATTCTAATGTGGCCTTAAACCTTCATAACCAATCCATGCCCAAAATCACCTCATGACCTTGAGTCGAACCACGATTCAGCATGCATGAACACATCCCCTATCCTAATTGGGATTTCCCGGAAAACCCATTGTGAATGGATGGCCTGACCACCAGCAGAATTCATGATCCATATACTATTATCCATTTCCTTCCAGAATTTTCCCTAACTACCATATCCGGACTCACAAAACAATGTGTAGCCCCGTAATCAAACAAGACGTGGGTGGCTACTCCACCAACATCTACGAATCCTATGTTCCAGTAAGGTTCAGGATTCTACCTAAGCAAGCAAGGGCGTTCATGCAATACTGAACATACTTAAGAAAGGGACTTACCGGTGATGGCCGTATAGTTTATGGGTTCTCCAGACTCTGTGGTTAGCTCGTAAACCCGGGAGTCTCAGTCGGCCTATATCCCCAGATTGTTTCTCACTTCCATCGCGGGTTACAGACTCACCTCCCCCCCCCCCCCAACTATTTAGTTGTCCGCGACGCTCCTTTGTGAAGTGTCTGGGCTTACCACACTTGTGGCGAGTACTTATCCCTTTATTGGTTCCCTTTGATCCTTGAGAATCCATTTTGCTACAATTCTGCGCTTTGTGGTCCATACTACCACACCTCATGCAAACTACCATATCCCTACATCATTGCCCACCGTGCCTACAACCACATGTCTCGCACTCCGCATGCCTAACAAACCCGGACTCTTGCCCCGACTATTCCCTCTTCCGTCTCTTATCAATGACCGGAGGAGCAGTACTAGGTTTGTTATGAGGCTCTTTGCTGTTAATTTTGGCCTTGTCCTCTAAACTAGACTCGACCAGTCCAAAACTTATCCACATGTATGGGCCTGGAGATGGGTTCATAGCTCAGGTCGTATTCCACGCATAAATCCTCGAACCTGGATGACCTCGGCCTCCATCTCCTTTCCTACAAAATGGCAGATGCAATTAAATTCCTCCTCGTATTTTCTAATTGACCTTTTTCCTTAGGTCAACTGAAGGAATTGTGCCTCCAATAGATCCCATGCTTTTGATGAGAGTTACTTCTGGTTGAACTCGCTTTCGAATTTGTCAAAGGTACTAATGCAACCACCAGTACGTTTCTCAACCATTGTCCAACCAATGCCCGACAGTGTCCCTCATATACTCCTATGGGAACCTAGTAGAGGAAAAGTTCCTAACTAGACGATTCCTCCACTGGCCGGCCCCTATTGTATTGACACTACCCATGAAGACTTTAGTACCCAGCCGGATCATGTGATCCAGCATATTTTAGGGTACCCTAACCCGGCCAACTCCGGCTTGAGGTGGGTTTATCTCAACCACTTCCTCATCACCATTGCCAGGAGTCCAACCAATAGGAACTCCTGTAAGAACGGCCGGTTTCACATTGACCGATTGGGTGGATGGCCCAGCAGCCATACCACCCATTGTCTGGACCAACACGACCCAAAAATCTTCCACTTCTGCATCAACCATGGGCATCACGACCTGTCCCAATCGACCAGTATGATCATTCAACACATTGGTTGATGGAACTCGAGGTTAAAGCGTCGTGTTCGAGGATCGAGTCCCCACACCAATCTCATCCGCGTTGGTCCCAGTAAGACCAGCTACCATGTTTCCCCTAATCAGACTATCAGCATTCATAAGAATCGTGCAAACATTCTGGATCACATTCTGGTGCAATGCGATTATGCTCAGTGCCATCATCGACCCTCTCATTAAGGCCGGCATCATCACTAACTTTTTCTTTGTCCTTTCTAGACTTTACTGCTTTTGACTTCCTACCCATCTGTCAACACAGACGGTACATGAGTCACTACCCTAATAATAACCATCCTAACGATAGTTAGTCAAAACAATATCCTAACCACAAACTCGCGGACAAGTTATCACTCTAATCTAACTAACTGTTTAACTCCATGACGATTTAACCCTTGCCGCAAGACCGCTAGCCAAAGTGAGTGGTGTTTCCCCATAACCCGACACTAATTATCCTATGACCTAAGCATGCTCTGATACCAAATTGTAAGACTAGATCCCGTCACTCGTCCGACCCAGACCTCACACGATCAAGACGATAGGAGACCTGGTCTGGTGGGATTCATTTTAAGTTATGATCTCATTTAAGTGTAATAGTAATGTGAGGTTGTAACCATGATTCCCTAACTACTCAATCAAATACACTGAGGCAAAGGAAGCCTTATGGCCGTATTGAATAAATAAACATAGATTCAATACATTTTTGTTTATGTAATATCATATTGATAATATACAATACTAGACCTAAATGACTCAAACACCAATCACAGCCCTCAGCCGCATGTCTTGCGTCATCCTGGACAATCCTTATTACCTTCCACATCTAATGATGCATAAGCAATCAAAAACATTTCTTAGTGAGGTGAATCATTTCGCTTACACGGTTACTCCCGAAACCTAATCGTAACATGAACATAATCCTAAGTATTTTAGTCGCCAAGAGCCTCATGGACTCAAATGATTGTACTTGACACTAGGCCTCTTGGTCTCGGTCCGCTAGGTAGGGATGGCTCCCAAGGGAAAGTCCTTGGCGACTCATAACCATCAATTGGTTGCCTTAACCACTCGCCTAGCAACTAGGAGAAACGGTCATCCCTTTGGCCTCGACTAGGAATATGACCATACATAGGTTCTATAGGCAATATAGTCGGTTTGAGTAATCTACATGAATGCACCCAACAATAGGTAATACATGCGGCTTACTCACCTTGTGTACCAAACTTGCAACATACAAACAATCAACCAAACAATCCTAATCTATCCTAAATTCTGTGACCATGAACTGGCCAATCATAGACCTTTGGTTCTAACCCTACGTCATCTCACTCACCTTATCCAATCAGAGAGAAAACAATACAAGAAGAAATTGAACACACTAAAGGCACCCTTTCGGTCGTTTCTTAAATTTCAACCAACCGCCTTGCCAGACTATCTCAGCGGACCGTCCGACCACTCGCTGGTATGGGTCGACCACTTGGCCTTAACCATTTTTCCGGTTAACCCTCTCTCTCTCTCTCTCTCTCTCTCTCTCTCTCTCTCTCTCTCTCTCTCTCTCTCTCTCTCTCTCTCTCTCTCTCTCTCTTTCTCTCACGATTTCTTTGGTGATTTGGGAAAATAACTTATGCCTTAAGGGGGAAATGGTGATAGGTATATATAGAAGCAAGGGGGCGCGATCGACGGATGTGATGGTTGGGACGATGGGATGCATGATTTGGGGCGAACTGGTGTGAGTTGCCTCATGACCATTCGCCCAGCCATTGTGTCCCTTTGGTAAAGCATCATGACCCCTAGTGTCAGGGGTTGCGACCCTTCGCCAATGCATCATGTCCCTTTCCATTCAACATGTACCCCCTTGGTCCTTGACAGTCACATCATACTTCTACCCCATAACCACCTAGGCTAAGCCCAACCCTAGTTTCACCCTGCCTAACCTAGCCTAACCCATGCACCACCCAAACACCGCCCATCGGACCACACCGGACCCAGATCGGACCACCATCTACTATCACAACCTAACCCAACCGCCTCAGCTGGTTGAGCTGGCCGAGCTTATCGAGCTGGTTAGCTAGCTGGTACGAGCTGACTACACTACACTAAGCTAACTTCAGCTTCCTAAACTACATAAACTATTTTAAGCTAAACGGGAACTTGGTTTAGGTCAAGGAAACTACCCAATCTTCTCATTCGACCTAATGATTACCCCTATGGAGTATCCGGGTCGATGGTTTGTCCTGAACCTCGACTACGCTTGTCCATAGGACATCCGCCTGGTCGTATGCATGACCGAGAGCGTTATAAGTGTTCCCCACCTGAATTGGATTCATCCTGAATCCGCATCAAGTTCCAACTGACTTTCAAACCACTTAGGGTAATCATTCTTCATCTTATCCTCTGTCTCCAAGGATTTTCCATAGACCCGTTGCATTCCCAAAGTATCAAGACCATCTTGACTACTTTTCTATGGGTTTGCTTTTCCATTCTATCCAGGATCTGCAATGGTTGAGCCTCCAAGACAAGGTTCAGTTGAAGATCCTTTGCTATCTGGGTATCGATTACCAAAGGCAAAAGTCCTTTTCCCCCTTAACGAATAAGTTCGTTTCCCAAATCACCAAAGAAATTGAGAGAGAGAGAGAGAGAGAGAGAGAGAGAGAGAGAGAGAGAGAGTTTGGCGCAAGAGAGAGTGGGTTAACCATCAAATGGTTAAGGCCGAGTGGTTGACCCATACCGCGAGTGTTCAGAAGGTCCGGTGAGATAGTCTGGCAAGGAGGTTGGTTAGAAGTTAGGAAAGGACCGAAAGGGTGCCTTTAGTGTTTGCAATTTCTTTTCGTCTTCTTTTCTCTCTGATTGGCTAAGGTGAGTGCGATGATATAGGTTTAGAACCAAATGTCTATGATTGGACGGTTCATCGTAACAGCCTTTAGGATATATTAGGATTGTTTGGTTGATTGTTTGTGTGTTTACGGGTTTGGTACACAAGGTGAGTAAGCCGCATGTATTAACTATTGTTTGGTGCATTCATGTAGATTACTGAAACCGAATATATTTCCAATAGAACATAATTATGGTCGTATGTCTAGTCGAGTCCAAAGGGCCGATTGTTTTTGCTAGTTGCTAGACGAGTGGTTAAAGCAGTCGATGGATGGTTATGAGTCGCCAAGGACTTTCCCTTGGGAGTGATCCCTACCTAGCGGACCGAGACCAAGAGGCCGAGTGTCAAGTACAATCGTTTGTGTCCATGAGGCTCTTGGCGATTAAAAGACTTAGGATTATGTTCATGTTACGATTAGGTTTCGGGACTAACTTTGTAGGAGGAATGATTCGCCTCACTAAGCAATGTTTTAGATTACTTATGCCTCATTAAATGTGGCAGGTTATAAGGATGGTTAGGATGATGCAAGACATGCGGCCGAAGTGAGTAGTGTTCGAGTCATTTAGGTCTAGTATTGTATATGATTGATATTTTATTACTTTAACTACAATGTATTGAATCTATGGTTATTTATATAATACGGCCATAAGGCTTTATTTGCTTCTGCGTATTTTATTGAGTAACTATGGAATCATGATTCGAACCTCACTTGAATATTACACTTAAATTGGATAATAACTTAAATTGAATCCCACCAGACCGGGTCGCCTATCGGCTTGGTCATGTGAGATCCGGGTTGGACGAGTGTCTAAATCAGGTCTTGCATTTGCTAAGTTTTCTCTGATGGGGAAAAAAATTATATAAGAAAAGAAGAAGAGAACCTTAGGGAATATCCTAATAGGCTCTAAACCTAATCTTAAGGGAAAGAAAAAAAAATGGGTTTGGGTTTGGGAATGTTACAGTTAACTTATTTTTCTGTTGCACTAGAGGTTAGGGAGAATTTTTGGGGACTCCAACCTTCTCTTCACTGTTGTACTTGAGAACTAAATCTCTTTGAACAAAACTTCAAGAGTAACTTACAGTTTTTTCTTTTCGATCTTATGTGTCATCAGACTTCTTGGACAAATGGATTTCAACATTAGAGAATGTCTTAGTTAGAGACTCTTAGCTTTTCCTTAGTATTGATCAAAACACAGTAGATATTTTTCTAGGCATCTTTAATCCTTTCTTTTGGCGATATTTCTTTATTTTAGAAAAATAGAGTGGATATATTCTTTAATTGAGATTTTACGAAAAGATCAGGAAATTACCAGGAGCATGTGTAGCCTTTAGACACATAACCATACTTATAGGATATTGATCTCTTATTCAGAACCAATTGTGGGATTGGTGATGACAAAAACACAAACGTGCCTTCAAATTTGCCTCCATGACATTTGAAAGAATGTGCTTATATATAATTAGCTTGAAAGAACAATACAACTTTCTCAGATATTGTGTTTTCATACAAGAAATCAACAGCAGTACATTTAACATCATACTCATAAAAAAGGAAGCGAATCAAGAAGAAGGAAAAAAAATTAACAACAAAAAAATAAGACTGCCCCAATTGTTGCAATGTCTAAAAAGACGCAGTGTTGGGTAATCCGAGGGAATACAAACGCTATCGACGACTGTCTGGCTCCACCATTTTCGGGCCTTTTAATGAGCGCACATGCTTGCTTCATCTTTCCGGCGACTCAAGAAACAACAGTATCACAAAATAAAATATAATCACTTTTTTTTTTCAAAAGAGTTCTTCGGAGTTGAACTTGTTCCATGCTTCCTATTAATTTTCATGGGAAAAAAAAGAGATGAAGCCTGTAAATTTGGATTTCTACAAACAGTGCGGTTCTAGTTACCCATGAGACTCAAATCAATAATTAAATAATAAGTTATGTTTTGGTTGATGGCAGCTATAGTGGCAGTAATTGAGTAAAGTGGTGTGAATTCATTACCTTGAGCATGTCGAACACTTTCTCGGCAATGTATTTCTGCTGGAGATTAGAGCCTTTTTGTTGAACTTTGTCAGGATGTATACAGAGAGTGGCCTTCCTGTAAAATTTCTTGACAGAAGCACCGGTAATTAAATCGGTCAATGAAACAGGCTGCCAACCACACTCTGGCCAAAGAACCTGCTCATTTGCATCTCACAAGATATTGTAAGATTCACAACATCAAGGGTACAAGTGAAATCAATACAAAACCTTTTAGGAAATGGACAATAGGACATACATATTGTAGCGTCGAAAGCAAGGCACGCAAGTTTCCCTCCTTCCCCGCACCCCAACGTTTTATCTCAGCATCCAGAGTCTCACCGATTCTCTGAAATCCATGATTACGTATGATGATAAAACAAACAAACAAACAAGAAATATCCACTGTAATCCATGATGTAGACTTGAGAGAAATGAAAAAAAAAAAAAACAGATAACACAGATCCATCAAGGTGGCACATTTTTCTTCAACGTTACTTGAGACTGGGAGTGAGCAACAGAAGAGGGAAGTGAAGAACCCACATGAAAAGAAAACAAACAGAATCACACGCTAACGAAACTTACATTTCTCTCAGCTTGTTCTCTTTGTACTTGAAGATCTCGATCATTTTTCTCAGCAAGTGCTTTAGCCTGATTGAGAAAAGAATTCATGTCACGAAACACAACAGCGAATCTTGTGTCATTATTATTAGATACAAAACCCAATAACGAAAACTATTTAACAACTCTGTTGATACTTACAGCTCGCTCCTGTGTCCTCTGGTGGCGTTCCAGCCGGGCACGCCGTCTCTCTTCAGTTTCTCCTTCAACATCTTGAAACCCACCAGACTGGGTTGCTGAAGCTTTACAACGAAGGAGGAATCAGTACGTGACCATTTTACAAGACATGAAAAAATGAGCATAGGAACAGAAACCTCAGAATTTCCAATACCTCCAAATATTGAACTGAGATCATCAACAACGTTTGTCGCTGAAGAGGTCTTCCTCAGGTTCTCGGATGCTCCAGAAGGCACTCGCGAAGATGCCCTGCTAGATTCGAAAGACCCTCCCTTGCTCCATGAATCCTGGAAAGGATCCTGAAACACAGCTTAATTTATAAGAAGGAGACTAATCTCTTGTAAACAACATAAAGTAGAACAGAAGTAGTAGATATCCAATCTCACCGGAGGGTTGGTTCTCTGTCGTGGAGCACTGCTGGGTCTGGTAACCGAGTTAAAGAAGGAGTCAAGATCATTGTTATTCTCTTGCTGCTTAGCTTTAGCTTGGGCAGCTGCCCTTGCACGTGCCTCAGCAGCTGCCCTTTCAACAGCAGCTCGTTCTGCCCTAACCTTTGCTTCCTTCTCCCGCGCTTCAGCATTTGCCCTTTCTCTAGCTTCTGCTGCAGCTCTCTCGGCCTTTTCCCTTGCCCCTGCAGCTGCTCTTTCTCTTGCTTCAGCATGAGCTCTTTGAACAGCTGCTCTTTCTGCACGTTCTCGGGCATCGCTAGTAGCCTTTCCAGCAGCAGCTCTTTGAGCTTTTGCATGTGCCTCAGAGGCCGCTCTTTCGCGTGCTTCCCTTGTAGCCCTCTCTACCGCCTGTCTGGCCAACAGCCTTTCCCTTTCTTTCTCAATTCTTTTCTGCTCCCTCTCCTCTCTCTCCTTTTCCTGGGCTTTTTCCAGCTCTGCCTCCCTCTCTACCCTTTCGCGATCCAATTTCACTTGCTTTTCTCTAAGTTCCCTTTCCCGAGAATCATAATTCTCCATTGGACCGCCTTCTCTACCTCTACTTGCCTTTAAATTTTCTTTCTCTCTCCTTTCCTTAGCATGCCTAAACTTCGCTTCTGCTTTATCCATGGCATCCTTCATGGCAGCAGCTGATGCAACAGCAGTGGAGAAAACATCTGAATCTTCACCAGAGAGAGGCCCGGGATGTCCATTAGCGGCAGTCTGATTTCTGCCCATAGAAAAATCTTCGAGTTCATCCATTTGAGATGCTGTCGGGCTATTTGCAGAAGTTCTAGCTGAGCTACGAAGGTGTGGGTGGTTAGTGGAACTCGATGAAGATGGCTCATTAACCTTCTTTTTCATAGGACGTGTAGGTCTGGGTGGTGGAGGTCTCGAAGGTGGGGGAGAACTTGTAGGTAGCGTAAATAGGGGGATCTCAGATACAGTAAGCCACACATCATCAGATGAGTCAAAACTTCCATCTGAATTGAGTGACTTGTTTTCATAGAGTGGAGAAGTAGCCTGAGGAACAGTTCTGGATGAAGTATTATGCGGCTCCAAACCTTCATCAAAAGAAACTTTCTTACCATGGTGACTCCCAGAACTTTCTACTGGTGACTGAGAGCCACTGAGGTTTCCTGGTCTCAAGTGACTTTTGTCTCTACTATTCATATCTTGCCCTGACTTTCCAAGATTATCGAGAGGGTCAATATCAACAAATACTCCTCCATGGGAAGATGAATGATCAGTTTTTCTGCTGTTGAATTTACTAATTTCCTCGAATGGATCAGTGAACCCTCCTGTGGGAGGTGCTCTAGGGGTAGATGCAGTCCCCTCAAAGACTACAAATGGATCTTCCACAAAATTGGAAGGTGTCTTGGATGTCCGAGAAGGAGGTTTCTGAGGTTGACTTGTCTCTGAAGTAGGCCTGTGCAAAAAGAAGACAACTTTTGCATATGAATGACAAGGAAAAAGACCAAGGATGTCTGTGAGTTGCAGAAATTACACTGTAAGAAGACAAGCTTTTATGCAATATTAATCTGCAAACAGCTCTACATAAGTTCGTGCTACAATTCGTTGGCAGAAAGCTAAACCTTTTCGGAGAAATTATAAGATTTGGAGACCCTAGTATGCATTAGTAACCTGCACACTACAAGTTCATGCTAGGTTTGTTTTATTATCTCTAATGTGAAGAGAAATGCAATGCTACCGTGAAGTTGGAGGGGAGCTGGGGCGGCCAAACCCAGGAATCAGGTCATCAAACACAGAGCTACCTTTCTCCTCTGGCTTGCTTGGATTCCCAATCAAATCATCGAAGGGAGAAGTGTTTTGTTTCCTGTGCTTTGAAGGTGACGAGATGGAAGAGAAAAGGTCATCAAACCTAGCTGATTGAGAAGTGGATGAAGTTTTAAGATCAGGGATAGCTTCAAACACACCATCATCGTCGTACACAGGCTTGTCAAAGACAGGCGATTTGGGTGTAGTACCCTCCTTAAACATAGCATCGTAGTCAAAGGACGGCTTGGACTGAGAACGTGAATCCTTAAAGACATCGTTGAATAGCGGATCATCACCATCCCGACTCAGATCGTCGAATACAGGCGACGTATCGGACTTTTTCCTCGCTGGAGAGGATACAGAGTTCCCAAAGCTGTAGGATGAGGCGAAACTGCTGAAATCAGCGGCCGGGGTGTTTGCCTGAGGGGCCATCGGAGCAGATTTTCCCTGCGGCTTCAACCCCAAGTCTCTCGCTAAAAGGCCTGTGAAATCGTCCATCGATTACCACCTCCCAGCTTCGTCTCCGTCACCGATCCTTTGATTTAATGAAACAGATCTGAGAGTCAATAAACGATACAGATCAAAGATTCTGATTGGTCTCCGATATTAGCTCTCTTTTTCTTCCTTTTCCTCCCTCTCTGCTCTTCTTCTCCGTCTCATACACCATTCTCCATTATTTTTATACTTTGGGTCCTATATTCTCATATATCTATATTCTAATCCCATAAATCCTATAAACTCATTATTTGTCTCCTAATTAAATTTTAAAGAGCAATTCTCTTAAATAATTCTTCTTTTTTTTAGTTTTTATTACTAATAATCGAAATAATCATTTTTATTTAAAATTTTTACTATTTCTATTTATTTTTATAAAATTTAAACTCTCCTCAAAACCTAACCCTATAACTGTAAACTCTATATTAGTTAACCATATGGACATAAATGTACATTTATACATTTTAATAAAATTTATTTTGGTAACTTTTTTCCCTAGAGACTATTTTTGTCATAAAAACTTTTTAGAGCTATTATAATGTATTTCTCAACTTCTTAAAAATCTACCTCTTTTCTATGTAAAAATATTTCAACAAGTAAAACAAGAGTTTTATTTCAATTAAATTTTAAACTTATTCAAACAAAAAAAAAGGGAAAATTTCAAGTTTACCATATTTCTTTTACCATTATTCATGTTTACCTTCATTAAAAATATATTTTCATAAATACATTCTTTGTTAAAGAAGCAAAAGACCCCTTATATCTTTGATTTATAGATATATAAATAATTATTTAAATAAATATAATTATTTAAATAAATATAATTATTTCTCTACATTTCCATCTAAAAATCTCTCTTATCCTTCATTTTCATAATCACAAACTTCATAATTTAGTGTTTTTTCACTTGTGAATCATCAAAATGCTTCCTTTTGGTCATTATAGAGGTTTGGACCGCTGAAAAGGCTGGAAACGAGCTTCACACTGCAAACATGTAACTATTTACATGGTTTACGTCGTTTCTCAGATCTTGTCGCGATAATAGACTGTTTTATATGTATACGCCTCTGTGTAGACGTACAATGCAGTCTATTTGTCAACGCACAAGTCAGTTTTGAAATTGACTAAACATATTTTTTTTGGTAACGTAGCCTTTCCCAACAGTCTACATCTTAACCTTTGACAACAAAAACAAAAAACTACGTAGACCTACAAAGACGACTACGCAAAAGAGGTTAGTTTTGCATTTGACTGAACTTTTGACTTTTCATAAGCAAACTTCAATGTAAGTCTACGAAGTGTAGACTGCCGAAGAAGTTTACTTAAGGTCAGTTTTACATTTGACCAAAACTTTGACTGCGTTGAAAAGATTAGTTTTGTGTTTGACCAAAACTTTTTAAAATTAATTAATTTTTTTTAAATGTAGACTTCATATGCATTCTTCTCTTCCACAAAAAAAAATGTAGACTACGCGTGAAGTCTATTTTTTTATTTTGGTCAAATGTAAAACTGACTCGTCGGATTTGAGAGTAGACTTCTTGCAAAGTCTGCAACGCTGTAGACGTTCATTTCAATATACCCCTAAAAAGTCAAACATAGTCAATTGCAAAACTAACCTCATTCAAAACAAAATAAAACATGTAGACTGTATATTAAGTCTACTTCTGGAAGTCAAATCCTGGAAAATTCTGGCCAATAGCGAAAACTAACATTTTTAAAGTTGCAGACTGAAAAGAAAGTCTACTTATATAAAATCACAACTCTTTTTCAACTATAAAACGTAACCCGTAAAATGGTCAATTGCAAAAACTAACCCAAAGAGTAGACCTATCTGACCGTCTACTGATGTAAACTGAAAAGAAAGTTTACCACCTTGTAGACTGAACATGGAGTCTATTTTGAAATATACATTAAAAGTTAATTTGTGTATTATGCATTAAAGTTTTTCACGATTTTTTTCGTTTGAAAGTGTATAATAGTTAATCCCAATAAGTTTGAGTGATTTTGAATAGAAAAACTGTTGTAATTATGAAAGTATAATACTTTTCATTTTGCAATATTTCTAGGTAACAATTGTAGACGTATTAGTAAGTCTACGTTAATTGTCATAGTGCAAACAACCGGGTCACATCCAAACTATCAAGGTTAAACCAGTGTTGAGTTACTGCTTTGGATGTTGTCTTATGTCTTATCTCTTATGTGTTGAACATATCAATTGTATTGTTGCTTTGGATGGTGTCTTATTGCTTTGGATGTTGTCTTATGTCTTATGTATTGAACTCATCAGTTGTATTGTTGCTTTGGATGTTTTCTTATTTGATGAACTTTTGTTGAAATCGTAGGTCTTAATTTTTCTATTACTTTGAGTTCTAATGTTACTTTCTATCGTGCAGACCAACGTGTTAGTCTTCTTGAACAGAAAGTAGACTTCTTTTTAAGTCTCTTATAGAGGAAAACTAATATGTAAGTCTATAGATTGTATTGGAGTTATATTTTTGGTCGAAGATGAGTTAAAATATCTGAAAGAAGAGTACTATACTGATACAAAGGATGATATTTTGATAGATAGTCGAGTAGCAGACTTTTGTAAAAGTCTTCTGTAAAAGAAGACTAATACTTAAGTCTGCTGCAAGCAAATCACATAAGTTTGTTACAACCATAAGTCTGGTACAAAAGCCTGATACAACCGTCTGTTACTCATAGTTCTTGAGCTCCTCCCATTCCTTTTTGTTGAGTGCATTTTTAAGAGTAGGGAAGATCTTGTTGTCATTACTGTAGTAAGTAATGCTTTTAGACGGGACATGTTCATGCCCTAGAGTATACAGCCTCACTAGGAAATCAAGCTTATCCATTTTGTAACATGCACCAAAAAAGACACAAACAAAGAATTATACAAGTGAAGTCTACACGAGAAATCTACAGTTTAAATGAACTCTATACGAGAAACCTATAAATTCAAACATCAGTGTACACGAGAAGTCTACAAATTCAAAACATTAGTCTATATGAGAAGTCAACAAATTCAAAATATCAGTCTACATGAGAAGTCTACAAATTCAAAACATCAGTCTACATGAGAAGTTTACAAATTCAAAACATCAGTCTACAAATTCAAAGCTTCAGTCTACACTTCAAAATGAAGTCGACTGACCGGAAGCAGAGAAATGGATCTAAGACTGGCCGACTCAGATCTGAATCAAAAGAAACTAAAAGGTTAGTAAAGAAGGATGAGCTTGTTAGGTTATTAGTTAAACGATAGATAGAGATGACAGAGAGACGTACTCGGAAAGATGAAGCACAGTCCCTTGCCGGCTAGGTATGAGAGATGACAGAGAGATGAAGTAGAAGCCATGATACTGACCGGAAGCAGAGATTTGGACGAGAAGCACCGTTCCTTCGAAGTCGCCGGCTCAGATCTGAAAAGAGAAAAAGGTAAAGGTGGTCACTTTTTATTGACGGAGAGGTAAAGCCACAGAGACAGAGAGGATGGGAAACTGCGTGGATCGAGTTCACCGGAAATCTCGCCAGAAATCGCCTGGAGAGAGAAACGGCAAAGATTAGGATTTTTTTACCCGAAAAGCTTGAGAAATCTTATTTATATACTGTGTAACTTTTCTGGTTAGGTTAAAGAAGGTTTGGTTTAATTCGATTATGTTAAAATTATATTGGTTAAATCCGGTTAGGTTAAATTGTGTGTAGACTTCTTAGAAAGTCTACAACGATTTTTATCTTTTTCCCTTTATTTTTTTACAAATTTTAATATATGATTTTCTAAATATGTTTAATTATTTTTATTTTAAATTTTACAGTCATAATATATGATTTAAGATTTTTTTTATAAATATTTAAATTTTAGGATTTTTTTTCTAAACACCAATACGAATAGACTAAAAAAATATCTACATATATGTAGACTTTATGATAAGTCTACGAACCCCTAAATCACAAATCTCAAACCCTAAATATTTTGCTTGATCATCAAACAGTTTAAATTACTGTTTCAGATATCAAAATTATACAAAATTTAAACCACTAAACATTAATAAGCATATTTAAGTCAAGAAAACCAAAAAATCAAAATCAAAAATCTAACCCTATGAAATCTACTACTAGAAGACATAACATGTTACAACCTATTGTTTCTAACCCATGACCATTGTTTAAGACATGGTTACCAAATTAGTATATGTTCCTTAAAAATGTTTAATTATATAAAAATTTAATTTTTTTACTTCACATTATCTATTATATTAATGATTAGTTAAAAATATTACAACAGTTATTTTTATATATTTTAAAATTAAATTATTAGATAAAACTATGGTATAGAGTACATACCAAGTCTATAGAATGAATAGACTTCGTACGAGGTCTATAGCTATGTAGACTTCTTTATGTTACGTGTAGACTAACAAATGATAGAAACGTAAAATACACTTCTATTTTTTTTTGGTCATAAGGGTTAAATAGTACTTTTATCACCCATGTAGGTTGGTTTTGCATTTGACTGAAAACGGGGTACACTTTATAGGTTTGACTTGAATATTTGCGTTGTTTTTAGCAATTCTCCATGTATTCAATCTAAAATTTGAGGGTATTTGATTTAAAAAAAAATGTGGCTGATTTTAAGGAAATAAATAGTTTTAAGTGATTTTTGTTAAACCGCCTTAGAATATGATCTAAAACCATGGGATTTTAGTTTTAATTTTAAACTAAGGGGGGTGTATTCAACTTGAAATTTGAGTTGATTTATAATAAAATGATAAATCCACTATTATTCAAACAAGAAGTTAAAAAAAAAACACTTTAAAATTGAATCTTATTGAACTTGTAATTTCATAAAACACTATGAAATTCACTGTTATTTAACAAAATTTAAGTTGGAGATTTTAGAGTGTTTTAAATGTTTTTATAATATTTGGGAAGTGTTTCTTATTTATAAAAATAAAAATTCAAATCCCGTAGTTTTAGATGAGTTCTAGAGTGTTTTAATAAAATCATACCAAAATTTCGAATTCTCCTACAAACCTATTAAAATTCATTAATAATCAAATCACTTAAAATTTTACATTCAAAACACCCCCCTAAGAAACTTCACTCACACACTTTTTACGTTCAATAACAATGGATTTTAAATGATTTTTGAAATTCATATTTGATAACAATGGATTTGTCATTTTAATAAAAATCACCTAAAACTCTTAGTTGAACACAAGTCCACATTAGTTAACCCTAGGGGTATACATGTCTATTTAATCTTTTAAAACTAAGGGTAAATGTAGTTAAGGTATGATTAGGTAATTTCCAAACAAAAAAAAAAGAACACATGCAAAATAGGTAAGATTTGATTAACATATCATTTGCAACAGCAGTCACAGTAAACAACATAAGAATTATTAAGAAAAAAGTTGTATATTATAGAAATTATAATCTAATTACGTGATTGGAAAAACCGTACCATTTAACCTTATAAAGATATTGAAAACCTCCAAAAGAAAAACTAAAAGCTTTGGCGATGAGGAAGGCGATTTGGCTTTCCTAGGATCATGAGTTTCCATCAAACCCTGATCCTCCATTGATCTTGACACTCATTAGTGTCAGATCATCAAAGTGTCTATTGTAGTGGTTTTGTGTACCATTTGTTCACATAGCATGCACGAAACTGAGTAGAAACTACTGAGGTATTGCTGATCGAAAAGGCAAAAGTATATACTATGACGACTATGATGATGAGCAATCTTTCTGGAGGACCAGGCTGGCAATGATAAGATTCAAGAGTATCGTCTCTCCCTCATTGGCAAGTTTTTAAATCCATTCAAACAGAACGTTGCTAAGCTGATCGAGTTTATGCTAACTTAATGGAAGATCCATGATTATATCACTGCTACTGAATTAAGAAATAGAAGATTTTTTTTCAACTTTAACAATGAAGATGACCTTCAGATTATTCTGAAAAAGGTTACTGCCATTGCAATTACTTCATGTTCGCATTTGTTCGTTGGGAACCTATTGTTGGTGAAGATTATCCATGGATAATCCCTTCTTGGATCGAGCCAAATGGTATCCCTCTTCACCTTGAAATTAACGTTTGCAAAAGCAGTAGTAATAAACAATATAAGAATTATGCAGCAAAAGTTGTATGCAATATAAATTACAATCAAATAGCATTTAACACTTTAAAGATAAACATATAGGATTAAACCATTGAAAGCATAAACAACATAAGAATTATGCAGCAAAAGTTGTATTCTCTATAAATTACAATCAAATAGCATTTAACACTTTAAAGATAAACATATATGATTATACCATTGACACCCTAGCAGCCTCTAGCGATGGCGATGGAGAAAGAGACTCCTTCAACAGATCTCCATTGGGATTTGATTCATCACCTGATCTAAATCCTTTGATAATAGATCAGTTGTTATTATGTCTTTCTCGTTCTCTAGTTTTCCTTGATCAGATCATGTCCTCTCTGCTTTCCTTGTGAACTATGATTCATTTATTCATCAGCGTTCTATGATTCATAAAAACACTAGACTATCCACCTAGATTCTAATTTCCCTAAGTTCACGGCAATATCCAAAGCGTATTCTTTTTCTTAGTACCTTCCTACGAAAACTCCAAGTCTGATTTCAAAAATTTCCAAGTCGGACATACCTTAGTTCTCGAAGATTCAGGTTTGCCTTTTCTCCGTTTTGCTACCTCATTTCCCCTTCCTCTTCTCATGTTTGTCCACCCCTTACAATTAGTAATTATATCGATTCTTCCTAGATTTATACTTTCCTAGCCACGTTTAGGCTGAAACCTGTCTTGCGGTTTTTGTTTGGTGATCCATATTCTCTGATTTAGGTTTCAGTCTCCATATCGTTGGTTTACGAAAATGAATATCTTGTAGAAAGGCTTTTGGCGTTTTAGAATTAACAAAAAGCGATCAGGAAGATTCGTTGGGCGATCGGGAAGACTCATTTGGGGATGACGCAAAATAAAGAGGACGGTGAGACCATGGAAAGAGGCTGATAGGAAAATTCACTTTACAACTCTCGTTTCATCTCTTTCCTTCTCCAAGAGTCCTTTTGTACGATCTTGTTTGACTTCTCGAAGATCGTCGAATCGTTTCAAGAAAGCTGTCTCGTAAAATGTTGTTAAGTTTAATTTTTTGAAAGTTGTTTCGTAAGATTTTGTCGAGCTTGATTATTACGTAAAATATTGTCAAGTTTAATTTTACGAAAGCTGCTTTGCAAAAAAATCATTGAGTTTAATTTTTCGAAGGTTATTTCATAAATGTTTTCGAGCTTAATTTTACGAAAGTTATTTCGTATAATGTTTTCGAGATTGACTATACAAGAGCTGTGTTTTGGAAAACTCATGTTTTTGCGGATGTTCCGCCAATTTAGTTTCTGGTTTTAGTATCAGAAACCCTGGCAATGATGAATCAAAAATTTGAGGTTATAACTCCACTCACACACTCTTTAAGTTCAATAACAGTGGATTTTAAATTATTTTTTGAAATTCATATTTGATAACAGTGGATTTGTCATTTAAATACAAATCACCTAAAACTCTTAGTTGAATACAAGTCTACATTAGTTAACCATAGGGGTATAAATGTTTATTTACCCTTTTAAAACTAAGGGTAAATGTAGTTAAGGTAAACATGACAATTCGTACTAAGCACGTGGTATGCTTAGGTAATTTCCCAACAAAAAAAAGAACATCCAAAATATGTAAGATTTTGATTAACATATCATCTGCAACAGCAGTCGCCGTAAACAACATAAGAATTATTCAGAAAAAAGTTGTATGTTATAGAAATTACAATCTAATTATGTGACTGAAAAAAAGTATCATTTAACACTTTACAGATATTGAAAACCTCCTAAAGAAAAACTAAAAACTTTGATGATGAGGAAGACGATTTGGCGTTCCTAGGATCATGAGTTTCCATCAAACCCTGATCCTCCTTTGATCTTGACACTCATCGGTGTCAGATCATCAAATGGCCATTGTTGTGGTTCTGTGGACCCTTTGTTCACATAGTACGTGCGAAACTGAATAGCAACTACTACGGTATGGCTGATCTAAAAGGAAAAAGTATATACTATGACAACGATGATGATGAGCCAATATTTCTGGAGGACCTGGCTGGAAATGATAAGATTCAAGAGTGTCGTCTCTCCCTCACTGAAAAGATTTTAAATCCATTCAAACAGAACGTTGCTAAGTAGGTCGAGTTTATGCTAACTTAATGCAAGATTCATGATTGTATCACTGCTATTGAATTAAGAAATAGAAGATTGTTTTTTCAACTTTAACAATGAAGATGATCTTCAGACTATTCTGAAAAAGGTTACTTCCATTACAATTACTTCATGTTCATGTTAGTTCGTTGGGAACCTGTTGTTGGTGAAGCTTATCCATGGATAATCCCTTCCTAGATTGAGCCAAATGGTATCCTTCTTCACCCGTGAATTTCTGGTAATCTTAAAAGTATTGGCTATAACTTAGGTCTTGCTCACGACGTTGATACAACAATTGGAAAAGATATGACCGGATATGAATACTCGCAAACCACTAAAGTTCTCTAGGAAAATGAAATCTAAAGATGAGAGATATTGATTCAGATAAAGTATAAATTGTTGCTCAAACACTGCTCATATTGTGGCTATGGTACACATGAAATAGGCCACTGCAAGAAGAAATCATTTGATGTTAAAGCTGAGGTATTAAAAAGCAGGGCACTGTCGTCGACTAATGATGTGCAGGGTAGGAAACTTCCTATCAAAGAATTATTGAGGCCAGTGGATGCAGCAGCAGCTGTGAATAAATATGGAGCTCATGATTATGGTTTTGACAGGCGCATTCGCTCATCTACCATCCCAATTGATCAACTACCGAAGGAGTATCCAAGACAAGATAACCGATTCAAGGCCAATGCTCGGCTCATGAGACAATCGTATTTCTCTCATGGAGACAAGGATTTCCTGAAGAGTAAATCACACTGCTATAATCCACACACTCGTGGGCAGGAAACAACTAGCAAGAAAATGTTGACAAGCATTATATGAGGTCTCAGCATGACCATATGTCAGCCCCACTTTAGCGCAAAAAACATCAAGCTCTAAAGATAAATAACCTTAAGCATCAAGCCCCATTTTCATCGAATGCTGAGTCTTGGATTCGGAACTTGTAACACTTATTTGGGATATGGAATGCATGCTAACTTTTAAAAATTTCATGTGACGTTTTCAACAGATTGTTTGACTATGATAAAGATGGTCTATGAACCATATGAATGGCCTGCTTTTGCAATATATATGGAAGAGATTCGAAGATGCAAGGAAAGATTCAGTAGTGTTGTGATCACACATGTACCCGATTCCTATATTCTCATATATCTATAGTCTAATCCCATAAATCCTATAACCTCATAAACAGTCCACTAGATTAATTTTAAAACATCTACCTCTTTTAGATGTAAATTTTTTAACAGTGTTTTTAGTTAAAATTTAAATTTATTCAAACAAAAAAAAAAAATACATGCAAAATAGTTAAGATTTTGATTGGCATATCCTTTGTAAAGCAATAGTAATAAACAACATAAGAATTATGCCGCAAAAGTTGTATGCTATATAAATTACAATCAAATAGCATTTAACACTTTAAATATAGACATATAGGATTATACCATTGAAACCCTAGCAGCGTCTAGCAATGGCGACGGAAAAAGAGACTCCTTTAACAGATGGGATTTGATTCATCACCTGATCTAAATCCTTTGATAATATATCAGCTGTGATTAAGTCTTTCTCATTCTCCAGTTTTCCTTGATCAGATCATGTCCTCTCTGGTTTTCTTGTGAACCATTATTCATTCATTCATCAGCGTTCTATGATTCATCAGAACACTAGATCACATAGATCTTGTGATCAGAACATCTGATCTTCTCACCCATTGGTGTAGGGATCTATCAGTCCATTCTTCGCGCTTCGTCGATCATGTTTGGTTCTTGTTTTTCTTATCTAATTATGGTCACATCCTTGTATGATATGTACTTCTGATTAAGGTTACACATCCTGTGAATATTTGTTCACTATACCTAATAGTGTTTGGATAAAGTAATCCATGGCGGATAGAAAAGGGAAAGAGAGATGTTTCGAAGATGATGATGATGAGGAACCCATTCCCTTACAAGAGAAAGCGGATGAGGAACAAATCCTAGAGTACCAGTTGTCACTTGTAGGAAAGGTGTTGAACCCATATAAATAAAATGTCACTAAACTAATCAATTTCATGCCTAATCACTGAAAGATTCAAGAAGAGAATCACATATACTGACCTGGGTAATATAAGGTTCTTATCCAACTTTAGCAATGAAGATGATCTTCAAACAGTACTGGAAATGGGTCCATTACAGGAAAATTTCTTCATGTTCGTGCTGGTTCGATGGGAAACAATAATTGACGAGGATTATCCATGGATACTACCTTTCTGGATTCATATCTCGGGTGTTCCGTTACATCTTGGCACAAATGGTAATCTAAACAACTTTGGCGATAGGTTGGGTCTTGTTCTCGAGGTCGATGTATTTGAGGGAAAGATTCTGGTCGATATATGATATTTCATGGGTTTCACCTATTTTCACCCATGATGTAACTATGTTTTAGAGTCTACATATGCATTTGGAGTTGTTTAAAAGTCTTTTAAGGTCTAGGTACTTATTGGACAAAATTGGAGGTTTTGGATAATTTCAGAGATTTGAAGAAGATCTCCTGAAAACTTAAAGTCGGAGCCTGTTCTTACGATGAGAATCGATCGACACTGACCGATTTGTATTGATCGACATTCCAGCCGTCCGAGGGTTTAATGATGATTTGATAAATTTACAAGAATTGTCAAAAGTTCCAAGAATTGCACAATAAGTTCATGGCCGCATGTTAGGCTATTTATTAGGGGTAGCTATTGTTTTGAAGGTAACACTCTTTTACGCTTCATTATTCTAGAGGAGCGAAAGCTTAGGATTGAAGAGAAAGATCTTAACACCTTCTGAGAGAAGATCTTGAACTCCCTTTGTTTTCTACTTTGTTTATCTACTCTTTCTATTCTATTTTATGCAATTTATTCATACTATAATTATGCTTTCTATGAATATGTCTGAGTAATTCTATTGTTAGATTTAGGGTTCTTCAAGGGTTGTTAATGTTTTGCTAATATGTATTGTTGTTAGGAAAATTAATAAGTTCTTCATATAGTTGTTCTTACTGCTAGGGTTAAGATTGGTCACCTTAAACCTAGATCTTAGGATAATTATTTGTTCAATTTATTTACACTATAATTATTCTTCCTTTCTCTCTCTCTCTCTCTCTCTCTCTCTCTCTCTCCCTCTCTCTCTCTCTCTGACATACATGTTCCCACTCTCCAATATTTTTACACTTTGGGTCCTATATTCTCATATATATATATATATATATATAGTCTAATCCCATAAATCCTATAAACTCATATGCAGTCCCCTAGATTAAAATTTAAAGGGGAATTTTCTTAAATATATTTTTTAGTTTTTATATAACACTCTTGAAAGAAAATGACCTAAATAGACCTTTTTATTTTGTTTTTTAATATTAATGTTTATTTTTAAAAATTTTAAACTCACCCTCAAAACCCAACCCCATAATTGTAAACCCTAAGGTTAGATTAATTAACCATAGGGATATTGACAGGGGGGATGTTATGGATTTCAATGCAAACACTATCAACTTAACCCTACGAACTACTCTTGCCAAAAGAGGTCAGATTATATTATTTAGAAGACGCCACAATTTACTAGAATACCCCTTGACGAGTTTAGACCTAATTTATTTAGATTTCTATGCCATTGTTGACGGCTAAGCTTTATTTTATTCTTTGTATTAAGTTTTGGATATAAGATCAATTCTCCTTCATATATTGATTGGAACTCCTTTGGTTTTATATTGATTTTTATATCTATTATTTATTCATACTATGATTTGTGTTATTGCTTCCATGTCTGAGTAATCATCTTGTTAGGTTTAGGGATTTCATGTTCTTAATGTCGAACTGGAAGTCATAGGATTGCTAGGTTATTTATAGATCTCTACACTAGGGTGGCTTGTAATACTAGGATATAGAGTAGTGGAAATAGCACGAGACTGTGACTTATTGCTTGAATAAAATCATAGGACAACTGAGGGGCACAAGAGTGCAATTAATTAACGGAACCCGAGCCCTGTGTCGATTAGATATGTAGGTGCATACGAGAGTTGGTCTAGTATCTAGTTGAACATTATCGATATGTGTGTTAATGCTTGTATGAGGTAGTATCGATCGATACCCAAACATTGGTATCGATCGACGCTCGATCCTTGTTTGCATGCGAGAGCTGGAACATAGAACTTAGGCATATGATTAGTAATTGCATGCGAGAGCTGAATTACTTGCTTATTGAATTCGAGTTCTAGAATTTGATCTATAAAACCCTTAGAATCCTTGATTTGTGTTTTGAATCTATTGATTGATAAATCCCCAGACCTAGCTATTTCATCCTATTGTTATCAAACCAATCACCTGCTTACTTGTCTACTATTACTTCTAAACTGTTTGCCTAGCTTAATCTAAACATCTATAGTATATTGTGTGCCCACGCTCCTTGTGGATTCGATCCCTAAGTACTACAACTGAACCTATTATTTGAGAGTCTAAAAAGTAGCTTAAAGGGTTAATTTGAGAGTGCATGATAAAAGCTACATCAGACATCATGACTTAGCCGTCGATCGACAATAGTTCACGAGTTCAGATGGTTGCGACTTTAGTTTTTGTCCGAGATGAGAGAGGAGACCAGTATCACCTTGAAGGTCATCTGCGCAATGCAACATGCCAGAAAATTGATGATCCGGGGGCTGCAATCCCTGAACCAGAAGTAGAAGCAGACGCTGTAGTAACTCAACCCAAAGTTAATGCCCAAGCAGCTCAACGGACACTAGCAGACTACCAGCGTCCAGAGAAGTTCTATGCTAACAGATCCGCTATTCGCCCTCCAATTTTCCAGAGGAATGATTTTGAGATCAAACCGTCCTTCTTCGCACTTGTTGTGTAGACACCCTACCATGGATCGCGACATGAGCATCCAATGGATCATCTGGAGCGGTTTGAGGATCTTGTATATGCTATTAAAGCTAATGGAGTCCCTGAGGACTATCTGGTTTGTAATCTCTTCAAGTAATCACTTGCTAGAGAGGCTTCACATTGGCTTAAGCAACTACAACCAGGATCTCTGACATCCTGGACAGACATCAAGAATGCGTTCCTGCGCAATTCATTTTGCGCAAGACAGGAACCTAGAGAGTCATTCAGAAGCTCTTGATTCAGATTCAAATCATACGAGAGAGACTGCCCACACTATGGTTTCAACGAGGTGCAACTACTTAGCACCTTCTCCATAGGTATTGATCTGCAGTATTGACATGAGAGTTTTTATGTATTTCAATGCAAACTCTATCAATTAACCCTACGAACTACTCTTGCCAAGAGAGGTCAAATTGTAGTATTTAGGGATCGAATCGACATGGAGTGTGGGCACACAATAAACTCACTACAATCGCGATTAAGGTAGGAAAATAGATTAATAAGAAATAAATAAACTATAGCAGATAATTGATTGATTTGTAAGTAAACAATAATAATAAATAGCTAGATCTAGGGTTTCAGGCAAGTGGATTATAGATGATAGAAGTTAAGGGTATTAATCATAGAACTCGACATCTAATGTAAAAGACGACCAGCTCTCGCTGCGAGTCTATTCTATTGACTAAGTCTAATGTCTCACCTCTCACTTGTTGACACGGAATGACCGCCGATCGATGGAAATGATCATGCGTAGATCGATGGTCTCTTGAGTCAAGTTTTATGACCTAATTTGATAAGTTCACTAAATTAACTAAATCAACTCTCGTTTGTTTCTAGCAACCTAGCTCAACATGATTAATTTTGGTAATAGACCATTCTCTAACTTGCGCCTAACTATCCTATGATCAGGGTTCTAGTTGGTTACTCTTGAACACATGTAATAAACACAATTCTATTGATAGATCTAATAATCACCTAGCAATTTAATTGTTTGGATTATCCATCAATACCATTAGTAAACCCTAATCCTAACATGAGATCAACTTAGACATGATCTTTGTCACATAAATTATAGATGAATAGAATTAATATAATATAAAACCAAAGGAGTTTTAGGAGGACTCTGAAGGAGTTCCTCTCTTATCTCCTAACCCTAGAAAAAATGAATAAAAGAAAGCTTACTAAAGCGTAGCCGTCAACAATGGCTTAGAAAACATATAAATAGGGTTTTAGGTCGTGCAGGGACATTCTGGTAATTTATGGTGGCTTCTGGGCTTTAGCCAGTCTTGAAACAAGTCGGGCCTGTCTTATGGGATAACCGTCAATCGACACCAAGGCTGTGCCGTCGATCGACACTCATTCATCTTCTTGACAACTTCCTCTCGTGAGGCAGATAAACCACTGTCCAGTAAAACAAACATAAATTTGGCTGTAGGATCCTGATTGACCTCAAACTAATGGCATTGGAAATCTAAATCAAAGCTATATCTTCTGTAAAAAAGATCAGCTCAATCTCAACGTGGGAAGATCTCCATATATAGCTAAACATCTTATGCATCTGCGCAGTTCTGCATCTCTAAAAGCTCCTAAATCACCAAAGTTCTCCAGAACGTACCTGAACCTGAAAATACTCTAAAACATACTCCAAAACATATAATAGACTCTAAATAGGGCTGATATCATGACATAATAGTGGTTAATATCAGGCTCTATCAATTCCGCAGACTTAACCTTTTATTTGTCCTCAAGCAAACAAAGCCTCTGAAAGAGGTTTTGAAAAGCAGAGACTCACATAATGTCTAAGTATAACTATCACCCTACTTTTTTGCAACCACATCCTATCAAGTCAATCACATGGAAGCTTTATATACCCTATTATAGTATAGTAACCAAATCCATTATACCAACAACTCAGCAAATACTAGTCTGACTCACCCTTCTACTGATATCATTTCTTTGCATAAAATAAATATGTATGCTTTACCTTGGGAGTATCAAGCAATGGACACATGGACTCTTACCCCTGCAAAATTTGAGTACACATGTAGTCTTCTCGGATCCCTTTCCTCCCTCTCTTCTCACTTCTCTCAGTCAATGTCTCCATTCTTTTGAGGGTATCATTTTATTTTTTAATTAACTGAGATATTTGGACAGACTTCCATGAATCAAGCCCTAATTGTTTTTGCCACCAGCTCCTGTTCACTTCTTTTTGACCTTTATCTCTTTCTAGAATCATATGAATCAAGCCTTAATGGTTGTAGCCACCAAATAATGTTCGATTCCTTTTTTATCTGTAGGGGAGAGAAAGAGAATTAGAAGCACACAGACTTTTACCTTCCTGACTTGCAGAAGGAATCAAATCCGATGTATACCAAGCCCCAAAGCAAGCTGATAATGTCAGGATTAGCGGCAGGATGATCCACTTTGGTATCTCTAGTAATCTCTACAAACAACCTTCCAAGAATGATGCTAAAGTGTGGTTATTTAATAATAAATCTTGATCATAGTCCCCTTCTTGACTCAATAAAACTTTTGAAAAACTTATATATATATATATATATATATATAGTAAATAAGACTCAAAACAAATCAAATAGCATCAGCGAACCTCCCCCAGACTTAAATTACACTGTCCCCAATATAATCCTTTCCGGATTGGTTAGGAAAAACAAATCATAAGTAAAAAGCTTAAGAGGGAAACTCGATACCAAACTCTATAAAAGAGTGTCGATCGATGGCCAATGGATGGTATCGACCGATGTTCAAGATCCATGGTCGATCGATGTTTACTCTTTAGTGTCGATCGATGGTACACCAGGAAGTTTGTACTATGTTCTTTTATTTATTTATTTATTTAAATTATTGAAAATAAAACTCAAAATAGTACACAATATCAATAATACCCCCCCCCCATACTTAAACAACACTATCACCAGTGTTACACAATCTGAGATTGGTGAAAGAAAATAAATCATAAGGACCAAATTTAACAAGGAAAAATGATATACCTGCTTGCTGATGGTGACCGTCTATCACACAATTAAGTGGCGATCAATTGATACTAGGGTTACTCTGTCGTTCGACAGTGATCAAGTATCGGTCGATGCTCTATGCAAACTATCTTCCTCGGGGTTTTTTTTTGAAAACCTGCAATAATAAAATAAAATATAAAATTAGACTAATATAATCAAAAACTAATTAAAAAATTCCTAAACAGTGGGTTTCCCTCCCACTCAGCGCTTGTTTATAGTCTTTTGCTTGACGTTTTGGAGTTCTGATTCAGTTCAGATGAGATTGGGGACTTTCTCCAAAACAATTCTGAATGTCCAATGTCTTCAGCTTCATCACATTTTTTTTTGTGAAAGCCTCTATAGACTCTTCTCCTTTGTCAATCATCTCATCAATAAGGAGTGCTCGAAGCATTGCAACGGCTGTGAGAAGCATTTTTCTGCGCACTTTGTATTTCCTGACACCATCTGAGAAGTGGGGAATCAATGACAATTCAGAACCACCCTTGGTCCTTTTCCTCTTCTTCCAGTTTCTCTTCTTCTTCTCCTTCTTCTTTCTCCTCCTCCCCCCCCAAACTTGGTTGTTTCTGTCTCTGTGTGAAGAGATACGCTAGGGGTGTAGACCGACAATGAGTGTGTAGTGTCAATTGATGCTTTCTTATTGCTGTCATTCGATACTGGTTCTTTGTGATCTTCGTCGACTTTGCTCGTAAATATCAACCCTGGTTGAGAAACTGTTGCATGCTGATTATCAAATACCCCGTTTTAGGAACCTAGATGCACACTTCTATCTGGTGGGATATGAGATTCAACTTCAAATATAGCGCATGAAACCACAATTTTCACAGGATCATGTATCCTCTTCACTCTTTTGTGAAAGCCATCAGCTTCTTATGTGCATATAGGTGGTCTCTGATGTTTAGGGACAACAAGATGTGAGGTCTTGGACTTGTGCATTCTCTCCTCAACCACTCCTGGTTCAATCATGTAACCTGGCTGCTCGTCCAACAATGAGTGTTGATCGATGTCGAATGGGTGGTGTCGATCGATGTCGGATGGGCAGTGTCGATCGATAACATTTGGTGGGTGTCGATCGATATCATTAGGTGGGTGTCGATCGATGTTAGCCTTTGGTGAAGTTTCTATATCTTTTCCCAAAGTGTTCTGATCGTCATCAAGCTTCATCTCCAAGTCCTGATCAATATCTTCAAGCTTTTCCTCCAGCTCTAAGGAGTCTTCCATATTGATCTTCCTACCCGAATCCAAGTACCCAAGTTGTTCTCTATGTTCTACCTCTAAAAGATCTCCCATGGTGATTTCTTTGTCTAGATCTGGAGCATCTAACAACTTGGATATATCGGTGCTCTCTAGTGTTGAGTCTGCAATGTCCTGAAGACAATTCAAACTTTCATGGATGTCAAGTGATGTCGATCGACAACCGCGGTTAGTGTCGTTTGATGCTGAGTCTTAGGGTCGATCAACGTGAGATCTTAGTGTCGATCGATGTTGATGTCTCAGTGTCAATCGATGCTGTCATAGTAATGTCGTTTGACACTAGGGACCTAGATCATTCCGTCGATCAACAGAATAAACTTCGGTACTAGACCATGATCTCGCTTGCGCCTAACAATCCTATTATCGATGTTCTAGTTAGCTACTCTAGAACACATGCAATAAACACAATTTTATTAATAGATCTAATAATGATCCTAACAATTTTATTGTTTGGCTTGGCTAATCCATCAATACCATTAATAAACCCTAAATCTAGTTGATAACTACTCAGACATAATTAAAGTAAGAAGAGTAGTCTGAATATAATGCATAGATAAAAACACTAGGGCTCCAATGCAAATCTTCCTAAGACTATTGTCTACTATATTGTATTGTATCCTATTCTATTGTATCCCCCTTTTCTTTATCATACATAAAGTATAAATATAAAAACCCTAAAATCGAGGTCAAAACTTGTCAAGGGGTAAACTTGCAATCTTGTGTCTTATCTCTAACTTGGGCTTGAAATCGGCTGTCTGCGAATTGGTCATCGATCAATGCCAAGCGGCCAGCATCGATCGATGCCAAGTGGTCAGCATCGATTGATGTCAAGTGTCATCATCGATCAATCCTGGTCATATAACATCGGTCTACATCATGATAGTGTCGTCGATCGATGACAGTTTTGTACTTTGACTTTCTCCTAGATCAGCTACAGATTAATCTCCTCTAAATACTCCAAAAGCTCCAAGTATCTCCATATATCTCCAAAACGTACCTGGACCTGAAAAAAACCTTAAAAATAGCCTAGACACACATAATAGACCCAAAATGGACTCCATAACATGGCCTAAAACTCAACTCTCCCAGACTTAACCTTTTGCATGTCCTCAAGGAAACAAGCCTGCGAAAGAGGTTTTGAAAAGAGAAGACTCACATAATATCTAAGTATAATTGTCACCTTACTTTATTGCAGCCACATCCTATTAGGTCAATCACATAGAACTTTATATACCCTATATTATTATAGCAACCAAATCCATTCTACAACAACTTAGCGAATACTAGTCTTACTCGCCCCTCTACTGATTTCATTTCTTTGCATAAAATAAAAGTGCAGGCTTTACCTTGAGAGCATCGATCAAAGGATACATAGACCCTTACGTCTGCAAGTATCTGAACACACAGGTAGTCTTCTCTGATTCCCTTCGTCTCTATCTTCTCACTTCTTCTCAGTCAATGTCTCACTTCTTTTTGAGGGTATCATTTTATTTTTTTATTGACTGAGATTTTTGGATAGGCTTCCATGAATGAAGCCTTAATTTTTTTTTCCACCAGATCATGTCCACTTCTTTTTGACCTTTTTCTCTTTCTAGGATTATATGAATCAAGCTTTAATGGTTGTAGCCACCAAATCATGTTTGGCTCTTTAATCTGAAGGGGAGAGAGAGAGAGAGGAGAATCAGAAGCACACAAACTTTTACCTTCCAGACTTTCAGAAGGAATCCGATCAAGTGTATACCAAATCCCAAAGCAAGCAAATAGTGTCAGAATTAGTGTTGGAAATCAGCTTCGGTTCCTTCAAATTTTCTAAGCAAGTGTGATATAGTGGTAGGATGATCCACTTTGGTATCTCTAGTAATCTTTGCTAACAACTTTCTAAGAATGGTGCTAAAGTGTGGTTAGTCAATAATAAATCTTGACCATAGTCTCCTTCTTGACTCGATAAAACTCTTTGAAAAATTTATATAGATAATAAAACTCGAAAACAATAAAATAACATTAGCGAACTTCTCCCCAGACTTAAATTATATTGTCCCTAGTGTAATCCACCCCAGATTGGTTAGGAAAAATTAAATCATAAGTAAATAGCTTAAGTAAAGAACT
This sequence comes from Moricandia moricandioides, assembly GCA_905132885.1. Taxonomy (NCBI): domain Eukaryota; kingdom Viridiplantae; phylum Streptophyta; class Magnoliopsida; order Brassicales; family Brassicaceae; genus Moricandia; species Moricandia moricandioides. The sequence continues at coordinate 119,147 of CAJHQQ010000450.1, forward strand.
CGATACCTCTCTCTGTGAGAGAGTGTCGATCGATGGTAGGCAGGTCTGGTCGATCGATGGTCGCGATCCAGTGTTGACCGATGGTGCATCTACGGTGTCGATCGATGCTAGTATAAGTAGTCTGTAGAAATAAAATAAAACTCGAAATAAATAAATAGTATAATTAAAAACTAAGCAAAAACCTACTAAACATTGGGTTGGCTCCCACTTAGCGCTTGGTTATAGTCTTAAGGTCGACGTTTTGAACTTTCTGACTAGAATAGAGGTGGATCAACACTTGGAAAACAAGTGTCTACATCTTCTTTGCTCTTCTGAAACCATGTACCAATGAAGTTTCTCATTGCTTCATCTCCTCTGGCTTTTTCATTCTTTATGAATTCCTTAGTAACCTCCACTAAATGCATTCTTGTTTGTAGATTCTTAGTATTACGCTGTAGCATTCTAAGTTTGGCGGCTGTAATCTCTGATATATCTTCCAATTTCTAAGAAATATCTTCCTTCATTAGGCTCTGAGAGAAAACAATCTCATTGAACTTGTCTTCAAATTGTATTTCTACTGCGTGCATCTGTCTGTCGAATGTAGCATCGATCGATGGTGCGATGTTGCCGTCAATCGATGTCACTCTGTTGTGTCCACTCGCATGATGTCTTTGAATAGTATCCAAATCTCGATGTATCTTGTCCATGCCTGTAGTCAGACCGGTTAGGCATTTGTGTATAGGATAGTATACATCATCAAGCCTCCTGTAAGAATCTTCTAATGACATCTCTTGAGCGTTGTAGATCTCATTCACGAGATCATCAATCTCTGCTCTGCTATATGTTTCTTGCTTCTTCCTGGACATAGCGATCTTTGCTGCATGTTCAGGTAAACATATGTAGTTGTATTTAAACATAGTAGCTCTCTCTAAAATTGTTCTGATATCTTCCTCTTGCACATTCACAATTCGTCCCTCTATAGCGTGTGCATTGCCATTCTCATCTCTGTATATGCCATAATCATCTTGATTTTCCCAAAAGAAAATCCGTCTTCCATCACATCAAAAGCTCTCTATCCATACTCTACCTGACCGTCGATCAGTAGAGGATTTATCCATCTGACCGGTCCTGGAGTTTCTGAAGTGAAAGGGTTAGATGTACAGAACTCTTTGACTCCTGGAATGGTGGTATCGATTGATGCATGGTTCTTGTTGTTGATCGATATTTAGTACTGGTTAGGCTTGTGCTCATGCTCCTTAATGTCGATCGATGGTGGTACCTACGCGTCGATCGATGGCTTTTGCTGTTGTCCAAATAAACTTTTTGATCTATTAGCCATAACAAGGGCATCTGCTACATCTTCCTTAGGTAAGTTGAGAATCCTCCCGTAAAGCTCTCGTGCACGTCCTTCTGTATCTCTGAAAGTTCCAAACTCGTCTGGTCTGAGATAACCATCTTCTGTACTTCTGCTTCAGTTAATTGTTCTGGCCTTCGTTTGATGTCGTTGGATGGCCAAGATATGTTGAGAATTGAAGCTGGATTGCCTACTCTCTCGTTCATTACCCAGCCATAATCTCCATAGTAACCCTGGTATGTCGGCTTAGCATTGATCGTTGTCTTCTGTGGGATGTTGATCGATGCTCGGTGATCAGACCAGTGGACGAAAAGATTTTCAGCTCCGTTAGCCATTGCAAGTATATCTGATACATCGTCTTTCGGAACATGTAGAATTCGGCCGTCCATAGCTCTAGCACAACCATCTGGATCTTGTATCATACCAAACTCATATGGTTGTCAATAACCATATTGCCGTTCACATTCTGCAGATGAATCTCGTTCGGTTTCTGCGTCATCTTCAGTATCGATCGACGGTGTAAGGTGTCTGTCGAGCGATGTCGATTACCCAAGTCGAGGGGAAACATGGAAAATTCTAGCCTCTTCTAAAGCTATTCCTCGATATTCATTTTTTTCCTCTCTGTAATCTTCGTCGTACTCGAGATAAGCTGTGTTGTAGCTGAAATCGCCATGTTAGGGGTGGGCTTGTGCGGAAGTGTGAGTGTCGATCGATGCGATAGGGTGGGTATCGATCGATTGTTGAACTATATTGCTGTCGATTGATTGGGGGGGGGATATGAGGGTCGATTGATGCTCCTTCTTCTGATTCCTCACAGAACTCGTAATTGCACAAACATGTGGCCACAAGTTCAGCATTATTGCAGAATTCGATCAGGGTAGCCTTGTTCTTATTTTTGACAGGTTCATAAAAAATATTTTGATCAATTAGAGATAGATACAACCTGTTTAACTTCATATCGCATATGGCTCCCACAGTAGCCATGAATGCTCTCCCAACTAGTAGAGAATTGGATAGCAACATTCCAATTTCTTCTATTATTGGGTCGTTGGCTAAAGATAAAATTTGTAATGTATTAGGGCATCCCATTAGTAAATCGACCTGGACGGATTCATCAGAGTTCAAATCTATCTTGATGTCCATCACATGAAAGTCTGTTGGGACCAATGTATTATTGATCTACACTAGAACATCTTTTACCATCCCTCCTGAATTCATTCTTGAGCAGTCTACGAACGTAAAGTAATCGTTGGAAGGTTCCACTTTTAGGTTCAGCTCCTCCGCCATTGACTTTGGCATGATGCTTATGAAGATCCAGTGTCACAAATGGAGTTGGGGTATTTGTTTCCTTTGATGAAGCATGGAATCATGAATTTTCCAGGATCACTTTTCTTCTTTAGACAGGTCCTTTGCTTCAAATTTTCCCAGAGGTGATTGAACATTATTTCTATATCGTCATCTGTCTCTGTTGTTTCCCTGAAAAACATCCACAATCTGTGAGTATAATAGGCTTCATCAAAAGAGGTATCTAGAAGAATTTTCAGAACTCTTTTAGCAAAGCTGTCAATCTCATTTTCATTGGCTTCTCTTTGTTGGTGTTTGGGATCTTTTGTCTCCTTTTTGAATGTCCCTCATCTTCTCTATCAGTATCCATAGCTTCAGATGTGTCTGTATTCTGATCTGAAATTGTCATGGTTGGACGTACAAACAAGCTTGCATTTAGGTTCGGTAGCCATATTGGATTTCTCTTCTGTCGATCAATTACGTTTGTGTACTGTCGATCAATTCTTCCGTCCCCTTGTCGATTGATGTTACGGAGGAAGTGTCGATTGATTCTCACCGGTTGGCGTCGATCGATGCGTATTAGTATTACTGAGTGAAACTGAATTTTCCACACGAAAGTTGCTATCTTGGAACTTCTCTCTCTTGACTTCCTGCCAGAAATCATCACCAATCAAAGCATTGACGTGGTGTCTTTGCCCAGCCTCGATTTTCTCCTTGTCAAGCTCTTGTGCTTCTTAATGGTCTCACTTGTTTGCATCACTTGATTCTCCAATTTCTTCCCATGAGTTCTAAGGGTTTCGAACTTGGTGTTGAGGTTGAGGTACATACCATCTATCTTCCCATTGAAATCCGCAGTCATCTTCTGTTGTCCCTCTAAAACTCTGTCAACCATCGGTTCAATCTTTCTTTCCTGACTTTCTGGAGGAGTATTCTGGTAATAGGTAGATCCATAAGTCCTATTGTTGTTGAAAGGCTTTCGCTGCGAATTCTGATAAGAGTTACTCCTTTGACCAATACACATAGGTGTTCCTGTTGAAGCCTGAATTCCTTTGTCTCTGTAAACCATTCCCATCAATGTAGTTTACATCTTCTTCATCAAACTCATCGTCTCTAGAATCAAATGCTTCCACGTCCGCAAAAGTAACTTGCTTCTTAAAAAATCTCTGAACACTATCCAATTTTGCCCTAACTTCTTTAATCTGCTACTTGCTCAAAGTTGGAGCTGATTTCCTTCTCTCTAAATCGGTGTTCTTGGTGCTACTGCTGAATGGCAGGTTTTCAATCAATCTTGTAGTTTCTTCATGGCTTATGGTGCTGAAGTTTCACTCACTAGTTGTGTCTAAAGCCATCTGATATTGTAATTCAATACCTCTGAAGAAAGTGATAAGAAGCTGCACTTCGTTGAACCCATGATGTGGACAGTCTCTCTGGTAAGACTTGAATCTGATCCACGAGTTTCTAAAAGACTGAAGGTTCCTGTGAGAAAGTAGTAATCTTGCTCCTCAAATCTTCTGCTCTTGCGTCATCAAAGAAATTACGCAGGAAAGCATTTTTGATGTTATTCTAGGATGTCAGGGATACTGGTGGTAGTTGCTTAAGCCAATATGAAGCTTCTCCAGCAAGTGAGTACTTGAAGGGCTTACAAAAAAGGTAGTCCTCAAGGACTCCATTGGCTTTAATAGCAGTTACTAGATCCTCAAATCACTCCAGATGATCCATAAGGTGCTCATGTCGTTAACCATGGTAAGGTGTACGCGCTACAAGTCCGAAGAAAGCGGGCTTTATCTCAAAATCGTTTCTCTGAAAAGCTGGAGGACGAATGTCGGATCTTTTGGCGTAGAATTGGTCTGGACGGTTTTAGTTAGACAGCATTCGTTGAGAAGCTTGGGCGTTCGCATCGGGTTGAGCTATTGTAGCGTTTGTTTCTGCTTATGTATCAGGGATTACAGCCCCCTGATTGTCTATATTTTGACCTGCTGTATTACGCAGATGACCGTTGAGGTCATGCAAGTCTCCATTCTCATTCTGAACCACAATTATAGGCGCAACCATCTGAAGTCGTCTGCTGTCGTCGATCGATGTGGATGAGAGTCTTATCAAGTAGGAAATTTGGCTATTTCACTAAAACAAGAGGAGAGTCTTCCAAATTTGTGCGTTTACCTGTATGATCTAATCAAGGATTAAGAAGGAGGGCTTAAAGAGGCACCTGTAGTTGATAAAGAATTAATTGAGACTTCGATTGAGCTAGGTGGATCCATTAGATCTTTTTCTTGTAATTTTATGATCAAACCTTTTGTATGCATTCAGCTCAATCTTGTGGAGAATCTCATGTTTGTCAATGGGATGCAACACCTTATATTTGAACCAGGAGGAAGGGCATGTGTGCTTAAAAGCTATGACAACACCCTGGTACAAAGAGTAGCTGCTTTACAAGATCCATTCATCCTTGAAGAAACAGATTTGAGGTCAAATCCTTTTGAAGGAGGACAGGATGTGTGATTCAAACCAGCAGTCATGAAAAACACGAGAAGAGAAAGGAATAGCTAGATGTTCTGGTAAAGAACTTGCAAACATTGTCACATAATCCTAGAAAAATTACCTGTTGTTTGAGTTTGGACAGGATAATCCGAAGAGGATTGTGGAAGAACTTGGAAAGGCCAGGGACGACTCAATGCTTACGAGGGAGTACGGAGATCATGCAAAACGATCACCTGATCAAAAGGGGTACTCTAGTCAAGTAACAAGGAGTTGGGGTCGTGGTGTTTAAAGAGATGATCGAAGTATGCGTATTCTTGTTCATATTGGACTAGTTCGACCACCTGACGAAGTACCTTCACATGCCATCATGTCTAATATGAAGACTTGGGTAGGGTTGTAATGGATGGAAGTTCAAGAAGAAGCAGACATAACTAAGCTAGATAAAGAACCAACTTCTGTAAATGTTGTTTGTAATTGTTACAATTCAATGGAGCACTTAAGGCCCGTTAAGGGGTCAATCCTTTGTTTTTGAGCCTGGAGGAAGTCATTATGTGCTTAGGTGCTGGACACAGAAAGGGAAGATGGAGCTGCACGAGTTGGAGTATATAGAAGGTTGGGGTTTGAGGACAAATCCTTTTAAGGAGGAGAGGATAGAGTGATCCTGACCAGCCTCAACATGAAGGGTTTGAAGACATTGCATGAAACAAGTACGCAATGGATAATATGATGGTGTAATGGGTTTATTGGAGAACTTATTGGCTTGATCCATGATGTATTGGATTGAGAGAAGGATATGGGCCTTGTTATGTTCTTTATCAAGCATGGATAAACTTTGGGGTTATATGAACGACAATGGTGCAGCCTGGATGATCTAGATGAGTTTATTATGAGTGATCTTGATGATCCAGATAAAATGGTTAAACCGGAAGAGATGGTTCGATCAATTCAAATGGGCAAACCGGAGCTGCAGCCAGAATGGTCGACAGGAAAAGGAAAGTTTCGCCCATCTTCTTCTTGGACCTGATTCAAACCATTCGGACATGACCATAAGCTTCCTTAGGCTAAGTTGGTCAATGGAAATATCGACAAGAAAAAAGTTACGACAACACCCTGGTCAAATGAGTAGTTGCTTTACACAATCCATTCATCCTTGAAGAACCGAATTTGAGGGAAAATCCTTTTGAAGGAGGACGGGGATGTGTGATTTAAACCAGCAGTCATGACAAGCAAGAGGAGAGCAAGGAAGAGCTATATGTTCTGGTAAAGAACTTTCAAACATGGTCACATCATCCTAGACCAATGTACTGGTGGTTTGAGTTTGGACATGATTATCCGAAAAGGCTTGTGGAAGAATTTCGAATGTTCATGGACGATCAAATGCTTAAAAGGGCGTATGGAGATCATGTCACACGACCACCTGATCATAAGTGGTACTATAGTCAAGTAACAAAGAGTTGGGGTGGTTGTGTTTTAAGAGATGATCGAAGTATGCTTATTCTCGATCACATTGGACTAGTTCGACCACCTGACTATGTACTGATGTCCAACAATGTTTATGGAGAGCTAAGAATACTTTCTTATCAGTCTATGCTTAATTCAAATCCATCATGTCTAATATGAAGATGTGCGTAGTGTTGCATTGGATGGAGGTGCAAGAAGAAGCATAAATAACCAAGCTAGATAATGAACCAACTTATGTAAGTGCTTTTTGCAATTGTTACAATTCAATGGAGCGCTTAAGGCACGTGAACGGGTTACAATCCTATGTTTTTGAGCCTGGAGGAAGTCATTATGTGCTTATGTGCTGGACACTAAAAGGGAAGACATGAGTTGGAGTATTTAGAAGGTTTGGATTTGAGAACAAATCCTTTAAAAGGAGGAGGGGATGGAGCTCTCCTGACCAGCCTCAACGTGAAGGGTTTGAAGACAATGCATGAACCAACTATGCAATGGATCATAGGATGGTCTAATGGGTTTATTAGAGAACTTATTAGCTTGATCCATGAGGTATAAGATCGAGAGAAAGCTATGGGCCTTGTTATGTTCTTTATCAAGCACAGATCGACTTTGGGATTATAGGAAGAATATGGTGCAAGCTGGATGATTCAGATGAGTTTATCAGGAGTGATCTTGATGATCTAGACGAACCAGAGTGGTTAAATCGGAAGAGATGGTTCGATCAAGTCAAATGGGCAAACCGGAGTTGAAGCCATAATTGGGTCAAAGAGGAGATGGGCTGATCACAAGTCAAGGAGGTCACTTATTAGACCAAATGAGCCTAAGGAAACTGATGGTCATGTCCAAATTGGTTTGGATCAGGTCCAAGAAGAAGATGGACAAAATTTTCCTTATCGACCAAAATAGAAATATCAACCAAGAAAAATAGAGAGTTCGACCAGAAGGTGAAACCAATTGATTTGTCTTAGGCTTACGGCTAAATACCTCAAAGACGTGCAACAGAAGCTTTAGACATCATCCATGCAAGGGAAAGTCCATATTTCCATTTTAAAACCATTTAGGCAGTTTAAATTTTTTCCTTTTCTAAAGGTTGGCTAGGTGTTCCTTTTATCTATTCTATGCTTTACTATATATATAACTATGTAAGGGTCAAGTTTTTTACTTAACCAATTATATAATAAAGCCATATAATTCTGAGAAACTCTTTCTATTTCTTTGTCTCTTTTGAGACTTTACATTTTGTACTTCTGGAACAAAGCTACGTTCATAAGTTAGGGGAACCTTCTAGGCGTGTTCAGTACAACCTAAAAAACAAGGTTACACTTGGGGGTTTATCTACTTCATACAACACGAAGCTTTCCATCACTTTGTGTGAAGATCATCCAACTATAAGGAGTTCTAGCAGCCTTAGGTCGACCATCCTATCATTATCATCATCCACCACACGTCCAAGAGGTCTATTAGCCTATATGATTCACACTCGTACACCTTCAAGTGATTCGTGGGAAAGGGGATCTGACCGAGAACACTCCACCGCATGCTAGGCTATTTATTAGGGTATTTTAATGTTTTGAAGACAACACTTCTTTTATGCTTCATTATTCTAGAAGAGAGAAACCTTAAGATTGGAGAGAGAGATCTCAACCTCTTATGAAAGAAGATCTTGAACTCCCTTTGTTTTCTACTTTGTTTCTATACTCTTTCTATTCTATTTTATGCAATTTATTTAGATTACAATTATGCTTTCTATGAATATTCTTGAGTAATTCTATTGTTAGATCTAAGGTTCTTCAAGGGTTGTTAATGATTTGCTAATTTGTATTGCTGTTAGGGAAACTAATAAGTTCATCTAGTTGTTCTTAGTGCTAGGGTTAAGATTGATCACCTTAAATATAGATCTTAGGATAATTTGGTGCAAGCGAAGGCTGGGTTTACAGCCTGAATTAAGACTAGTATGATCTAATTAACTAGGCACATACGACAGTTAGTCTACGAAGTTAGAGAACCTATCAAACCTATTCACCATAGCTTGTCTAGAAATAATATCTATCGACATTCGTAAGTGGGTGTCGATCGACACTCTCTAAGGATTTACATATGTGTGTTGGAGTCCTAGGTTTAGACATTAGATAATCTTGCACATGAAAGTTGATAGACTATAACTTATTGTTTGAGTTCGAGAACTGTACCTTAATACATCCCTGATAACATAATTAGTTTTCACTCCTATTACACCTAAGAGTTCACCTCAGTCTAGCTTCATCTCATCTTGATAACTTACAAAACTTAATCTCTCTGTTTACTGGATTATACCATTACTTTCTAGCTTTTTTCATTGAAAAGAAATCTTTTGAGTAATCTCAGGGTCTTTGTGGAGTCGATCGTTAAGTATTACACCTAATCCTCTTATTTGAGAGAGAGTAGCTCTTAAGGTTAATTTGAGCATATTAATATAGATAGTAGAAAGCCCCTAAAATTTTCTAGGAAAATCAAATCAAAAGATTCAGACATAACCATCAAGCTAAATACAGATTGCTCATTAGGCCTTGCTCTTATAGTGGATTGGCTACTCATGCAGTAGGTTATTGCAAAACAAAAGAGCCTGATCTTAAATCTATCTCGGTGAAGGAGAGTGTGTTCACCTTTGTTCAAGCCAATTGTGATGTTAAGAAATCAACAGAACGTGCATTCAAACCTACTTCATCATCTTAATATGGTGATAAGTATCAAAACAGTAATGAGCAATGCCAACTTCCTGATTTGAATCAGGAACATATTGCTTTCTATTGAAAATCTCTAAGCTAATGAAGAAGACAATCAACGTAATCTCGGAAAAGAAGGTGAAGGACCTAAAAGAGAAGGTTGAGGCTTGTATGCAGATGACAGTTTGACCACAGAGGAGTTAAATATACCGCTGAAACCACTCTCTGATGCTCTTAAAGCGGAGGAGATTTTTCGGAAGCAAAAGAGTAGAGTTCTATGGTTAAGAGAAGGAGATGAACTCGAAATTGTTCCATAATCTAACAAAACAGAGGCAAGAAACGAATAAAATCAAATGATTGACAGATACACAAGAAAATATTGTTGTAGATGATGAGGGACTGGTAGCCTTTGCTACTAGTTATTTCCGATATCTTTTTGAAACATCTAATCCATCACCACTAGATGAAGCGCTGGGAAATATTTCTTCGACGACTACAAATACGATGAATCATATATTTTTGAAACATTTAATCCATCACCACTATATGAAGCGCTGGGAAATATATTTTCAACGATCACGATAACTCAGGAACTTATTGCTCCAGTTACAAAATGGGAAATTAAGCTTGCTCTCTTTGTGATGCACCCAAAGAAGGCTCCTGGGCTTGATGGCATGAACCCTTTGTTTAATCAGAAGTTTTGAGACATTGTAAAGAGTATTTGACTCGTATTTGGGCATTTTTAGGATGGATCTTTGAAGGCACTACAGATCAGTAAACAAACAAGAGAAAAACAAGAAATGAGAATGAAAGAGAGATTTTATTGATCGTTTGAGTAGGAACTACAACGTTTGGTGCATAAACCCTAATTGTAGCCGCCTAACTCTAGTCTCTTAGTCTCTAAGTGTCAATTCCTTGTTCTAGTGTTTGGGCTCCCCTTTTATAACTCAGTAAATGTCGGTTATTATGTTAAACTCTTTCATTAGGAAAGATATATGGTCTCCCTTTGTAGAAAACTTCCATTTTGCCCAGAGGAAGATATGGAAGCATGTATTTTGGCTGGGATCTCTCTAGGCAGGAACCTGAAAGCCGATGTCCTGCTTTGGAGCTGGAGGAATTCCTTGCAGGATTATTTTTCCCCAACAACTTGTACGGTCTGTTATGGTATTTTGAGGTGGGATCTTTTGTAGGTACTACAAAACATTTATTAAACAAATAAAGAAGAGAGAATCGAGACTGAAAGAGAGATTTTACTATAACTTGAGAAGGAACTGCAACGTTTGGTGTATAAACCCTAGTTCTAGCCGCATAGCTCTATTCTCTTAGTCTCTTAAATTCATTCCCTTATTCTAGGGTATGGGGTCCCATTTTATATAGATTAGTTGTAGTAGATTACTAGGTTTAGGTCTTCCATATTCGAAAATATGGAAGAATTCATTTTAGCAGAAATCTTCCATTTTTACCCGGAGGCAGGAATGGAGCTGGAACTTGAGACGGGATTTCTCCAGACAGGAATCATAAGGCTGGCGTCCTGCTCGGAAGCTGGCGTAATCTATTACTGTATTAGTTTTCCCCAATAGTTTTCCTCTTATTTATTTGATTTTCTTATCAAATTTGGGAGATAGCTTGTGCCCTTAGGTCAACCAGAGTCGTTCCTTCTCAGCAGGCTTGTGTTGAGCAGGACGTCACTTCTGCAATATCCTTTTTCCGGGTTTTTTAGGCTTCAACCGTGTTTAAACCTGGATGAGAAGTGTTTCTCTGGGATAGATCTGGGTGTAGCGGATTTCTTCAGGCTCGGAGCATGGTTATATTGAATTCAGTGCATATCAAGACTTATGGCGCATAGCCTTGCATGTTTTGTTTTTTGTTTTTTTTTTTTTGCTTTTTTGACCCAAAGGACACTAGACCTATCTTTAGGTTGTAAAGACACTTCAATGGGTGCCTGATTTTCCAAATTTGACCACTAGTTTCTGGGAACTTCAACAATCTGCCCGGAAGTGCATTCATGGTAATTTGATTTTGCAGCTCAATCTCTCTCGGAGTAGCTGGAAGTCATTCATCTTGCTCATTTGTTGCCATCATCACGTCACTTAGATTACCCTCCCTCTATCGCCAAACTGTTACAGTATTTTTAGGTAGGATCTTTGAAGGCACTACGGAGCAGTAAACAAACAAGAGAAAAACATGAATTGAGACTTAAAGAGAGATTTTATTGATCGTTTTAGTAGGAACTACAATGCTTGGTGTAGAAACCGTAGTTCTAACCGCATAACTCTAGTCTCTTAGTCTCTGAATGTCGATTCCTTGTTCTAGGATTTGTGCTCCCCTTTTATAGCTCAGTAGATGCCGGTTATTAGGTTAAACTCTTCCATATCCTGAAATATGGAAGGATCTCCATTTGTAGAAAACATCCTTTTTACTCAGAGGTTGGGATGGAAGAAAGGATTTCAGCCAGGATCTCTCCAGGCAGGAACCTGAAGGCCGGTGTGCTGCTCGGGGGCTGGGAGAATTCCTTGTAGGATTAGTTTTCCCCACCAGTTTGCCCATTATTTCTCGATTTTGTTATCAAATTTGAAAGGTAACCAGTTCGGTTAACCGGAGTCGTCACTTATCATCAGGTTTGTCTCGAGCAGGGCATCACTTCAGTAGTGCCAGTTTTCCAGATTCTCTTTAGGCCTGAACCCTGTTCGAAATTGGAGTAGAGGAATTTTACCGGGGGTAGACTTAAGACTAGTATAGGTTACTAGGCACGGGCCTGTTCAGATTGGTTAGTTTGAGAAGGATTCATGATCTTGGGCTTGCATTTCAATGGATGTCAAGACTCGTATGTAGGGATCATGGTCTCATGTAGTCCTTTTTGTCTTAACGGCGCACAGCCTGACCAGGGATCGTTTAGTACTTCAGTTGAGTACAAAAATTTTCTTCGTCGATCCTGGGCTCGGAGGAGGATTTTGGAAGAAAAAAAGGCTGCAATGGGCTCTTGCTATATGAATTTTACCGCTGAAGAAAGGTCACGCATTTCTTTTCGAGATCCATCTTGTGGCTTCGGCGATTCCCCCGAGGAGTGCAATCGCTCTCTTAGGGTCCTCAAATATCCCTTTTTTACACTTCCTCGAATCTTTTATTTTCCTTTCCTCCCTTTATCGAGATCTTCTTCCGATTCCATCTCGCGATATCGGCTCCACCAGCTTTCTCGATTTAGCAGGCAGCCTTCTCACACTCACTTTTCTCGATTTTCTAGGGTTTTTCTAGGTGCGTTCTTATCTCGATCATTCCCTTAGAATTCTTTGGGTTTTTATTTTCGATACTTGGATTCTAAGATGGGAAGAGAGAGATAAAGGTCAAAAAAGAAGTGAACAGGATCTGGTGGCAAAAACCATTAGGGCTTGATTCATGGAAACCTGTCCAACTATCTCAGTCAATTAAAAAAATGATACCCTCAAAAGAAGGGAGAAATTGACTAAGAAGAAGTGAGAAGAGAGAGAGGAAAGGAATCAGAGAAGACTACATGTGTGTTCAAATACTTGCAGGGGTAAAAGTCCATGTGTTCTTTAATAAATACTCCCAAGTTAAAGCATACACATTTATTTTATGCAAAGAAATGAAATCAGTCAAGGGGTGAGTCAGACTAGTATTTGTTAAGTTGTTGGTAGAATGGATTTGTTTGCTATACTAGGATAAGGTATAAAATTTCTCTGTGATTGACTTGATACGATGTGGTTGCAACAAAGTAGGGTGATATTTATACTTAGACATTATGTGAGTCTCAGCTTTTCAAAACCTCTTTCGCAGGCTTTGTTTGCTCGAGGACAAGCAAAAGGTTAAGTCTGGGGGAGTTGATAGGGCATGATATTTACCACTATTTTGCCATTATATCAGCCCTATTTAGAGTCTATTATATGTGTTTGGAGTATGTTTTAGAGTATTTTCAGGTTGAGGTACGTTATGGAGAACTTTGGTGATTTTGGAGTTTTTAAAGATGTAGAACTGCACATATGCGTCGGATTTTTAGATATGGATGGAGACCTTCCCATGGTGAGATTGAGATGATATTTGTTCAGAAGATATATCTTTGAGTTATCTTTCTAATTCCACCAGTTTGAGGTCAATCAGGATCCTACAGCCAAAGTTATGCCCCTTTTACTGGAGAGTGGTCTGTCTTCCTCGCGAGAGGAAGCTGTCGAGAGATGAATGAGTGTCGATCGACGGCACAGCCTTGGTGTCGATTGACGATGATCCCAGAAGACAAACCCGACTTTTTATGGCCGACTTAAGCCCACAAGCCATCACAAATTACCAAAATACTCATGGGCGACCGAAAACCCTATTTATATGTTTTCTAAGCCACTGTTGATTTAGTTAATTTAGTGAACTTATCAAATTAGGTCATAAAGCTTGACTCAAGAGACCATCGATCGACACATGATCATTGCCGTTGATCGAAGGTCATTCTGTGTCAACAAGCAAGAGCTGAAACATCAGACTTAGTCAATATATTAGACTCACAGCGAGAGCTGGTCGTCTTATACATTAGATATCGAGTTCTATGATTAATACCCTTAGTTTCTATCCTCTATAATTCACTTGCCTGAAACCCTAGATCTAGTTATTTATTATTATTTTTTTACTTACCAATAAATCAATTATCTGCTATAGTTTATTTAAAGCTTATTAATCTATTTTCCTAGCTTAATCGCAACTGCATTGAGTTTATTGTGTTCCCACGCTCCCTGTGGATTTGATCCCTAAATACTACAATTTGACCTCTCTTGGCAAGAGTAGTTCGTAGGGTTAATTTGACAGAGTTTGCATTGAAATACATAAAAACCCTCCTGTCAATGACTGATCACCATCGTCCAGTTACGGCGTCAGCACAGGAACTGTCGGCGGGGTCCTTGGGAGGTTGAAGGTGGTTGATGACTATGTTCCTCTTGGATCTTGTATTGTTCCGCACCATATGCCATGAAAACGAATCAATCAGGCATCCTGAGGCCAAAATCTTTGTTTCCTTGTGAATCCTGGCATGATTGCTTTGGCCCGGGATGGAGAAGCTCTATGGTTTCTGTCCTGGCTCCGTTACGAGTTGGTAGAAAATTGAAGGACATCGGATTGGGTCATGGTTAAGTTGTGTTATCATGACGATCCCTCCAGCTTCAGATCAATTTAATGAATTTACCGGATGCCTTATATGTAATTGCTATAAGGCCTTGGTCTTCCCTTTAAGCGTCATTTAGTAGCAAGATCGGGCATTCTCCTGATCTACTTTTATTTCCTTAATGCCCCAGAGTGTAGGAAATTTCACTGTCTGATGGAGAGTTGAAGGGACAGCTCCCATGTCGTGGATCTAGGGGAGTCCCAATATCATGTTGTAGGAGGCATTGCAGTCGACTACCATGAACTTGGTGGACATGTTAATTCCTCCTGTGTATACATGAAGTGTGACTTCTCTAGTGTTTTTTTGACCTTTCCACTGAATCCTTTTGAGTGGAGTAACCATCCGGGTTAGAGCATCTTCTTCAAGGTTAGAACATGTTCTTCCAGCCCTAGGTCATTATAGGCGGCCAGAAAGATGATTTTCATGTGGCTTCCATTATCTGCCAGTATTGTTTTCACTAGGCAGTTTGCTACAGTGAGAGATATAACCAGGCCGTCATGGTGGGGAGCCAGGACCTTCTCATTCTCTTTGGTCATGAAACTGATTTCGTTGGTTCCTAAAATTTGGTGCTTGGGTCCTCTAGCTTCTTGGCCATTCCTGGTGCTCATCTTTTCTGCCTCATGCGTGACACCACTTACTTCTGAACCACCAGATATTACATTGATTACTCTATTCTGCCGAGGAAGTGAGACGGAGCAGTTTCCGTCGGCCTATTTTTAGTTTCCTTATTTAGGAGGCTTTAGCTTTGTCGGAAAGGAATTCATGTAGGTGTACTTTCTTCAGCTGATCGCTGACTTCAATTTTTAGATTGGTTGTGAAGGTTGAGTGTCGATCAATAACATGGGTGTCGATCGATTGTTGAACTGCAAGTTCGTCGATCGATTGTCTGGGTTGGGTATCGATTGATGCTCTATCTTGCGACTCCTCATTGAACTCATAATCGCGAACCATGTCGCCACAAGCTCTGCATCATTACAAAATTCAATCAGAGTAGCTTTGTTCTTATTCTTAAAGGTTCATAATTTTTTTTTGATCAATTAGAGATAGATACAACCTGTTTAACAGATAGCTCCCACAGTGGCCATGAATGCTCTCCCAAGTAGTAGTGAAGACTTCCAATCTATCCTAATGTCCATCACATTCAAGTCTATTGGGACTAGGGTGTTATTAATCTGCACTGGAACATATTTACTATCCCTCCTGAGTTCATTCTTGAGCAGTCTACGAATGTGAAAGAATCATTGGAGGGTTCCACTTTCAGGTTCAGCTCCTCTGCCATAGTTCTTGGCATAATTCTCACTGATGATCCAGTATCACAAAGAGCATCAGGATATTCGTTTCCCTTGATGAATCATGGAACCACAAACTTTCCAGGATCACTTTTCTTCCTCAGACAAGTCATTTGCTTCATCTTCTGTTTGAGACGATTGAACATGATTTCTATATCATCATATCTCTCCCTTATTTCTTTGAAAAACATCCACAATCTGTGAGTATAATAAGCTTCATCAAAAGAAATATCTAGAGGAATTTTGAAAACTTTTCTAGCATAGCTATCCATCTCCTTCTCATTGGCTTCTCTGCGTTGATGTTTGGGGATCTTTTGTTTCCTCTTGGAGTATCCCTCATCTTCTCTATCAAGATCCATACTTCAGACGTGTATGTATTCTGTTCTGAAACCGTCACGGTCAGACTAACAATCAAACTTGCATTGATGTTTGGTAGTCGAAATGGTTTTCTCATATGTCGATCAATGCTAAGGTCGCACTGTAGATCGATACGTATATTGCTCTGTCGGTCGCTGCTCTGAATTCTGCGTTGATCGACGTTAGTCGATTGACATGAAGCCACTAATACTGCAGGATTCACTGTCGATCGATGGTGATCGCTCGGTGTCGATCGACACCAATGGGAACTGCCGAATGACATAAAGCTTTCCACACGAAAATCTCCTTCTTGGAGTTTCTCTCTCTTAAGCTCCTGCCGAAAATCATCATCAATCAATGCATTGACGTGGTGCTTCTTTCCAGGCTCCATTTTCTCCTTAATCAAGCTCTCATGCCTCCTAATGGTTTCACTTGTTTGCATCACTTGATTCTCCAACTTCTTCACATGGGTGATGAGGTTTTCAAACTTGGTATTGAGGTTGAGGTACAAACCATCTATTTTTCCATTTGAAAACTACGGTCATCTTCTGCTGTCCATCTAAAACTCTGTCAAGCATTGCTTCAATCTTGCTTTCTTAACCTTCTGGAGGAGGATTATGGTAGTAAGAAGATCCATAAGTTTTGTTGTTGTTGAAGGGCTTTTTCTGTGAACCCTGATTAAAGTTGTTCCTTTGACCATTCCCATAGGAGTTCATGTTGAAACCTGGATTCCCTTGTCTCTGGAAACCATTCCTATCAATGTAGTTCACATCCCCTTCTTCAATCTCATCATCTCAAAACTCTATTGCTTCTACTTCTCAAAAAGTAACCTGCTTCTTAAGAAATTTCTGAACACTATCCACTTTTGCCTTGGCTTCTTCGATCTGCTCCTTGCTCACAGCTGGAGTTGATTTCTTCCTCTCAAAATTTGTGTTCTTGGTACTGCTGTTGGATGCCAGATTTTCAATCAATCTTGTAGCTTATTCAAGACTTATAGTGCTGAAATTTCCCTCACTAGCTGTGTCCAAAGCCATTTGATACTGTAATCCAATACCTCTGAAGAAAGGGCTAAGAAGCTGCAATTCGTTGAACCCGCGATGTGGACAATCTATATGGTATGATTTGAATCTGATCCAGGAGTTTCTGAAAGACTCGGAAGGTTCTTGTGAAAAAGTAGCAATCTTGCTCCTCAGATCTTCCGCTCTTGCGTTGTCAAAGAAGTTACGCAAGAAAGCATTCTTGATGTCAGTCCAGGATGTCAGAGATCCTGGTGGTAGCTGCTTAAGCCAAGATGAAGCTTCTCCAGCAAGTGAGTACTTGAAGAGCATAAAAAAAGATAGTCCTCATGGATTCCATTGGCTTTAATAGCAGTCACTAGATCCTGAAATCGCTCCAGATGATCCATAGGGTGCTCATGTCGCAGCCCATGGTAAGGCATCTGCGCTACAAGTCCGAAGAAAACGGGCTTGATCTCAAAATCGTTTCTCTGAAAAGCTAGAGGGCGAATGCCGGATCTGTTGGCGTAGAACTGGTATTGAAGGTTGTAGTCAGCCAGTGTTCTCTGAGCAGCTTGGGCATTAGCTTCAGGTTGAGCTACTTCAGCGTCTGCTTCTACTTTTGTGTAAGGTACTACAGTCCCCTGATAGTCTATCTTCTGACCTGCTGCATTACGCAGATGACCGTTGAGGTCATGCAAGTGACGAAGAAGAGACCTCTCGCAAGCCTCACACAAAGCTGCCAATCTCAGGATGATTATGGAGAACCTTGGCATTAACCTGCCACATGCAAATCAGGAAAAAAGGGTGTGTTCACTAGAAGCTACATCTCGTCCAAACAATGTGGTTGAGGAAGATGGGTTTGATGAAGCTGTAGAAGCCACTCATCCTGATCCTGAAAGGGGGGAATCAACCAGAAACGCATGATCAGGAAGAAAGGCAATAAGAACAACAAGAACCAGTGCATTAGAATGATGAAACATAATCTGCTGAAGAAGAAGCGACAAACCGGTTCAGCCACTAAGAAGAAGTGCAATGATTAAGAAACATGCATCAACATGGATCAACACAAGAGTTTATTTCAATATTGTAGAAGTGGCTCATCCAATAAGTGTAGTGTGCTCTCTTTCTCAGTATCCAGAGGAACATCAAGTCTTCATTGGGGGAATTGGATCAGGAATATATTCCAAGGTCATATGACGAAGCAATGAATCTTGAAGAATGGAGAGATTCAATTGGAGATGAGATTAATGTTATGATCAAGAATGATACCGGGTATGAAACTGAGCTTCCCAAAGGAAAGAAAGTTGTGACAAGACATTTGCTGTTCACCATCAAGCATCTAGCTAATGAAAATCCAAAAAGGAAAAAGAAAAGGCTGGTTGCAAGGGGATACATTCAGGTCTATGGGGAAGACTACCTTGATACATTTACACCTACCATGAAAATCTCGATTACAAACCAGCCTACCTCGAGTAGAACGAAGATTACAGAGAATAAGAGATAATCGAGTATAGTGGTATTGCTATGGAAGAGGCTGGTGTTTATCATGTTTCCCATCGAATCGGGAAATCGACGTCAATCGATGGTAACCAATCACCATCGATCAAAACTGGTATTAACTCAGAGTACGAACTAGATTCAGCATCAGAATGCGAGAGGGAATATGGTTATCTACAACCATATGAGTTCGGTATTATGAGAGATCCAGATAGTCACGCAAGAGTTATGTACGGCAGAATTCTGCATGTCACGATGGAAGATGTGGCAGATATACTTGCGATGGCTAATGGAGATGGGAACCTTTTCAGCCAACAGTTTGATTATCAGGAATCGATTGATGTTCACCATACACCATCGATCGACATCCATCAGGCGTATCGAGGATACAGCGAAGCTTACGAAGAACACGATGAAGATTACAGAGAGGAAGAGATGATTGAGTCTCGTGGCCTAGCACTGGAAGAAGATAGCTGGATAATGAATGAAAATGTGGATAATCGAGCATCGATCAGCGGCATCTCATTTCCTTCAACCAATATCAAACAAAAACCAGAACAAGAACCAAGAGCAGCAGATACAGATGTTGGTTATCTTAGACCAGATGAGTTTTGGAATTTTCAGAGACACGGAAGGACATGCACGGCCTCTTTATGGAAGAATTCTAAACATACCTAAGGAGGATGTAGCAGAAGTATTTGTTATGGCTAATGGATCAGGCAATTTATTTGGACAACATCAGCAGCCATCGATCGACGCACATGTACCAGCGTCGATCGACAATGAGGAGCAGAAGAACGAGCCGATCCATCCATAATGACCTATACACTTCCAAACATCCTAGATTGATCGACGACAGCAAGAACCCATCGATCGACACCACCTTTCCAGGTGTACAACAGTTTTGTACTTATAATCCCTATGCTTCAAGAAGTCCACAATATATCGATTGGATAAACCCACTACTGATTGACGGTTGTGTGGAGCATGGAATGAAAGCTTATGACGCTGATGGCAGAATAATTTTCCATAGGAAAGAAAGATGAATATGCCGTATACAGAGATGAGAATGGTAATGCACGAGCTATACATAGAAGAGTCGTGATGTGCAAGAATCAGACATCAAAGCAGTTCTAGAGAGACATACTCTGTTTGAGCAGAGCTACATATGTTTACCAGAACATGTAGCAAATATGGCTATGTCTATGCAGAAACAAAAGACATACAAAAGAGCAGAGATTGATGAGACTGTGCATGAGATCTACAAATATAAAGGGATGTCACTGGATGATTTCTATAAGAGGCTTGATGATGTCTACTATCCTATAGACAAGTTCCTCAATAGTTTGACTACACACATGGATGAGATGAAGCAAGACTTGTATACTGTTCGAAGACAGTGTGCGATTGGAGCAGACAGAGTGACATCGATCGACGAGAACACAAGGACATCGATCGATACCGAGTTTGATAGACAGAAGTCCGCAGCAAAAAAATTAGAAGACAGGTTTGATGAGATTGCTTTTCTCTCAGAGCTTGATGAAGGAAGATATTTCTCAGCAATTGGAGGATATATCAAAGCCTACAGCTCCCAGACTTAGAATGCTACAACACAAAATTGAGAATCTACAAAGGCGAATGCATTTAGTGGAGGTTGCTAAGGAGATTATAAAGAATGGGAAAGCCAAAGGAGATGAGGAAATGAGAAGCTTCATTGGTACATAGTTTTGGAAGAGCAAAGAAGATGTAGACACTACTTTTCCAAGAGTTGATCCACCTCCACTCTAGTCAGAAAGTTCAAAACGTCGAGCTTAAGACTATAACCAAGCGGTAAGTTGGGAGGCAACCCACTGTTTAGTAAGTTTTTATTTAGTTATCACTTATAATACTATTTATTTAGAGTTTCACTGTATTTTTTCACATTGTTTGAGTCCACCATCAATCGACCCCACAAAGGCATCATCAGTCGAGATTGGATCGAGACCATCGATCGACCACACCCGCCTACCATCGATCGACACTCTCTTAGAGAGAGAGGTATCGAGTTTTGTACTTACACTATTTACTTATGATTTGATTTTTCCTAACCGATGGACGGATTACACTGGGAACAATGTAATTTAAGTCAGGGGGAGGTTCACTAATGCTATTTATTTGTTTTTGAGTTTTATTTCTATACTTATTTAAGTTTTTTTTAAGGTTTTTATTGAGTCAAGAAGGGGACTATGATTAAGATTTATTATTGACTAACCATGCTATAAGCACCTTTCTTAGAAGGTTGTTTGCAGAGATTACTAGAGATACCAAAGTGGATCATCCTACCACTATATCACACTTTTTTAGAAAGTTTGAAGAAACCAAAGCTTATTTTCAACACTAATTCTGAAATTAATTGCTTGCTTTGGGGTTTGGTATACATTGGATCGGATTTCTTCTGCAAGTATGGAAGGTAAAAATTTGTTTTCTTCTGTTTCCCCTCTCTCTCCCCTTTAGATAAAAAAGGAGTCGAAAAGGTTTTGGTGGCTACAACCATTAAAGCTTGGTTCATATGATTCTAGAAAGATATAAAGGTCAAAAAGAAGTGAACAAGAACTAGTGGCAAAAACCATTTGGTCTTGATTCATGGAAACCTATCCAAATATCTCAGTCAATTAAAAAAATAAACGATACCCTCGAAAGAGGGAGACATTGACTGAGAGAAGTGAGAAGAGAGAGAGGAAAAGGATCAGAGAAGACTACATGTGTGCTCAGATACTTGTAGGGGTAAGAGTCCATATGTCCTTTGATCGATACTCCCAAAGTAAAGCCTGCACTTTTATTTTATGCAAAGAAATGAAATCAGTACATGGGTGAGTCAGACTAGTATTTGTTGAGTTGTTGGTAGAATGGATTTGGTTGCTATGCTAGTATAAGGTATATAAAGTTTCTATGTGATTGACTCAATAGGATGTGGTTGCAACAAAGCAGGGTGACAGTTATACTTAAACATTATGTGAGTCTTCGATTTACAAAACCTCTTCCACAGGCTTGTTTGCTTGAGGACAAACAAAAGGTTAAGTCTGAGGATTTGATATAGCCAATTTATTACCAGTTTTAGACCATGTTATAGGATCTATTTATGGTCTATTATGTGTGTCTGGACTATTTTTTAGGTTAATAACCAACAATTGAGTTGTGCTTAAGGCTTGCATTCTAGAGTAGCTAACTAGGATCTTGAAAGTAGGACATGGACGGCTCCAAGAGTAGGTTTCGTGCCAGAACAAACTCCATTGAACTAGGTTGTTAGGCGCATGCGGATCTCGTGTTGGTGCTGTCGATCGATGTTGGTCGTGAAGAAGCGTCGATTAGTGGTTGAATCCTGCTTTTGATCGATGCTTAACGTATATGTTTACGGATTGAGTTTTCAATTACAACTGGATATGAGAAGAGGAATTTCGGGTTCTTATTGATTCTGGTACTGCTGGGCATGCACCTGAAAGACAAGAAAAATAAATAATTTGTGAACTGCAGTAATGAAAAAACCTAAAAAGTAAATCTAATGGCGATCCTTTCTCCCCGGAAACGGAGAAAAATTTGAGTGCGGGTTAAGGTTTATGTTCTTAATAATACAATCTATCAAATTAACCCTTTGAACTACTATTGCCAAGAGAGGTCAAGTTACAATACTTAGGGATCGAATCCATAGAGACCGAGGGCACACAATAGATTTCTATAACTCTAATGGTTAAGCTAGGCAAACTATAAATAGTGGTTTTGGCTGTAAGTCTATCAGGAATAGGAAATTATTTAAAATACTAAGCAAATGCAAATATGGAAAAGCTGTAGATCTATGGTTTCAGGCAAGTGAATTATAATGGATAGGATGCAAGAAATTATTAATATACGAGAACAATAAATGTTAACTAGTCCGACCCCCTCTTTTCCCAACTCTCGTATGCTGACCGAGAAGTGCACCGTCGATGGACGACTAAGTCTTGATGTCGATCGACGCTAATAAGACATGAAGTTTGTCCACTATGTTAATTAGACCATCTCTCGCATGCATATAACAACCTAGCTCAATGAAATCAATTCTGGCACATAACCTACTCTCGTAGTTGTCCATGTCCTAAGTTCAATTCCTAGTTAGCTACTCTAGAACGCAAGCAGTAAACATAATTGCAAAGATTTATACTGCTTCATTCTAGCAATCTTATTTTGAGGCTAATTGATCAGTACCATAATGAATCATAATTCTAACAGGTGAATTACTCTGACATGATCAAAGAAAACATGATGAACTGAATAATATAATGCCTAGAATAATATATGAGGTTCCAATACAGATCTCTGAAGGTGTTCAGATCTTCTCCCCTAAGCTACTAAAAAGCTCGATGAAAAAAAACTTAAAGCTGTAAAATAAAACGTGGTGTTCTGCCCAAACAATGGCAGAACCCATATAAACTAGGTCAAAACTCGTCCAAGAGAATTCTCGTAATTCGTCTTAACTTGGGCTTGAATTCGGCCAATACTCTAGGAGTGGACCGTCGATCGACAACAAGGATGCTCCTTCAATCGATGGTCATGCTTGACTTTGACTCCTACTTAGCTGAATGTGAACAGCTGCTGGATATCTCTTCTGAATACTCTAACAAGCTCCATGATCTCCATAATGCTCCAAAACGTACCTTGACCTGTAAAGACTCTAAAACACAGTCCAAACACACATAATAGACTTCAAATAGGGTCCAAATAATGGTCTAAACTGGTATATAACAAGGTATATCAATCTCCACATTCATAGCTTTTCCATTAACTCAGTGAGACTCTCATTGTTCCCAACTGGCAGCCAATTTTCTTTCAGAGCAACCAGAATGTTAGATATCATGGTCTCCCCATCATCTTCTCCACGCAGCACGTGTCGTTGCAGTCGCATGAATTCATATTCATATTCTCTAACCGTCTTATCTCATTTTATTAGGTTAGCAAACTGAAGTTGAAGCCTTCGCTTCGACTCAGGGGTGAAGTACTTGCGATCAAATTCCTTTTTGAATGTTTCCCAAGTGGTGACCAGATTTCCCACTTGGCGGTGTCTACTCTCCCACCACTATTCTGTGTCTTTGGCTAAGTAATTAAAATCCATCTTCTCATTAGACTCCTCAGAACACGTCATAGTCTCAAAGTTTTTCTCCATGGTTCGAAGCCACTGATCGGCTTCAAAGGGATCTGAACCTCTTTCAATATGTGGTGTCTTCATATTCTTCATGGCAGTTATAAATTGTAACATTTATGTAGCCAATGAAGGTTGTGGTGGCATGAGTGTACGAACCAAAATTCGCACTGTCGATTTCTGTAAAATAACGAAAGTCAGGAAACCCTAAATTTCCCAGAGGACCCGGATTATCTGCGTAAACACACGAATACGAAAAAGACAAAGACAGCACAATATCGATATTAAGTTACACGGATGGGTTTTATTTATTGAAAAGAACAGGCCTTATAAGATTTCACTGAAAACAAGATGAATGGAGAATTGTTAACAAAGAGAATCGCAAAACAGAAGCGGAAAAATGTCCTAAGTTTAGCCTTGCAAGTCTAGCCACCTAAGTTCTTAGTTCTTCTACGCTAACAAGAGTTCTCTAAGTCTAAATATTTGGATCCTTTCGCTTCTTGATTTAGTTTCCCATATATATGCCTTCTAGGTCGGTCTTCCTTTCCTTTTTTGCCCCTAAGTCGAGTTTATCGCCTTACGAAAATATTCCATTTTTCTGATCTTCGTGTTTATTTGTTGAAACTTGACATTTATCTCTTCCTGCAAATAAAGGATAAACCTTCATAGTGATCTCGGGCTCAATTTCGTCTGAAACAGTAAGTGGGCTCCTAGCAGCGTTTTAGGCCGTTCCGAGATGTTTTTTTTTTACATTAAGCGTTTTTACAATCTCTCCGAGAGAACACCTCTAGTACGATGTTAGTTTCTCAACTTATTCAAATTACTCGTATAGTTGAGGAAATTTTGGTGTTAAGTCAACCGTCACTGCTTTATGTGAACAATCTGAATTCATATGAGAAAACAGGTCTTTACGGTTATTATCGTAAAGTTCCAATGGTAACTCTAATCGAGACGAAACAAGTGTGATCGAGGTTCTAAGGGGCACTGTCTGGACAGGGCTGATCCAGATTGGCTGATTCTACTCGCCTGACGGCGAGTTGGACTGGTCAATCCAACTCGGTACTTCTCGTACTTATGCCGCGACCGTCGTTCCGGTATTTCCTAATTGGGACATTTCCTAAAATTGTTCTGAGAATATTTTTTTCCTTAATCAATGTGATCCTATACGTTGATTTTGAGATTAGCGTTTTCGACCCCAATAATTAGCCCCCAGCTCGTAAGCTTCAGGCGTGATTCTTGCGACTGAGTGATGTTGTTAATCGGAATCTACGCCTAGGAACGAATTTCCCCGAAAGAATTTTGTCGATTTTTTTAATGCAAAAATGTATCTCGCCCTTACTTTCCTATGAGTATTGGACTCCCATCCTTCATTCACTTCACACTTTCTAAGTTTTTCTCTGCCTCCTTTCTTAAAAACTTCCCTCGCAAAGAAGTCTTCCTCCCGTTGCAGCCAGAAGAGTTGTGATGCTGAGATGAGCAAGCCCCTTTATGCAAGCACATCAGACTCCCCTGTCCTCGGAGACATTCCAGCTCATATTTCGAAGTTTCTATCTTTTTAGGACGAGATGGATCGCAATGACGCCGAGGGAATGGTCGGTCAAACGCATGCTGTCCCGCTGAATCTCCCTACTCCGGCTGACGCCTTGGCTTCCCCAGTCAAGGAACTGCCCTTGTACAACTCTAATTCTGATGGAAGGGTGACCATTAAGGTTATACCCGTCCCTTAGGCCGTAGCCCAATCGTCGGGTTTGTCTATGACTCCGATTCTTGTCGCCGAATCCGACATGGCTACTGAGTCGATGCCTCCTCCTGCAAAGAGAGAGATCCTTTTGGGACTTCACGCTCCCAACGCCACTCCGACTACTGCTTCGAGGGGCGTAAAAGAACATGCGCTAATCTCGACGCAACTAAGAGGAAGAGATGCGCCAAGGGCGTCGAGGCTGGTACTTTGTCAGCAGGAGCGTCCGGTTTGGTCTTTTGCCACAACATCGTGCCATGGTTTGTCTCAAGAGTGTTTCTTTTTGAGTAAGTTGGTTTTTCTCTGTTTGCCATATTGTTTTTGCAGTTTGTGTCTTTGATCGACGGGACGATCAATGAATGCGGATCAGAGGTTAAACGTCTTACAAAAGAGTTAGTGGAGTCGCAGGATAGTCTTCGCAGCTTGAGGCGAGGTTGAAATTTATTGAGGACTCTCATTCTCTTGAAGTATCTCAGTTTTAGGCTCGAATTGGTTAGATCGAGAGAGGTCTTGGGAAGGCTTCGAGTTCTTTTCTTAAGGCTAAGCAGGCCAGGAAGACTAAGGCTTCAGAGGTGTGTCGACTTCAGCGACAACTTCAGAGCGGAGAAGGATCAACAAGTTTTGGGATTGAAAAGGGTAAAGATGCTCTTCATACCGAGATTCAGTATCATTTGGAAAGGATCTCTACTTCCCTTGACTACATGGTGATGGTTCCTAATCGAGACCTGGATCTGGCATCCATTGAAGGTGGGATGGATGAGATTTGGTTATTTCAGGGTGAATTACCCCCATCTCCACGGGAAGAGGAGTCTAATTTCTCTGCTCGTATAGAGGAGTTGGTGGATGTGGAGGGTGATTTTGATCTGATCCTTAATGGCCTTAAGTTCGAGTGTACCCTTCCATCATGCTCGGATAACCCGAAGATGCAAAATCTTGTGGTCGAAGAACGCGTAGGCGGGGCGGCCCTGAATTTGGACGAGGTGATGGGCGAAGATGAGGTTCCATGTTTGGAGGATGAGTGAGGTTGTATTCTTGTTCGAGACTTTTGTCTTTTTTTGTTTTGTTATGGTTTATGTTTGTTCCGGCCACATGTGGCCGTATATTCATTTTGGGACTGGCCACCTGCGGCGTCATGTCCCCACCACTTTGCAGCTTTAAATGAATTTCATTATGCGTTTTATGAGCGCATTAGTATTTTTGAGAGTGTAGAGGGAGACTATGAGTTGTCATCTAATATCTGAACCTTGTGCGAATTGCTGTTTCGAGGTTTTTTTTGCGAAACTTGACTTTACGACATTTCTGAGGATGTCCACATATAAGCAAAGAGACATATTTTTGGATCTCGTATCGATTTGATACTATGCCTAGAGATGTTTAATACCAGTGCGCTGGGATTAGAGAAAGACCTAGGTTTACTCTCTGTTTAAGGTTTGCGATGACTATCGGCTTTCGGGTTACTTGTCACGATTTTAACCTGATTCCGTACCGATTTAAAGTACGCCATAGGTTCTCGGCTAATATGAATTGTCTGTTAGGAATCGAGCATCTCTCCAAACAAAAAAGATAGTCCGCATGGAATCCATTGGTTTTAATAGCAGTCACTAGATCCTCAAAATCGCTCCAGATGATCCATTGGGTGCTCGTGTCACAACCCATGGTAAGGCGTCTGCGCTACAAGTCCGAAGAAAGCGGGCTTGATCTCAAAATTGTTTCTCTGAAAAGCTGGAGGGCGAATGGCGGATCCGTTGGCGTAGAACTGGTCTGGACGGTTGTAGTCTGCCAGCGTTCTATGCGCAGCTTGGGCGTTAGCTTCAGGTTGAGCTATTGCAGCATATGCTTCTGCTTCTGCTTCTGTAACAAGGATCATAGTCCCCTAATTGTCTATCCTTTGACCTGCTGCATTACGTAGTTGACCGTTGAGGTCATGCGAGTCTCCATTCTCATTCTGAACCACTATTATAGGCGCAACCATCTGAACTCGTCTACTGTCGTCGATCGATGCGGATGAGGTGCTGTCGATTGATGCTATATGATCAATGTTGGTCGATGCTAGAGTTCTGATGTCGGTCGATGCTGTCCGTAAAGATGTGTCGATCGATGCTGAGTAGATGCTTTCGATCGATTCTTGTCGACTTTCTTTGCGGATCGTACGTTCGAGTTGTTGCGGGTATGAGAACAGTAAGTCTTGTCCTTTGTTGCTCCAAGTACTTTTTTTTATGCACTTGAAAAACAAAGAAAAAGAAAAACCAGTAACTTGAAAGTAACAAACCTAGACTAAATCCTAAAAAATAAATCTGGCGATCAATGTTCCCCGGTAACGGCGCCAAATTTGACACTTGGTGTTTTTATGTTCTAACAGGGTATAAATATCCTAAACAAATAACTGTCAAATAACCCTTAATCCTAACACACAAAATAATACTCTTGCCAAGAGAGATCATGTGTAATACTTAGGGATCGAATCCACAGAGTATAATGGCACAAAATAGATTTCTTATTTCTAAAGACTAAGCTAGGTAATTATATATATTGGTAACAAGTAATCAGGTCAAAGAAATAATTCTTATTGGAAGTTATATATGCAATATGGAAATATGCTAATAATGTAAATATGGAAATATGATGATAGATTAACTAGATACAAATGTAAATATACTAGATCTAGGGTTTCAAGCTTAATGAATTTTAGGGAATATGAGGCACATATATGTAAATATTCTAGAACTCAAATATTAACTATTCTGACCCTTTTAACTCCAACTTTTTTATGCGAGCAAAATGAAAGACCATCGATCGACGGCTAAGGCCTGTTGTCGATCGACTGTGAAATCAGAAGGAAGTGTGAACGAGATTTGATATGTTCACCAAGCAAATAAGACCAGCTCTCGCATGCGCCTAACAACCTAGTTCAATGGAGTCTATTTTGGCACATCACAAACCCTAAATAGAGCCTATAACATGGTCTAAAACTGGTCATAAATAGTCTATATCACTCCTCCAAGCTTTTCACTGATATAGGCTACGAGCGTCTTTTCTTTCATAAGAAAAGCACGAATTCCCACTCCATAGATTTCACACTCGATCTCAAAGGTCTTGGAAAACACTGGTAATACAAGTAGTGGTGCACTGGTCAGCCTCTCTTTTAGCAACAAGAAGGCTTCTTCTTCTGCTTCACCCATACGAATCTTACAGTCTTCTTGATCACCTCGGTCAGTGGTGTAGCAATCGAACTAAAATACTTGACAAACCTCCTATAAAACCCAGCAAGGCCATGGAATCTACGGACCTGTTCCAATAGTCTTAGGTGCTGGCCAATTCTTGTTAGCTTGCACCTTGTCATCATCAACTTCTACGCCTTGGGAAGTAACCACAAAGCCTAAGAAGACTAGACTTTCAGTTCTAAATGAGCACTTCTTACGGTTGGCATAGAGAGTTTATTTCTAAGTACATCCAACACCTTTTTCAAATGCTCTAAGTGTTCCTCCAATCTCCGGCTGTATACGAGAATGTCATCAAAATAGACGACCACAAACACACCAATGTAGCTTTTTAGCACGCAATTCATCAACCTCATGAACCTGCTTGGTGCATTGGTTAAGCCAGAACGCATTACCAACCACTCATACAATCCGTGCTTTGTCTTGAGAGCAGTTTTTTGTTCATCTCTTTCCTTCATTATGATCTGATGATAATCACTCTGGAGATCTATCTTGGATAACAAACAAGACCCATGAATCTCATCCAGCATGTCATCTAAACCAGGTATTGGTGTCAATAATTCACCTTGATATTTTTGATAGACCTTCAATCCACATACATCCTCCAGATTCCATCCTTCTTGGGAACTAGTAATACCGGTACAACACAAGGACTCATTCTCTCTCTGATATGTCCTTTGTCTAACAGTTCGTTAACCTGCCGCTGGAACTCGTTGGTCTCATCTTGATTGGTTCTGTAAGCTGGTCGTTTTGGTAAGGATGATCCTTGTATGAAGTCTATCTTATGTTCAATACCCCTCACCGGGGGCTACCCCATTGGATTGTCCTTAGGAAACACGCCCCTATTGTCTTGTAAAGGAAGCTCAATCTCTCTTGGAATATCCGGACAAGGGTTAGAAGATGTTAGTAAACCCCTATACATAAGTATAACAAGAGATTGCTGACTAAACAAGATGTGTTTGATATCACTAGAAGAAGCAATTAGACTGGACCTTTTACGTTGTTTGGTTTAGACTTCTTGATAGCAGAAGCCTCCTTGCATCTTTGTCTGACCTGCATCAGATCCTTGTAACATCTTGAGGGGTCAAAGGGATGAGAGTAATCTTCTTGCCTTGGTGGAAAAATGTTTGCTGATTGGTAAAACCATTATGCATTACTCTTGTAACAAACTGCCACAGCCTTCCAAGTAGTATATAACTAGACTCCATAGGAAGCACATCACACATAATCTCATCCATATTCTGCCCAATCGCCAATTTAACCTTGACCCTTTGCGAACCTGTATCTCTCCATCTTCATTAAACCACTGAAGCATGTAGGGTCGTGGGTGTTTTTGAATTTGCAGACCAAGCTTCTCAACAAGTGTCTCACTAGCTGCATTGGTGCAAATTCCTCCATCTATGATGAGGCTACGCACCTTATCTTGAATAAGCCAACGAGTATGGAAAAAAACTGTCCCTTTGTTCTTGCTCGTCCACTTTTTTTGAAGTGTTTAAAGCTCTCATAGTAACCAACAGCTCGCCTTTAGCTGTACACACTATGGTTTCTTCATCAGATTGTTCTTCTTCTTGTTCATCTTTATACACAACCTCTTCATTGTCCAACATAACCATAATCTTCTTGTTGGTACACTCGTTGGCATAATGACCAAAGCCTTGACACTTGAAATACTTAACATTCCGTGATCTAGAAGTACTCGCCACTCCTTTGCCTTTCTCATACGGAGTTGTGGAGGCATTCTCTTTGAGCTTGTTATTAGATTTCTAATCCTTAGAAAAGGACGGTTTAGATGATGATCTGTACTGGTTCTTTGTATACATTCGACTCTTGTTTTGTTGCTCAATGAGACTAGCTTTGTACAACAATCCCTCAATGTCTTCATACTCTTGCATCTCTAAGCGGTCCTGAATGTCTCAGTTAAAACCCCATGTAAACAAGCCATTGTAGCTTCAGCATCCTCTTGCATGCCAGCCTTCATCATCAACATTTCTAGCTCTTGATTATAATCCTCAACACTCCCGGTCCCTTGAGTAAGTCTTCTTAGCTTGTGGTGCAGTTGTCTGTGGTAATGGGTCGGTACAAATCGTTTCTTCATGAGAGTTTTTATCTTGAACCAAGAGTTGACTTGTGGTTCCATGTTGTGTCTCCTAATCCGGCTGAGCTGATCCCACCAGTTGATAGCGTACCCACAAAACTCGGTAGCTGCAAGCATGACTTTCTTTTTATTTAGTATAGTTTTGACATCCAAAAACCATCTCCATCTTCTTCTCCTACTCGAGATAAGCGTCCGGACAACTCTTGCCATGGAATGGAAGTATCCTAAGTTTCAAGTTTCCAAAGGTCTCTTCTCTCCTTGGAATTTCTCTCCCAGCTTCCTGATCTTCTCCAGAGGAGGATCCTTTGTCGTCAGCTACAGGCCTACACCACCGTGCTTGTTTGTTCCTGCCACGAGGAGCAGAATCCTGAAAGAAAGCATTAGCCTGCTCTTTATTTCTCATTTTGTTAGCATTAAACAATCTAATAATTTCTGAGATAAAAGCCTCCACCTAGACTTGGTTCAGCGGATGGGCATGAGCAGTTGATGTGCTACTCTCAAACGGTCCTCATCCACGCATTCCTCATCCACACTTCTAGCCATGTTCCTGAAAATCACTTAGCATACAATACAAATAAAATAACCCTCTCTTACTCTGTTTTATGGTATGACTCTCAAGATTTCGTTCTTCCTACTCGTTCATCAGTGAGCAAAGCCTGTAATCAACCAAGGACTATGACCCTACCTAAAACGTTTTTAAGTTAAAAAGATTGTTTTTTTTTTTGCGTCTGACCGTTATAAACCTCCTGACCGGCTTTCTCTTCGGTCGACTGGTTTTCTCTTTAGTCTTTTTTTTTTAAATTATAGTATGGCCCGGTCTGACTAATACACAAGATTTACAGAAAAGAAGTGTATAGATATATTTGAGATTTTGGAAAAAAAAACTAACCTTTCAAGTAGCTCTAATACCACTTGGAATCATCTTGGTCGGCATTGTCCCAATTTCTCTTGAAGGGTGTTTAGACCGAAGGCTACTAGGTCTTCTTTTAGTCTTGATGGTCTTCACACAAAGGTATGAGGGGGACTTTGTGTTGTGTAGATGATTTACAACCACAAGTGTAACCTTGTTTTCTGGTTGCCAACAGAAACTCCCCTTGGAGATTCCTATTCCTTGTAAACGAGCTTGCTCAAAAGATGAAAAAAAAGAGAACAAGAGAACTCAAGAGATGTTTCTGAATAGTTGCTTAGTTTATTGTTTAAGTAAAAATCACCAACATACATAGGTTTATATAGAAAGTGATACAAGCCTAGGCTAACAAAGGCTGTATGATCCTTAGTACAAGAGAAGTAGCTGATCTAGCACAAGGGAGGACTCGTTGGACTGATATAATCAACCAATGAATCCGGATGAGAGTAACTTGATGGATCGAAATGAACCACATGAGGAACGGGATATCTCGTGATACAACACAAAGTTTCTCTATGCCGTGGAGGTACTGGTATCATAAGGCAGATAGAAGGAGGCGAGTTCTTGGCTTAAGAGCTCTAGGGCTTTCATTAAAAGAAAGTGTTTGTTTTATATCTTGTGTAAAAGAGTAAAAACTGCTTATAGGGGACTTATATAGACGTCCAATGCAATGGGTGCCTTCGAGAGACTTTGAAGAAAGCAATACATAAGCTTGGACTGAATGAAACCCCTATTAGGTGTGCAATCCAACTAAAAAACTTAGGCATAAATTTAAATAAAAAGAAAAGGAAACAAGAGCTCCAAAATAAATCAAACCGTAGGAATAATCTTCTAATTCAAATGCTTACCTTCTTACCTTTTTGGCCGGTTTGATTGGTCTTTGAGTTTTGCTAAACAAGCTGATATTCTATGATGATGACCAGCAAGTTTCTGTGGACGTGATCATGAATGAATGGCCAAAGATCTTCACTTGAGGTCTTAATCTTCTTGGCTGGTCCATCATTCTTCAAGCTTGGTTTTTCAGTATTTAAACAGCTTGGGTTGTCATCAGCTTGTTCATCAATTGGTTTAACATGTCCATGATCAAAAATCAAGTATGATGCTCTCATTAAACTTATGTTGAAGTATCTTAGCTCTTTGTCTTGTCGTGGGTCCTTTGAGCACAATTGGTATTGGTACATCTTGGATTGCTTCTGGTTGGGTTGTCTTGGTGATCATGTTTTGGATATCTGGGTCAGTTAGGTCCGGATCGGGTTCAGTCTGGATGTACTCTTCATTCCCTCCCTCTCAAAAGGTTTTGACCTCAAAACTAGTTCATATGCAAAATAAGGAGACAGATCAGTAACATTGAAACTTGAAGACACATTCAACTCACCTAGAAGATCAAGACGGTAGGCATTGTTGTTGATCCTCTATATGACTTGGAAAGGGGAATCTCCTCTCGGTTTCAACTTGGAGCTACTCTGGCTTGGGAATCTATCTTGCCTCATGTGTAACCAAACCCACTCCCTTGGTTCAACACAGTCTCCCAGAGACCCTTATTGGCATGCCTAGTATACTGCTCAATTCTCTTCTCTAGATTCTCTTTAACCTTATGGTGGAGTTCTTTGACATACTCAGACTTAGATTCTCCAGTTAAACTAATGACTTCAGCTGGAGTTAATGGTTGAAGATCCAGAGGTGTGATCGGATTAAAACCATAAGCTGCCTCAAATGGTGACATTTTGGTTGATGAATATTAAGCCAGGTGATATAGCCTATTTATTACCAGTTTTAGACCATGTTATAGGCTCTATTTAGGGTATGTCATGTGTGTCTAGGCTATGTTTTGAGGTCTTTACAGGTCCAGGTATGTTTTGGAGATATATGAAGATACTTGGAGAATTTAGAGGAGAATAATCCGTAGCTGATCACTGGGAGAGTCAAAGTACAAGATTACCATTGGTTGACGACATAACTTTGGCGTCGACCGATGTTACATGACCAAGATCGATCGATGTTGCACATCTGCCATCGATCGATTTCCAATTCGCAGACAGCCGACTTTCAAGCCTAAGTAAGAGACATGACACAAGATTACAAGATTATCATTGGACGAGTTTTTACCTAGACTTTAGGGTTTTATATTTATATTTTATGTATTGCACCAGAAAAAAGTGTGCTTGGTGCTGGTGAGTGTTTGGTGCAAAGTGCCAAAAGTGTGTGAGTGAGAGAGCTAAGTGTACACCACCTCACCATAGTTCTAGGATTTATTTAGGGAGAAGGTTCATAATTCCTTAGGGAGATTTGTATTGAAACCCCAATATTTTATCTATGCATTTTATTTAGATTATTATTCTTACTTTAATTATGTCTGAGTAGTTACCAACTAGATTAGGGTTTATTAATGGTACTGATGCATTAGCCAAACAATAGAATTGTTAGGGTCTTATTAGATCTATTAACAGAATTGTGTTTATTGCTTGTGTTCTAGAGTATCTAACTAGAACCCTGATAAAAGGATAGTTGGGCGCAAGCGAGAGTATGGTTTACTATAGAAATTTATTCTGTTGAGCTAGGTTGCTAGAAACAAACGAGAGTTGATTTAGTTAATCTAGTGAACTTATCAAACTAGATCGTAAAGCTTGACTCAAGAAACCATCGATCGACGCATGATCATTGCCATCGATCGATGGTCATTCCGTGTCAGCAAGCGAGAGCTGAGACATTGGACTTAGTCAATAGATTAGACGCGCATGCGAGAATTGGTGTCTGTTACATTAGATTTCGAGTTCCATGATTAAATAACCTTAAATTCTATCCGCTATAATCCACTTGCCTGAAACCCTAGATCTAGCATATTTTCATTTGCATCTAGTCAAATTATTAGCATATTTCCATATTTGCATTATTAGCATGTTTCCATATTTGCATTATTAACATATTTCCATATTGCATCTATACCTTCTAATAAGGAATATTTCCTTGACCTGATTATTTGTTACCAATATATATCCTAGCTTAGGTTTTAGAAATAAGAAATCTAATGTGTGCCATTGTTCTTTGTGGATTCGATCCCTAAGTACTACACCTGATCTCTCTTGACAAGAGTATTATTTTGTGTGTTAGGATTAAGGGTTAATTTGACAGCTGTTGTTTAGGATATTTATACCATATTAGAACACAAAAACACACCCCGTCAAATTTGGTGCCGTTGTCGGAGAACATTGATCGCCATTAGATTTATTTTCTAGGACTTAGTCTAGGTTTGTTACTTTCAAAGTTACTGACTTTTCTTTTTCTTTGTTTTTCATGTGCATGCAAAAGAGTACCAGGAGCAACAAAGGACATGACTTACTTTTCTTTGACCCACAACAACTTGAACGCAAGATCCGCAAAGAAAGACGATGGAAATGGTTTCCAGAGACAAGGAAATCCATGTTTCAGCAGGAACTCCTATGGTGCTGGTCAAAGGAGTAACTTTAATCAGAGTTCACAGCGAAGGCCCTTCAACAACGACAAGACATATGAATCTTCCTACTACCAAAATCCTCCTCCAGAAACTCAGGGAAGCAAGATTGAAGCAATGGTTGATATAGTCTTAGAGGGACAACAGAAGATGACTGTGGATTTTAACGGAAAGTAGATGTTCTTTACCTCAACCTCAACACCAAGTTCGAAAACCTCAGCACCCATGTGAAGAAGTAGGAGAATCAAGTGATGCAAACAAGTGAGACCATTAGGAGACATGAGAGCATGATTAAGGAAAAGATGGAAACTGGGCAGAAACACCACGTCAATGCATTAATTGATGATGATTTCTGGCAGGAAGACAAACCCCAAGACAGCAACTTCCGTGTGGAAAATTCCATATCACTCGGCAATTCCCGTCCGCATCGATCGAAAGACAACGAGCATTGATCGACGGTGAAACCTATAAAATTGATAGCCTCGTGTGAATCGACTAACATCGATCGAAACCTTACTCATGAGATCGATTGACATAAAGACAAAGGCATCGGTCGACAGTAGATGTCTGGCGGTGATCGACAGTGTAGAAATCCATTTCGATTACCCAACCTCGACGCAAGTCTGATTGTGCGTCCAACAGCAACAATTTCAGATCAGAATACAGACACATCTGAATCCATGGATCTTGACAGAGAAGATGAGGGACACTCAAAGAGGAGGCAAAAGATCCCAAAGCATCAACGCAGAGAAGCCAATGAAAATGAGATGGATGACTTTGCTAGAAGAGTCTTTAAAATTCCTTTAGAAATACTTTTTGATGAAGCTTATTACACCCACAGATTTTGGATGTTTTTCAGGGAAACGAGGGAAACAGATGATGACATATAAATCATGTTCAATCACCTCAGAGAGAAGATGAAGCAGATAACCTGTTTGAAAAAGAAAAGTGATCCTGGGAAGTTTGTGGTTTCATGCTTCATCAAAGGAAACTAATACCCTAACGCCCTCTGCGACACTGGATCTTCAGTGAGCATTATGCCAAAGTCTATGGCAGAGGAGCTGAACCTAGGAGTGGAACCCTCCAACGATTCATTCACGTTTGTGAACTACTTTAAAGTGAACTCAGGAGGGATGGTAAAAGATGTTCCAGTGAAGATCAACAACACCCTAGTCCCAGTAGACTTTCATGTGATGGACATCAGGATAGATTGGAACTCTTCGCTACTACTTGGGAGAGCATTCATGGACACCGTGGGATCCATATGCGACATGCAGTTAAACAGGTTGTATCTATCTCAAATTGATAAAAATATCTTTATGAACATGTTAAAAATAAGAACAAGGCTACCCTGATCGAACTGTGTAACGATTCAGAGTTTGTGGCCTCATGTTTCTGCGATTACGAATGCAATGACAAATCGGTCGATGGAGCATAGATTAACACCCAAACCCTAGCATCGATTGACAGTCCTGCAGAACAACAATTGATCGACGCCCACCCTTCAACATCGATCGACACCCATACCCCATAACCAATCCACACCCACCATGCTGATCACGATTACAACCTAGCCCACCTCGTATACGATGAAAATTACAGAGAAGAAGAGATGATCGAGTACCAAGGTCTTTCTATAGAAGAGGCTAGAGTTTTTCATGTTTCCCACGAACCGGGAAAATCAACATCGATCGACGGCAACCATACGCCATCGATCGATACTGAGCACGAAGCTGAAACCGAACCTGATTCAGCAGAAGAACGCGACAGAGAATCTGGTTATCTACAACCAGGTGAATTACATATTATGAGAGATCCAGATGGTCACGGAAGAGCTATGGCTGGCAGAATTCGAAACTTCCCGAAGGAGGATGTAGCAGATATAATTGCAATGGCCAATGGAGATGGAAACCTTTTTGGGCACCGATCTGATTACCAAGCATCGATCGATGGGAACCATAGACCATTGATCGACTCCAATTGTGCATGCCAAGCATACGGTGAAGCCTACGAAGAATATTATTAAGATCACGATGAGGATGAAGCTGGCTGGGTAATGGACGCAAGAGTAGGCAATCCAGCATCAATAACCGGCCTATCTTGGCCATCAAACGACATCAATCATAAACCAGACCCTTCACTTGGACCAGAAGAAACATAAGCTGGTTATCGTAGACCCTATGAGTTTGGAATTTCCAGAGATGTAGAAGGACGTGCACAAGGTCTTTATGCGTAAATTCTAACTCTACCTAAGAAAGATATAGCATACACACTTCTCATGGCTGAAAGATCAGGAAATTTCTGTGGACAACAACAACAGCCATCGATCGACGCACATGTACTAGCATCGATCGACAACGAGAAACAGAAGCAAGAAACATACAGCAGAGCACAGATTGATGATATTGTGCATGAGATCTACAAAGCTCAAGAGATGTCACTGGATGATTTCTACATGAGGGTTGATGATGTCTACTATCCTATTGATTGAAGCCTTAACAATTTGACTACACACATGGATGACATGAAGCAAGAGACAGATACTGCTCGGAGACAGCATGTGAGTAGACAAGATAGACTGACATCAATCGACGGCACCACCTGATGAAGATAGGTTCGATGAAATTGCTTTTTCTCAGAACCTGATGAAAGAAGATATTTCTCAGCAATTGGAGGAGATATCAGACATTACAGCTGCCAGATTTAGAATTCTCCAGTGCAGTATTGAAAATCTACAAAGAAGAATGCATTCGCTGGACGTTACTAAGGATATCATAAAGAACGACAAAACCATATGAGATGAGGCAATAAGAAACTTTATTGGTACATGGTTTCAGAAGAGCAAAGAAGATGTAGCCACTCGTTTTCCAAGTGTTGATCAACCTCCTTTCTAGTCAGAGCATTCACAACGTCGAGCTTAAGACTATAACCAAGAGCTGAGTGGGAGGCAACCCACTGTTTAGTAATATTTAATTAGTTTTTATTCTTCATTTATTACTAATTTTTGTTTTTATCTATTTCAAAAAAAAAAAATCGAGGAAGACAATCTACATAGAGCATCGACTGACACTTGATCACTGCCCATCGACGGAGTAAGCAACGCATCGATCGATAGGCACTTTACTGTGTCGATCGACGGTCACCATCAGTGAGCAGGTATATCGGTTTTCCTTGTTAATTTGGTACTTGTGATTTATTTCTTCTCCAGTGTAGATTGTATAACACTGGTAATATTGTTGTTTAAGTCTGGGGGAGGTATTACTAATGTTGTGTTTTATTTTGAGTTTTATACGAAATAGGAACTTACAGGTTCAGCATCGATCGACACCCGTAACCGACCATCAATCGACGCTCTCTTACAAAGAGAGGTATCGAGTTTTATACTTAAGTTAATTACTTATGATTTAATTTTCTCTAACCAATCCGAGGCGGATTACACTGGGGACATTGTAATTTAAGTCTGGGGGAGGTTCGCTAATGCTATTTAATTGTTTTTGAGTGTTATTTATATTATACAAGTTTTTCAAAAAAAAATTATTGAGTCAAGAAGAGGACTATGATCAAGATTTATTATTGACTAACCATGCTATAAGCACCATTCTTAGAAGGTTGTTTGCAAAGATTACTAGAGATACCAAAGTGGATCATCATGCCACTATATCACACTTGCTTATAAATTTTGGAGGAACCGAAGATGATTTCCAACAATAATCCTGACATTATTTGCTTGCTTTGGAATTTGGTATATTGTGGATCGGATTCATTCTGAAATTCTGGAAGGTAAAAGTATGTGTGCTTTTGATTCCCCTCTCTCTCCTCTTCAGATTAAAAAAGGAATCGAACAGGATTTGGTGGCTAAACCATTAAAGCTTGATTCATATGTTCCTAGAAAGAGATAAATGTCAAAAAGAAGTGAGCATGATCTGGTGGCAAAAACCATTAGGGCTTGATTCATGGAAGCTTATCCAAATATCTCAGTCAATTAAAAAAATAAAATGATACCCTCAAAACAAGGGAGACATTGACTAAGAAGAAGTGACAAGAGAGAGAGGAAAGGAATCAGAGAAGACTACCTATGTGTTCAGACACTTGCAGAGGTAAGAGTCCATATATCTCTTGAGCGATACTCCCAAGGTAAAGCATGCACTTTTATTTTATGCAAAGAAATGAAATCAGTAGAGGGGCGAGTCAAACTAGTATTCGCTAAGTTGTTGGTAGAATGGATTTGGTTTCTATACTAGAATAGGGTATATAAAGTTTCTCTGTGATTGGCTTGATAGGATGTGGTTGCAATAAAGTAAGGTGAAAGTTATACTTAGACAATATGTGAGTATTCGCTTTTTTTTTTTGAAAACGTAAGTATTCGCTTTTCAAAACATCTTTCACAGGCTTGTTTGCTTGAGGACAAGCAAAAGATTAAGTCTGGGGGAGTTGATATAGCCTATTTATAACCAGTTTTAGACCATGTTATAGGCTCTATTTAGGGTATGTCATTTGTGTCTAGGCTATGTTTTGAGGTCATCACAGGTCCATGTACGTTTTCGAGATATATGGAGATATTTGGAGCTTTTGGAGCATTTATATGAGAATAATCTGTAGCTGATCATTAGGAGAGTCGAAGTACAAGATTAATATCGATCGACGACATTACTTTGGCGTCGTCCAATGTTACATGACCAAGACGATCGATGTTGCACATCTGCCATTGGTTGATGTCCAATTCGCAGACAGCCGACTTTCAAGCCCAAGTTAGAGACATGACACAAGATTATAAGATTACATTTGGACAAGTTTTGACCTAGACATTAGGGTTTTATATTTATTCTTTATGTATTGCACCAGAAAAAATGTAGTTGGTGCTGGTGAGTGTTTGGTGCAAAGTGCCAAAAGTGTGTGAGTAAGAAGGCTAAGTGTGCACCACCTCACCATAGTTCTAGGATTTATTTAGGGAGAAGTTTCATAACTCCTTAGGGGGATTTGTATTGAAACCTCAGTATTTTATCTATGCATTTTATTCAGATTATTATTCTTACTTTAATTATGTCTGAGAAATTACCAACTAGATTTAGGGTTTATTAATGGTACTGATGGATTACCCAAACAATAGAATTGTTAGGGTCATTATTAGATCTATTAATAGAATTGTGTTTATTTCTTGTGTTCTAAAGTAGCTAACTAGAATCCTGATAATAGGATAGTTGGGCGCAAGCGAGAGCATGGTCTACTACCGGAATTTATTCTGTTGAGCTAAGTTGCAAGAAACAAACGGGAGTTAATTTAGTTAATCTAATGAACTTATCGAACTAGGTCGTAAAGCTTGACTCAAGTAACCATCGATCGATGCAGGATCATTGCCATCGATGGATGGTCATTCAGTGTCAACAAGCGAGAGCTAAGACATTGGACTTAGTCAACAGATTAGATGCGCATGCGGGAGCTGGTGTCTTTTACATTAGATTTCGAGTTCCATGATCAAATAACCTTAACTTCTATCCAGTATAATCCACTTGCCTGAAACCCTAGATTTAGCATATTTACATTTGCATCTAGTTAAATTATTAGCTTATTTCCATATTTGCATTATTGGCATATTTCCATATTGCATCTATACCTTCTAATAAGGAATACTTCCTTGACATGATTACTTGTTACCAATATTTATAGTTACCTAGATTAGCTTATAGAAATAAGAAATCTATTTTGTGTCATTGTTCTCTGTGGATTCGATCCCTAAGTACTACACCTGATCTCTCTTGACAAAAGTATTATTTTGTGTGTTAGGATTAAGGGTTAATTTGATAGCTGTTTGTTTAAAATATTTATATAGAACATAAAAACACACCCACGTCACCCGGTAGTATGCGAATTCTATGAAGGGAATACACTCCACCCAATTCTTCAAGTTCCTCACAATAGTAGACCTAAGCAGCATGGACAGTGATTTGTTGACTACTTCTGTTTGTCCATCTGTTTGGGGATGGAAAGTAGTGGAGAATAAGAGCTTTAGTTCCCAACTTCTTCCACAAGGTCCTCCAAAAGTGGCTAAGAAACTTGTTATCGCAATCAGATACAATGGCCCTAGGTACTCCATGTAAGCGCACAACCTCTTTGAAGAACATATCACCTGTCTTGGATGCATCATTCACTTTGGCACAAAGTATGAAGTGTGCCATCTTGGAAAACCTATCCAGCACCACAAAGATTGAATCCTAGTGTTGAACCTTTGGTAGGCCTAGAAAAAAAATCCATGGAAAAGTCCACCCAAAGAGCAGTAGGAATAGGCAGGGGTATGTATAGACCATGAGGCTGCACTCTGGACTTAGCTTTCTTGCAAGTTACACAACTTGCACAATGAGGCTCTACAACCTTCTTGAGATGAGGCCAACAGAAATGCTCCTTTACCACAGAGGTTTATCTACCCAAAAGTGTCCCATGAGTCCTCCTCCATGAGCTTCTTGTGGGATTAAGTCTATCAATGAACTCTGTGGGATGCACAATCTCCTCCCCTTAAACAGAAACCCCTCATGTAAGTAGAACTTCGCGTGTGGTCCCTTTGTACATCCTGAATACATGACATGGGTGTGTTTATTATTCTAGCAAGGTATGAATATCCTAAACATTTAAATATTAAATTAACCATAATCTTAACACACAAATAAGACTCTTGATAAGAGAGATTAAGTGTAGTACTTAGGGATCGAATCCACAGAGAGCAGTGGCACACAATAGATTTCTTATTTCAAAAGACTAAGCTAGGTGTATATATATATATATTAGTGGCAAACAATCAATTAAACAAATATTCCTTATCAAGAGGTATATATGCAATGTGGAAATATGATAATAATGTGAATATACTAGAACTAGGGTTTCAAGATGAATGGATTATAGGGAATAAGAAGCACATAAATGTAAATATTCTAGAACTCAAATATTAAACATTCTAACCCTTTTAAGTCCAAATCTCATATGCGAGCAAAAGGAAAGACCATCGTTTGACGGCTAAAGCCTGATATCGATCATGGTGAAATCAAAAGGAAGTGTGAACAAGATTTGATAAGTCCACCAAGCTAATTAGACCAACTCTCACATGAGCCTAACAACCTAATTATGTGGAGTCTATTCTGGTACAGAACCTACTCTCGTAGTCGCCAATGTCCTAGTTTTGTAATCCTAGTTAGCTACTATAGAATGCAAGCATGAAGCACAACTCAATTGACGGATATTAACTTAACCTAGCAATCCTACTCTTGGGCTAATCCATGATTTCTATCATTTAACCCTAAATCTAGATGATAACTACTCAGACATAATCAAAGAAAGAACAATAGACTGAATGTAATGCATAGATAAAATACAAGGGTTCCAATAAAAATATCCCTAAGGAGTTATGAATTTTCTCCCATAAAAACCCTAAAACAATAATAGAAAACTAAACTATCAACAACCCTCTTTTCTCTCTGTAATACATAAAACATAAATATAAAACCCTAAAATTTATGTCAAAACTTGTCGAGGGCATCTTCGTCATTTGTCTCTAACTTGGGCTTGAAATCGGATGTCTGTGATTCGGCCGTCGATCGATGGCAAGTGGGCAACATCGATCAACCTTGGTCTTGTAATAGTGGAACGTCGTCGATCGACAACTGTCTTGTACTTCGACTCTCTAAATTATCAGCTACGGATTTTTCTCTTCTAAATGCTCCAAAAGCTCCAAGTATCTCCATATATCTCTAAAACGTACTTGGACCTGTAAAGACTCTAAAACATAGTCTAGACACACATAGACCCTAAAACATGGCCTAAAACTGGTAATAAATAGGGTATATCAACTCCCCCAGACTTAACTTTTTGCTTGACCTCAAGCAATCAAAGACTGTGAAAGATGTTTTCAAAAGCATAGACTCACATAATGTCTAAGTATAACTGTCACCCTACTTTGTTGCAACCACCCTATCAAGTCAATCACGGAGAAACTTTATATACCCTACCCCAATATAGCAACCAAATCCATTCTACCAACAACTTAGCATAGACTCTTACCCCTATGCACAAAGTCTTCACTGATCCTTTCCTTCTTCTTCCTCTTTTCTTTTTTTCTTTTTTTTCTTTTGCATTTTGGGCAAAGTTGTAGGCGAATAGTGGGATCATCTCGGTAATGTACCTACCCCTCGCTTCCAACAATGTGTGATCGTTCCTCCGAATTAGAATAATGGGGTCATCAGTAATGTACCTACCCCTCTTAATCTCGGGAAGTCATCTCATTCTTTTAAGCTTTTAGGTAGATGCTGAAGAGAGAGAGAGAGAAGGGAACCAGTGGTGCAATGACTTGGACCTACATACTTGCAGAAGGAATCTGATCCAGTGTATACCAAACCCCAAAGCAAGAAAATAATGTCAGGATTAGTGTTGGAAATCAGCTTCAGTTCCTTCAAACTTTCTAAGCAAGTGTGATATAGTGGCAAGATGATCTACTTTGGTATCTCTAGTAATCTTTGCAAACAACCTTCTAAGAATGGTGCTAAAGTGTTGTTAGTCAATAATAAATCTTGATCATAGTCCCCTTCTTGATTCAATAATTTTTTTTTTGAAAAACTTTATATAAGTATATAAATAAAATTCAAAAACAAATAAATAGCATTAGTGAATCTCCCCAGAGTTAAATTACATTGTCCCCAGTGTAATCCGTCCCGGATTGGTTTAGAAAAATTCAAATCATAAGTCAACAGTGTGAGTAGAAAACTCGCTACCTCTCTCTGTAAGAGAGTGTCGATCGGTGGTAGGCGGGTGTGGTCGATCGATGGTCGCGATCCATTGTCGATTGATAGTGCCTCTATGGTGTCGATCGATGTGGACTCAAACTGTCTGCAAAAACAAAGTAAAACTCGAAATAAATAGTAGGATAAGTAAAAACTAAGTAAAAACTTACTATACAGTGGGTTGCCTCTCACTCAGCGCTTGGTTATATCTTAAGCTCGACGTTTTGAACTTTCTGACTAGTATGGAGGTGGATCAACACTTAGAAAACAAGTGTCTACATCTTCTTTTCTCTTCTAAAACCATGTACCAATGAAGCTTCTCATTGCCTCATCTCCTATGAATTTTTTATTCTTTATAATCTCCCTAGCAACCTCCACTGAATGCATTCTCCTTTGTAGATTCATTATTGCGCTGTAGCATTCGAATTCTGGTAGCTGTGGTCTCTGATATATCCTCCGGTTGCTGAGAAATATCTTCCTTCATCAGGCTCTAAGAAAAAAACAATCTCACTGAACATGTCTTCTAATTGTTT
Organism: Moricandia moricandioides; assembly: GCA_905132885.1. Lineage (NCBI taxonomy): Eukaryota > Viridiplantae > Streptophyta > Magnoliopsida > Brassicales > Brassicaceae > Moricandia > Moricandia moricandioides. The sequence goes on from CAJHQQ010000450.1 coordinate 163,545, forward strand.
TTCTGCTGCGGTTCTCAGTCTGTCCATCTTAGCATCGGTCGTTGGCCTAATGCTGCCGTCAATTGATGTCAGTCTATCTGCTCGAATCGCATGTTGTCTTTGAACAGTGTCCAAATCTTGCTTCATCACATCCATGCGTGTAGTCAAACCGGTAACGCACTTGCCTATAGGATGGTAGACATCATCAAGCCTCTTGTAGAAATCATCCAGTGACATCTCTTGAGCTTTGTAGGTCTCATGCACAATATCATCAATCTTTGCTCTGCTGTATGTATTTTGTTTCTTCATAGATATAGCGATCTTTGCTGCATGTTCTGCTAAAAATATGTAGCTCTGCTCAAACATAGTAGCTCTCTCTAGAACTGCTTTGGTGTCTTCTTCTTGCACATTCACTACTCTTCCGTCTATAGCTCGGACATTACCATTCTCATCTATGTAGATTCCATACTCATCTTTCTTTTCCCAATGGAAAATTCTTCTGCCATCAGCATCACAAGCTCTCTTTCCATGCTCTATACGACCGTCGATCGATAATGGGTTGATCCAACCGATCGATCTTGGACTTTCTGAACCATATGCATTAGAAGTAGAAAACTTGTGTACCCCTGGAAAGGTGGTGTCGATCAATGCACGATGTGCATCGTCGATCGATCTAGAATGTTTGGAAATGTATAAATCATTATGGATTGGCTCGTTCTTCTGCTCCTCAAAGTCGATCTACTCTATGACATGTGCATCGATCGATGGCTGCTGCTGTTGTCCAAATAAATTTCCTGATTCATTAGCCATAACAAGGACATCTGCTACATCCTCCTTAGATATATGTAGAAAAGAGCCCGTGCACGTCCTTCTGGGTCTCTGAAAATTCCAAACTCATCCGGTCTAAGATAACCAAGATTTATATCTTATACTCTAAATTCTTCTTCTGGTTTGCGTCTTATGTCTTTCAATGGCCAGTAGATGCCGTCGATCGATGCACGATTATCCACTTTCGCGTCATTTCCCAGCCAGCGTCTTCCGGTGCTAGGCCTTGATACTCAATCAGCTCTTCCTCTCTGTAATTTGCATCATATTCTTCGTAAGCTTCAGAGTATTCTTGGTATGCCTGTTGTGTGTCGATCGATGGTGTATGGTGACCGTCGATCGATGCTCGATAATTAAACTGTTTGCCGAGAAGGTTTTCGGGTCCATTAGCCATGGAAAACATCTCTGCTATGTCTTCCTCAGTGACATGTAAAATTCTTCCATCCATAGCTCTTGCGTGACCGTCTGAATCTCTCAGAATACCAAACTCATGTGGCTGTAGATAACCATATTCCTTCTCACGTTCCGCTGCTGAATCTAGTTCAGACTCTGCTTTAATACCAGTATCGATCGATGGTGTGCCATCTTGGAAAACCTATCCAGCACCAGATATATTGAATCATAGTGTTGAACCTTTGGTAGGCCTAGAAAAAAAATCCATGGAAAAGTCCACCCAAAGAGCAGTAGGAATAGGAAGGGGTATGTATAGACCATGAGGCTGCACTCTGGACTTAGCTTTCTTGCAAGTTACACACCTTGCACAATGAGGCTCTACAACCTTCTTGAGATGAGGCCAATAGAAATGCTCCTTTACCACAGAGGTTTATCTACCCAAAAGTGTCCCATGAGTCCTCCTCCATGAGCTTCTTGTGGGATTAAGTCTATCAATGAACTCTGTGGGATGCACAATCTCCTCCCCTTAAACAGAAACCCCTCATGTAAGTAGAACTTCGCGTGTGGTCCCTTTGTACATCCTGAATACATGACATGGGTGTGTTTATTATTCTAGCAAGGTATGAATATCCTAAACATTTAAATATTAAATTAACCATAATATTAACACACAAATAAGACTCTTGCTAAGAGAGATTAAGTGTAGTACTTAGGGATCGAATCCACAGAGAGCAGTGGCACACAATAGATTTCTTATTTCAAAAGACTAAGCTAGGTATATATATATTAGTGGCAAACAATCAATTAAACAAATATTCCTTATCAAGAGGTATATATGCAATATGGAATATGATAATAATGTGAATATGCTAGATCTAGGGTTTCAAGCTTAATGGATTATAGGGAATAAGAAGCACATAAATGTAAATATTCTAGAACTCAAATATTAAACATTCTAACCCTTTTAAGTCCAAATCTCATATGCGAGCAAAAGGAAAGACCATCGATTGACGGCTAAAGCCTGATATCGATCATGGTGAAATCAAAAGGAAGTGTGAACAAGATTTGATAAGTCCACCAACCTAATTAGACCAACTCTCGCATGAGCCTAACAACCTAATTATGTGGAGTCTATTCTGGTACAGAACCTACTCTCGTAGTCGCCAATGTCCTAGTTTTGTAATCCTAGTTAGCTATTATAGAATGCAAGCATGAAGCACAACTCAATTGACGGATATTAACTTAACCTAGCAATCCTACTCTTGGGCTAATCCATGATTTCTATCATTTAACCCTAAATCTAGATGATAACTACTCAGACATAATCAAAGAAAGAACAACAGACTGAATGTAATGCATAGATAAAATACAAGGGTTCCAATAAAATCTCCCTAAGGAGTTATGAATCTTCTCCCCTCAAAAACCCTAAAACAATAATCAAACCGAGACAAAGAAGAAGGCATTGCCCATGCGGTTCAGAGCCTATACATGATGTATATTCATGTTTGATCCAGAGCCTACACATGATGTATATTCTTGACCATGGAGAGATATATTGCTTGGAGAACCGTTTGAATTAAGCACAGCTCTTAGTGTGATGTGCTCCTGGTTCAAGAGACACGTAAGGAAGACTGGTGGTTTAAGGCATTGGAGCAGAGACCAAGGGTGGATCAGTTGGCATAAGCGCATGTGTTGGTACTGTCGTGCTCCTGGTTCAAGTACAGTGTTGCTTACTTCCAAGTTTCGTCCTTCACCTATACTCTCCAGATCAAGCTTGATTGGGGGGGGGGGGGGGGGGTAATGGTGAGCATTCCTGAAGGTCCAAGTCGTCCATTGCATCGCCTCAGATCAAAAGTGGAGTTTGCAAGTGGTAGATTTCACTCTTGCCTCACTCAATACCAACCGGATCAAAGAAGCCATCTAGAACCCATTGTAGCTATGCGAGCTTGGTTCTAAATCTATTCTCAGTTCCTAGCTTGTGTTGATGGAGATAACCAAAAGATAAATGAAACTTCAGTGTCTCCTCTTCCTCATGACAACTCAAAGAAACATCAGCAAGGACAGCAGAAATTTGGTGTTAAAACTGATGGCCATTATAGACTACTTGGCAAGAAGATCAGGTGGAGAGGCAAGTTGATTGGAATGCTATGAATCAGTCCATGGCGTGGGAGTTAGAACACTTACCTTCTGGTTGGACAGCTATGGATCAGCTTCTACATGGAGTTAGAACAGTTACCTTCAGTTGGAAAGCTATGAATCAGCCCATAGCATGTATGCTTGTACCTGGTTGATGAAGCTTAAGGAAGGCAGCAAATGGTGATTTACACTATGGCCAGCTATATGTAAGGACACAAGGAGTATTCAACTAGGGAAATTCTTGGATGAGCAATCATATGATGGTGGCAGGTAATGGAGTTGCAAAGTCCCCCTACATGTTGAAAGCTTCAAGAGTGACAATGCACATGCTGGTTTAGAAACAAGTGGCGTGAGGGATTCAAGTGTTCAGCACTCCTCACTAGCAATTCATAAAATTATACAAGGTACCTATTGATCTCATGAGCAAAGTCAGGCTTAGAGATAACCCTTAAGTGGAGTGTTCAATTCATAAGGAAGGGGAAGACAAGTTCTGAGTCTGCAGCAAGGGACGCCTGACTAGTAACTGAAGAGGGCTATGATCCAGGGTTTATGAGTTGAAAACCTGATCATAAGGATCGTAAACCCACTGGCCAATCCTTATGCTGATATGCTTGCACTCGTTTCCCTAAGTGTTGGTTTTATCCCATGTGGTTTCCCATGCCAGCAAATGGTGATTTAGAATCTGGCCATATATATGCAAGGACACAAGGAGTATTCAACGAGGAGCATTCTTGGCTGAGAAATAACATAATGGTGGCAGATCATAGATTTTCAGAGTCCCCCTTCATGATGAAAGCTTCAAGAGTGACAATGCACAAGCTGGTTGAGAAACAAGTGGCTTGAGGGATTCAAGTGTTCAACAGTCTTCGCTAGCATTCCAGAAACTTATGCAAGGTACCTATTGAGCTCATGATAAAAGGCAGGCATATAGCCAACCCCTAAATAGAGTGTTCAATTCAGAAGAAAGGGGGAGACAAGTTCTGTTCATAAGAATAGGCGCAAAGGCTGATAGAATCTTGTTGAATGTGAAGTAAGTTGCGCCTAAACTGAGTCTAAAGCAAGGGGCGCCAGACTTTCAACTGAAGAGGGCCATGATCCAGGTTTTATGAGTTCTAGAACATGATCATAAGGCTCATAAACCCAATGGCCAATCCTTAGGTTGAGATGGTTGCACTCTTTTTTCCTAAACGTTAGTTTTATCCGATGAGATTTTCTACACTTAGTTTTTTAATGAGGCAAGTACTCTCAGTTCCAAGCTTGTCCAAGGGTATCCTACTGTCAAGATTGAGGGGTATCTTATTGACACGAATAAATAAAGAAGAGATCATAGGAAGCTGGGAGAAAACATTCAGACCTGTAGTCGAGTTTATACTGTTCATCACTGTTCATTCCGTACAGCCTGCTCCACATCTGATCTTGACATAAAGTTTCTTGGAAGGCAAGGCAAGGAGTAGTGTTGGGCATTCGGGTTTTCGGTTCGGGTCGGTTCGGTTTATTTGGTTTTCGGGTTATTCGGGTTGGGATGTTTAGGAACCGTTTAGGAACCGGACACTTTTCGGATCGGTTCGGTTCGGGTAATGTCGGGTTCGTGTCGGGTTTCTATTTTTTTATGAAACCCGAAATGGAACCGAATTATAAATAATTCGGGTTTGGTTCAGGTTTAAAGCCCAAAACCCAAAAAATCCCAAAACCCCGATCTAAACCTGGAAAATATCAAAAAATATTCGGGTAATTCGGGTAGTTCGGGTTTTTTTGATATTTTTTATTTATAAATTATATTTTATATATATTAGTTAAAAAATTATTATTATTTTTAATATATTTGAAAATATTCGGGTATCCGTTCGGTTCTCGGTTCAGTCCCGGTTCGGTTTTGGTTTTTCGGGTTTAGAAATATAGGAACCGTTCAGGTTTTTATAATTTTTGGTCCGGTTTCGATCTCGGTTTTTTCGGTTCGGTTCCGGTTTAGTTTTCGGGTTTAGGATAATATGCCAGGATTAGCAAGGAGTGAGTATGTGTATCTTGGTGATCAGAAGTAACTAGTTGTTGGTATCAAGTGGGACACAGATAGAGAGAGAGAGAGAATCCAAACTCCAAACCTGTCAAGTTCAAGTGAACTTTGTGCCTTGGAGGTTCAAGGAACAGCTCAAGTTCCTTGGTTGTAAGTTAAACTTCATTCCCTTGAGTATATCTTATGTTATTATGTCTTGTTGTTTAAAGTTGTTAAAGTTGTTGAACCTATTTTATGACCAATGATACTTAAGAGTTGTGTGTGTATTGTTCTAGGAATCATTAAGTTTGCTAGCATGGTTATGTCTAGTTTCTGTCCTAGAATTATTGTTTGTGTTGTCTCTGGACTAAGTGAGTTACTTAGTCTCAGTTTCTGTCTTATTTCATTGCTAAAAGGTCTAGGAGAGTTTCCTGATCTTGTGTTGCATCCATGTGTTGTTTGAGGTGATAAGATGAGTTGTCCAGTCTATGTTTTTGTCATCAAAATTCTCTTGAACATTTAGTGAGTTGGTTGCTTTGATTTGAACTAAATGAGTTGTTTAGATTTTGTCCATTGCATTTTCTTAAACATTGGGATCAGAATTGGTGAGTTATCAATGACTGATCCTAGTGTGTGTGGTCTGATTCTTGCTGGAATTTGAGTGATGTTTCAGGTATACAAGTGTTGTTCTCTGTCCATCATCAAACCGAGACAAAAAAGAAGGCACTGCCCATACTGTTCAGAGTCTACACATGATGTATATTCTTGTTTGATCCAAAGCCTACACATGATGTATATTCTTGACCATGGAGAGATATATTTTTGGAGAACCGGTTGAATTAAGCGCAACTCTTAGGGTGATGCACTCCTGGTTCAAGAGACACACAAGGAAGACTGGTGATTTAAGGCATTGGGGAAGAGACCAAGGGTGGACCAGTTGGCTTAAGCGCAGGTGTTGGTACTATTGTGCTCCTTATTCAAGTTCATTGTTGCTCACTTCCAAGCTTGGTCCTTCACCTATACTCTATGGATCAAGCACGAGGAGGGGTAATGGTGGGCATTGCTGAAGGTCCAAGTCGCCTATTGCCTCACCTCAGATAAAAAGTGGAGTTTGCAAGTGGTGGAGTTCACTCTTGCATCACTCATTACCTACCGGATAAAAGAAGCCATCTAGAACCCATAGTTGATATTGATATGTCATGGTTTTTACCTGATTTCACCCATGATACATGTACATGTTTAAAGTCTTTTATATGCAATTTGTATTATTTTAGAGTCTTTACAGGTTCAGGTACTCATTGGAAGCAATTGGAGCTTTTAGATCATTATGAAGCATTGAAGAATGCTTAGACAAAAACTCGAAGTCACAGCCAGTATACGTAGAAACCATCAATCGACATCTCACCATGAGTGTCGATCGACGGTCATCACTTACCCTGAGTTAATAGAAGATCCGAAGAAATCATGGTTTTACCCAGAAGTTCCATTATTTGCAAGACAAGTCTCTGGATGCCTTTTAGACTATTTATTAGGTTTCTTAACTGTTTTGCAAGGAACAGTTGTTTTACAACCATTTTGACGCTTGCAAATTTTAAGGCGGCCTTAAGAGGAGGAGATCTATTCGATTCACAGACTGAGATCTTGAACTCCCTTGTTTTCTTATTGTTATTTTTATGCGATTCATTCATCTATTCATCATGTTTATCACAACATATCTGAGTAGTTCATTATTAGATTTAGGGTTCTTCTAGGGTAGTTAATGGCTTGCTGATGTTATGAAATTGTTAGGGTTATTTTAATTAGTTCTTTGTTTAAGTAGACCTTAATGCTAAAGCTGAGTCTGATCACCTTAATTGCTTGCTGATGTTATGAAATTGTTAGGGTTATTTTAGTTAGTTCTTTGTTTAAGTAGATCTTAATGCTAAAGATGAGTCTGATCACCTCAACCTTAGAATATAAGATGTTGTAGCGCAAGCGGGGGCTTGGTTATACCATGAACCATGTCTTAAAAATTCTAAAACTCTAACAACAAACGAGAGTTGAATTAGAGGCTTAGAGAACATATCAAACATAAAATCCACATCTGTTTAGAAGTAGGGTCAATCGACAACACGTAGTGTCCATTGATTGACACTCCGTTAAGACTCGCGAGAGTGACTTTCCTAAACCTTAGAGCCTGAGTTCATAACAGCGCTTCACTAAAATCCTTAGCATTTTGTTAGTCAGCAATACCTAGTTCACATGAGAGTTCCCCTATGTCTAATCCTTCCGAATAATCACTACAAACCAAACCAATCTTTAAATCACTATTCATTAATTAATACTTTTATCTAGCTTTAATTTGAAAAAATAAATCTATTGACTAATCTTAGTCTCTGTGGATTCGATCCCTAAGTACTACACTCAACCTCTTATTTGAGAGAGTAAAAAGTAGCATATTGGGTTAATTTGAGAGTGCATAATAAAACCCACATCAAATTTGGTGCCATTACCGGAGACTCTTTCTTATTGGCATTAGATTTAGTTTAGAATATAGTCTAGATTTTTACTTTACTATTGATAACCTATTCTTTTCTTATATCTGACGACACTGATACCTTTTGAACAGAATATGGACTATGGACGACAAGAATCGATCGATGGAACACTTCCAGGATCAATCGACGTTCGTTCACCAATGTCGGACGACACTCTGCTACCGCCATCGATCGATACCGATCAGCCGGAAGCAGTTAAGTCTGTCTACACTGAACTTATTAATGAGAAAATAGTTTCAAAAGATCTAAATGGTCATAAATGCAATGCTGCAAGCCAAATCGTTAATAAACAAGGGACTGCAATCCCTGACCAAATTACTAAAACTTCAGAAAACGAGTTTAAAAATAAATTCCAATGCTTGAATACTTAAACCTCAGCAAGACCTATTCCAATAGGCCCGCTATCAGGTTCACAGATAACCTCGCAGGGAAATCTTAACTCAATGCTGGTTACCTTGTCCTAATACGTAAAAATCCATTTGGTAGTCTCCCCACTGAACACCCTAACGATCACATAGAACTTCTAAAAGATATGGTGCCTTATAGCTTTAACCGTCGCAAGCTTTTCCCATTTTCTCTTGAAGGGGACACCAGAAAGTGGCTAGGCCAGCTACCACCAGGATCCCTGACTTTCTGGAAAGATATCAGAAACGCTTTCATTAATCACTTCTTAGACAAAGAGAGATGCTGGAAACAGAGAAGAGAAATTTAGACATTCCTTCAAGGTAACCGCGAATCTTTCAAAAACGCTTGGACAAGGTTCAAGACTACCAATTCACGTGCCCGCACCATGGCTTTTCAGAAACCCAACTCATCAACACCTTTTATAGAGGACTAACCTAGATTATCAAGCCATCCTTGATACACCCAGGGGGGAAATTTGGTACTCGAAACCCTGAGGACTCTAGGAGGCTGACTAAAAATATAGTTTTCAGTAAAGCCTTTTAGAGGAGGGATACCAAAGGAAAGGAACCATCAACGTCCGCAGAGGAGAAGCACTTTATCCAAGTTAAAAAAAACTCTAGTTTCAGTAGCAGCTCTTCTAGATAAACACACTCAATCTGAACAACATGGTGAGGACGATGATATTTCTTCCAGGAAAGAAATACGAGTTAAGTTCACAAATGTGGTCAGTTTAAACGATCAACAATTTGAGGAAAACATTGGCAGCTTCTTAAGAGACTACGACGTAACTGGGGAGCGACACAAAAGAAGTTCAAAACCAAGGATGAATCAAGTGTTCACAGGAAACCGTAGGGTAGCTGCTGACCTCGACGATAAATTAGATTTAATATACTCGGAGATGACTAAGAAATTCGAAACTCTGAGTGGGCAAATTAAGAGGATCAACAACCAAGTTGCGGATAATGCCCTGTCTATCAAGAGAGAAGAAGGATTCGTACCTGGTATGAAGGACACCAATCCTAGGAGTCATATTAATGCGGTAGCCTTACGAAGTGGAAAACTTCTCATTCCCAGCTCAAAAGAGAGAATCACCATTGACGAATTCACTAGAATTGCGCAGGATAAGAAATAAAAATCAAACGCCATTCATCTTAATATTGACGAGCTTGCTCCCAAAATTCTTCCTGACACAAAAGTATTAGACCACTCTGACAACCTAGAGGAATTTCCCACTAGCCTGAAAGAAAAAGGAACGAAAATGGAAGATTGTGAGACCATCGATCGACACTAGATCCAGAATCGATCGATACCGAAATCAAAATCCAAAATTAGCTGAGCCAGTTAAGAATAGGGTCTACCAAGAGAGAATCCCTTTTCCTGGTAGTAACGCAAAAGTGAAAAAGAGTTAGATCGAGCAATATGCAAGAAAGATTTAGATAAAGTGATCATCAAAATGCCACTTAGCGATGCCTTAAAGGTTTCACCTTCAATCAAGAAATATGTAAAAGACGCAGTATCACGAGGATTCAGTGAAACAGAGCATAGCATAATGATTGTATCCAAGGAAGTAAGCGAGATTATTCAAGGAGAAACCCCAGTTAAACTTCCTGATCCAGTTAGCTTTGTTCTAGATTGCACCATCCTTAATGAGAGATTCCAAAAATTACTATGTGACTTAGTCTCCAGTGTAAATTTGATGACTTACTCAATTGCAATCGCCCTCGGGCTAACTCAGTTTCAGTCTACCCGGATCACGCTCGTTTTAGACGATAGATCCATTAAGATTCCACAAGGTGTACTTGAAGATGTGCATGTTCACATTAATGACTGTCTTATACCTACAAACTTCATAGTGCTTAAATATGAGCAAAAAGGCAGAAATCCCCTAATTCTAGGAAGGCCGTTCCTGGCTCATCCGGAGCGATCATTGATGTGAGTGAAGGATCGCATACGTCTCAATATAGGAGAAATAGAGATGGTTTTTGATATGGAAAAGATAGTCAAGAAACCCTTGATCGATGGTCAAGCCTATTATATAGATCACCTTTCTGAATTGGCTGAAAAGTCATTTATGGATATGTGTTCTAATGATACCTTGGGGAGAGCAATCACATCTCCAGAAGCAAATTTTTTGAGTTGGATGATCGAGGGTAGGAATATGCGAGATTGATGGATTTCACCAGAGAAGTAATGCATGTGGACATCAAAGAAATCGACTTATCGACTACCATAAATAGACGGGCAGAGTCAACCGTCGATCGACAGTGTTAATTGACTGAAGATTGGAGTAAGGAGAAACCACCCAAGATTTAACTTAAACCGCTCCCATCTGGACTTAAATATGCCTTTATTTACGAAAATTCCTAACATGTCATCATCAATTCCGATCTAAATAGCAGACAACAAGCACTTCTTCTTAACAAGTTGCGAAAACATCTCAAGGCTACCGGATACTCTTTAGATGACATTCCAGGAATTTCCCCTAATCTATGCATGCTTAGTATACATCTGGAGGATGAATCAAAATCATCCATTGAACACCAGAGACGATTAAATCCTAACCTAAAAGAAGTAGTCAAGAAGGAAATCATGAAACTTCTGGAAGCAGGTGTCATTTACCCAATATAAGATAGTAATTGGGTCAGTCCGGTTCATGTTGTTCCAAAGAAAGGAGGAATTACAGTGGTGGAAAATGGCAAAGACGAACTGATCCCGATGAGAACCGTAACAAGGGGTAGAATGTGTATCAATTACATGAATCTAAACTCTTCCACGCGAAAGGATCACTTTCCTCTACCTTTTATTGATATGATGTTAGAAAGACTCGCATGCCATCAATACTATTGTTTTCTCGATGTTATTCAGGATCTTTCCAGATCCCTATACATCCAGACGATCAAGAAAATACCACTTTCACCTGTCCTTATGAAACATTCACATACCGCAGAATGCCTTTCGGACTCTGTAACGCTCCTGCAACATTCCAGAGATGCATGATGTTTATATTCATCGACGTGATCGAAGACTTCATGGAGGTTTTCATGGACGATTTCTCAGTTTACGGTCCAGATTTCAAAACATGCATGGATAATCTGTCCAAGGGGTTGGCAAGATGCGAATAAAAGAACCTACTCCTAAATTGGAAAAAGTACCACTTTGTGGTTAACAGTTTAATCGTTTTGAAACACAAGGTCTCAGCAGCCGGTATTGAGGTGGACAAAACAAAAATCAAAGTAATGACAGGTTTGCCACCACCCAGAAACGTGAAAGCCGTAAGAAGCTTCTTAGGACATGCTGGATTTTATAGAAGATTTATAAAAGATTTTAGCAATCTTTCTAGACCTCTTACAGCACTCCTATGTAAAGAAGTAAAGTTCGACTTCACACCCGAATGTCTGACAGCTTTCACAGAAATCAAATCCGCCCTCATGTCTGCTTCGATTGTGCAACCACCGGACTGGAGTTTACCTTTTCAAATTATGTGCGACGCCAGCGATTTTGCTGTGGGCTCTGTACTCAGACAGAGAAAGGATAGAAAGCTGAACGCTATATACTACGCTACTAGGACTCTCGATGATGCACAACGCAGTTACGCTACAACAGAAAAAGAATTACTAGCTGTAATGTTCGCCTTCAAGAAATTATGCTCTTATCTAGTCGTTCAAAATTGATCATTCATACCGACCACGCCGCCTTGAGGTATTAAATGAACAAAAAGATTGTGAAACATATACTTATAAGATGGATTCTCCTCCTACAAGAGTTTGACATATAAGTCAAGGACAGGAAAGGAGTAGAAAATACAGTCGCAGATCACTTATCTCGAATAAGGGTCGAAGAAGACATCCCTATCGACGATTTTCTACCTACAAAAAACGTCTACGAAGCAGAATCGACTTTCATTGGTCTTGTGCGTTCGTCGCATGGAGAATAATCTATCGATTGCCGCAAAGGACCATCGACCGATGATGTCTTTGAAAAGAAAGACGAGATGATTTTTTCACTCGATATAAATGTCAGATGCAACCCTTCGATTTCCAACAGTGATTCTCCCGGAGGTGGAAGTTTAAGTCGGGGGTCTGTGCTTTGAACACCTCTGACAGACCCTGGTACATATATATAGTAAACTACCTTGCAGTTGACATAGAACCAGGACTCTTTAAGGTTTACCACAAAAAGAAATTTTTGAGAGAAATCCGGAGATATAACTAGGATGAACCCTACCTTTACAAACATTGTTCTGATGGCATATACAGACGATGCGTTGCTGAAAGCGAAACATCAGATATTTTGTATCATTTTCATTGATCGGATTATGTTGGGCATCTCCACAGTTTTAAGACAGTGTCAAAAATTATACAAGCAGGTTTTTAGTGGCCAACCATGTTTCGAGATGCTCAAGCCTACGTAGCAAAGTGCGAACCCTGTCAAAGGAGAGGAAAAAAATCAGCAAGAGATACGAGATGGAACATAATTTTATACTTGAAGTTGAAGTGTTTGATTGCTGGGACATCAAATTTATAGGTCCTTTTCTTCTTCGCATGGAAACAGATACATATTAGTCGTTGTACACTACATATCCAAATAGGTTGAAGCGATAGCCACCCTGAAATTTTTTAGGGTTTAGATCAGAATTTAGAACGGTTTAGGGTGATGGACTGCTAGATTAGGAGTTATCAACTCTTCATAATTGAAGTTTACATTATTTTTTGTTCGATTTGAAAATTAATGTTTCCAGTGTTATCGCGATTGAACATTGATCGATACCCGTAAGGGATCGCCGATCGATTGTCATGACGATTTTCTTAACTTTGCTGATTCTTGTTTATTGAGCTATTTCAGATGAAAGAGAGAAGAACCAAGGCACGTTTTGACGTTGGAACCTTCAGTTCCGCACCATCGCAACCCCATGCCGTGACCCTTGGCCCAAAGAGGAGAGGGAGTTGATCGACACATTTGAGCATTACCCTGATCGTCGGGCAGCTATAGCTTCGAGAGAGTGCACCCAGGGGCTGTGTCTCAAGACTGGGACGCCTACGACACTCTCTACTATAACGCCTGGCAAGGCGTTTCCATTGAGCCAACCAGGTTTGTCGACCGAGACGTCCTGAAGAAGGTGGGCCTCCGGTCTGAAATCAAGGATATGATGAGAGAGTTGGGGATGGGAACCATGGCTACTAGGGGATATGCACTCTATCCTGGCCTGGTCCGACATTTTATGGCCACAGCTCGAGTGATTTACCAGAAATCAAGGGTGAAGAGGGCATCCGAGGCTTATTTGACTTTCCTCATCAGGGGCATCAAATACAACATCACCATCCCTGACCTCTGCCAAGTCTACAGGTTTGACAACCCTGATAACCTCGCCTGCTCCGTCCCTTCCTTCCGTGGAGAGACCCCTTTCTGGGGACTCATAGCCACATGCCACTTCGACTCCAGCTCAGCCACTCACACCGACATCCGCCACCCGTCCCTGCGCTACTTCCTGAAGATCCTTGCCAATACTATGTTGTACAAGATGGAGACCAACAAGCTGAGGGTTCAAGTGCTCACATTGTTGTACCAGTCAGTAAGAGGATTGGTTGAGCTCGATGATGAGGTTCTTCCACCACTAGTGAGCGACCAGCAGGTGAACCTGGGGGCTATTTTCGCTGATCACTTGGTGTCCCTGACGGGCATACCTTTCAAGGGATCCGGCCAGAAGAAGGAGATGGTGGGTAGCTTTATGACACCCATCTTTATACATCTTGGGTTCAGCCTTTAGGGAGCCTCTTTGGAGACAGAGATAGAGTATATTGATGAGGCTCACTTGACGAGGTCAGGGTGGCTGAAGGGAGGACGCTACTGGTCCTTTGTGAATGACGAGGGGCCTAACATGATAGAGCCTCCAGAGCGCGGTGTGATGGCTTAGCCGACGACCCAGCACGCCTTGAGTTTAGACCGGACGAGCGCCTCTTGCGCAACACACCTGTCCGTATACGCCGCAGAGGAGGACTCAGGGAAGCAAACACACCAGCATAAGGCGAACCACTGACGAGGTGTAGCCTTACATTTTGCTCTCCTCCTTTTTATTTCATTTTCAGACTTATGCATGAACTTATTTTATTTCGTTTTTTTTTTTTGGATTTAGAACTTATTTTATTATTTTAATCACCGTTGCTGCTTTAACATGATTTTATTTGGTGTATAACAATCCTCGCACAAAGAGAGATGATCAGACATAGACACTCTTTACAGTTACTTGTCGACGGGCTCATGATGTTCGTTGACCATCGATCGATAGTCCTTGGGCATCGACGATCGATGGCGGCCATGAACGAGAGGTATGAGTTCTTAAATCCTAATAATTAAATTATTTCTGTTCCAATTTATTTAAACTTGCCAATCTCAGACCATTTAACACTCGGGACAGTGTTATCCGAGTCTAGGGGAGGTAGTTACTAGCACCATATTTTATTTTTGATGTTTTATTTCTTACTGACGATTTTTAATAGTATTTTATCGAGCCAAAATTAGAAGCTAGGTATAGACTATAACCTTTTTCTGGAACAGTTTATTTTTGAGATTGAATGGAGAAGCTAAGTAGATTAATTATCCTGTAACACCCACACTTGCTAAGAACTTCAGAAGGACCCAAAACTAACCTCCAATCTAAGTAACTTTATTTGCTTTTTCTGGGGCTTGGTATACATAGGATCGAAATCCTCTTGAAAATCTAAAAGGTAAAAGTACTTTACTTTCTGATCTTCCTCTCACCTTTCTCTGGCATAAAAATGTATATATATAATATTAAAAAGATCGAAATGATTCCTGAAAGATTTAAAGGGGTACGTAAATTACCCATGACCCCATTATTTCTAATTCCAAAAGGAATGATCACACATTGTTGGAACCGAGGGAAAGGTACATTACGATGACCCCACTATTCTCCTCTAACTTTGTCAGCTAAAAAAATCAAAAATAAGATGGCAAGATGGACTGTATCAGCATCATTGTCCATTGAGTTTGAGATTTAAAAAGATTCAGAGAAGAAAGAAGAGAGAGAGTAAAAGGATTAAGAAGGTTACCTTTGGTTCAGACACTTGCTTGAGTAAGAATCCACGTTTCCTCAGATCGATACCCCCTGGATAAAGCCTGCTGATAGGACATAATATTTACCACTATTGTGCCATGATATCAGTCCTATTTTGAGTCTATTATATGTGTTTGGAGTATTTTTTAGAGTATTTTCAAGTTCAGGTAAGTTATGGAGAATGTTGGTGATTCTAAAGGTTTTAAAGATTCAGAACTGCGCAGATGCGTCAGATGTTTAATTATGGATTGAGACCTTCCTACGGTGCGATTGAGATGATATTTTGAAAAACGATATATATTTGAGTTATATTTCCAATGCCACCAATTTGAGGTCCATCAGACAGTTAGATCTGAAGTTATGCCCGATTTACTGAAGGGTGGTCTGTCTGCCTTGCGAGAGGAAGCTGTCGAGAAGATGAATGAGTGTAGATTGACGGCTAAGTCTTGGTGTGGAATGAAGGTGACAGGCCCGACTCGTTTTATGTCCGACTTAAGCCCATTAGACATCACAAATTACCAAAATATCCATGGACAACCTGAAACCCTATTTATATGTTTCTATGCCATTGTTTAGGCACCAAGCTTTCTTTTATTCATTGTTATAGGGTTAGGAGAGAATGGAGGAACTCCTTCAGAGTACTCCTGGAACTCATTTGGTTCTTTATTTGATTTCTATTATATATATATTCTATTCATCTATGATTTTTGTGACAAAGATCATGTCTGAGTAGATCTCCTGTTAGGTTTAAAGTTTATTAATGGTATTGATGGATTAGCCAAACAATAGAATTGCTAGGGTGTTTATTAAATGTATCAATAGAGTTTAGTTTATTGCTTGTGTTCTAGAGTAGCTAACTAGAACCCTGATCATAGGAGAGTTAGGCGCAAGCGAGAGCATGATATACTACCATAATTAATCCTGTTGAGCTAGGTTGCTAGAAACAAACGAGAGTTGATTTTTTAATTTAGTGAACATATCGATTAGGTCTTAATGCTTGACTCAAAAGACCATCGATCGACGCAAGTTCATTGCCATCGACCGACGTTCATTCCGTGTCAACAAGCGAGAGCTGAGACATCGGACTTTGTCAATAGATTAGACTCGCAGCGAGAGCTGGTCCTCTTTTACATTAGATATCGAGTTCTATGATTAATACCCTTAGCTTCTATCCTCTATAATCCACTTGCCTGAAACCCTAGATCTAGATATTTATTATTATTGTTTACTTACCAATCAATCAATTACCTGCTATTGTTTATTTACTGCTTATTAATCTATTTTCTTAGCTTAATCGCAATTGTATTAAGTTTATTGTGTGCCCACGCTCCCTGTGGATTCGATCCCTAAATACTATGATTTGACATCTCTTGGCAAGAGTAGTTTGTAGGGTTAGGTTGATAGAGTTTTCATTGAAATACACAAAAAAACCATCTTGTCAAATTTTGCGCCGTTGACGGGGAGCAAGGATTCGCCATTAGACACAATTTGTTTGATTTAATCTAGGTATTTTTCTATATTAGTTTACTTACATAAAAAAATTCTTGTGTTTCAGGTACATACTAGTAATAGGAAGAAATGAGGAGATGATTTTTGGGTTTTTCAAAAAAGAAACTTGCTGATTGGCGCACGATCCATAAGTCTACGAGGGCAGTCAACACCCTCCAAGCAGTGATCGCTAGCAAAGAGAAGCGAGCATCAATCGAAACCAGTACTTCACCGTCGATCGATACAAACATCATGACACGATCGACACCCACACTTCGCCACCGATCGATACTAACATCATGACATCGATCGACACCCACACTTCACCGTCGATCGATACTACTTGCGAGAAGATAGAGAAGGTCGAAGTCCTCATAATGAGAGTTGACAAGAATGGCATCTTACGAGACGAAAGAGGTCGCACGCACAACAGTGCAGGGAAATTTATTCATGCACAGGGGACTACAATCCCTGATCCTACTGCTGTTACTGTGAATTCTGTGATTGAACAACAAAAGAAACTTAGAGAGTACAACAAGCCTGAGGATTTCTTTGCCAAAAGATCTGCGATGCGTCGTCCGGCACCACAAAGGAATGTCTTTGAGCTGAATCCAACATATATCTCTCTTGTGGATCAGCATCATTTTCATGGTCTTCCTCATGAATGTCCCACTAACCACCTTGAATCATTCAATGATTTAGCGTCAACCATTAGGTGCAATGGAGTCTCTGAAGATTACTACTTGTGCAAACTATTTCCATACTCTCTTGCTGGAGAAGCAGAATTTTGGTTCAAGATGTTGCCACCGGGATCTCTCACTACCTGGAATGACATCATGAACACCTTCCTTACCAACTTTCTTTATGATACTGAAGCAAATATGAAGATCGAGATGGAAGCTATGCTTAGATATATGGTAGAGGAAGAAGAAGAAGATGGATATGAAGAGATGAGCAGAGTAGAACAAGCCGGTTTGAGTGATCCGACTTCAGCATCGATCGACACTAAGACTTCAATGTCGACCGACGTTAAGAGCTCAACGTCGATCAACACTAACCCCTGTTGTCGATCGACACCATTCTTGGATCTACAAGAATTCATGAAGCAATTGGATGAAGCACAATCTGAAGATTTGGGTCAGACTCGGAGCAGAAGCTTAATGACAATCAGCACAATTCGAGAAGAGACCTGGAAACTTCACCAAAAGCTGGCATCGATCTACACCCACCGGAGAGCGTCGATCGACAGCCACCCAACTTCATTGATCGACACACATTTGATGATATCAGTCGCCACCCATGGTTGGACGAACCATATAACGTGATTGAACCAGAACCAGTTGGGAAGAGTATCCGCGAGTCTGAGACCTCACTCCTTGCTGTCTTAGAACATCGACGACCACCTATCTGCACAGAATAATCTTCTGGTTTTCGCAAATGAGTGAAGAGGGTACACGACCCTGTGAATTTTGTGGTTCCATGCGCTGTTTTAGAGGTCGAATTTCCTATTCCACCATATAGAATTGTGCATATGGATCTCTACGTTGAGGTATTTGATGATTTTCCACATACAGTTGTTTCTCAGAAAATATTGAAGTATGAAGGTGACATTGACCAAGGACCATCGGTCGCAGCATCGATCAACACCATCATTGATGAATCGATCGACGCCACTATTGGAGCATCGATCGATATCAACACTACAGCGTCGATCGACACTCATCACGGATCAGAGCATAATAAATTTGAAGTATCTCAATCTCTTCGATGGAGTCTGGGGGAAGGAGCAGAAAGAAGAAGGAGAAGACGAAAAGGAACTGGAAGAAGAGGAAAAGAACCAAGGGTGGTTCTGAATTGTCATTGATTCCCCACTTCTCAGATGGTGTCAGGAAATACATATTGCGTAGAAGATTCTTCTTTCAGCCATTTGCAAAGCTTAGAGCAATCCTTATTGCTAAGATGATATACAAAGGAGAAGAGTATATGGAGGCTTTCACAAAAAGGGTGATGAAGCTGAAGATATTGAATATTGTGAATTGTACTGGAGCAAGTCCCCAATCTCATCCGGACTGAATAAGAGTTTCAAAAATATCAAGCTAAAGACTATAACCAAGTGATGAGTGGGAGGCAACCCACTGTTTAGTATGTTTTAAATTTTATTGTACTTTCATTTATTACTGATTTTTTCGTTTTTGCTTTATGTCAGATAAAAACAACCCGATGAAGATAGTCTGCATAGAGCATCGACCGACACTTGATCACCGTCAATAGACAGAGTAACCCTAGTATCGATCGATCGCCACTTAACTGTGTCGATCGACCATCATTATCAGCAAGCAGGTATATCGTTTTTCCTTGTTAAATTTGGTCCTTATGATTTATTTTCTTCACCAATCTTAGACTGTATAACACTGGTGATAGTGTTGTTTAAGTCTGGGGGAGGTATTACTGATAATATGTACTATTTTCAGTTTTATAATATATAAAAAAAAGAACAGAGTAGAAACTTTCCGGTGTACCATTGATCGACACTGAAGAATAAACATCGATCGACCATGGATCATGACCATTGGTCGACACCATCTATCTGCCATCGATCAACACTCTTATACAGAGTCTATTCTCGAGTTTCTCTCTTAAGCTATTTATTTATGATTTGGTTTTTCCTAACCAATCTGGGACGGATTACACTGGGGACAGTGTAATTTAAGTCTGGGGGAGATTCGTTGATGCTACTTGAATTGTTTTGAGTCTTATTTACTAGATATATAAGTTCTTCAAAAGTTTTATTGAGTCAATGATATAGTCTATTTATTACCAGTTTCAGATCATGTTATAGACTCTATTTAGAGTCTATTATATGTGTCTAGGCTATGTTTTGAGGTCTTTACAGGTCCAGGTATGTTTTGGAGATATATGGAGATACTTGGAGCTTTTGGAGCATTTGGAGAGGAATAATCCATAGCTGATCATTGAAGAGAATTGAAGTACGAGATTACTATCGTTCGACGATACAACGTAGGCGTCGACCGATGTTGCATGACCAAGATCGATCGATGTTGCACATCTGCCATCGATCGATGTCCAGTTCGTAGACAGCTGACTTTCAAGCCCAAGTTAGAATTTTATATTTATACTTTATGTATTGCACCAAAAAAAGGGGGGGGAGAGCTTGTGTGTGTGTGTTGTGGTAGGGTGCTAAGTGTTCTAATTGTGCTTTAAAAGCCCAATATTTTATCCATGCATTTTATTCAGATTATTATTGTTACTTTAATTATGTCTGAGTAGTTATCAACTAGGTGTAGGGTTTATCAATGGTACTGATGGATTAGCCAAAACATAGAATTGTTAATTAAGGTCATTACAAGATCTATTAATAGAATTATGTTTATTGCTTATGTTTTAGAGTAGCTAACTAGAACCCTAGTAATAGGATAGTTAGGCGCAAGCGAGAGCATGGTCTACTACTGGAATCTATTATATTGAGCTAGGTTGCTAGAAACAAATGAGAGTTGATTTAGTCAATCTATTGAACTTATCGAATTAGGTCATAACGCTTGACTCAAGAAACCATCGATTGACGCAGGATCAATTCCATCGATCGGCGGTCATTCCGTGTCAACAAGTGAGAGCTGAGACATTGGACTTAGTCAATAGATTAGGGGCGCATGCGAGATCTGGTGTCTTTTACATTAGATTTCGAGTTTCATGATTAAATACCTTTAACCTCTATCTACTGTAATCCACTTGCCTGAAACCCTAGATCTAGCATATTTCCATATTTACATTACTAGGATATTTTCATATTTACATTACTAGCATATATCCATATTTACATTATTAGCATATTTCCATATTGCATCTATACCTTCTAATAAGAAATATTTCCTTGACATGATTACTTGTTATCAATATATATAGTTACTTAGCTTAGCCTTTTGAAATAAGAAATCTATTGTGTGTCATTGTTCTCTATGGATTCGATCCCTAGGATTAAGGGTTTATTTCACAATTTTCTGGTTAGGATATTATTATCCTATTAAAACATAAAAACACACCAACGTCAAATTTGGCACCGTTGCCGGGGATGATCGCCATTAAATTTATTTTCTAGGACTTAGTCTAGGTTTGTTACTTTCAAGGTTACTGATTTTTCTTTTTCTTTGATTTTTAGGTGCATGCAAAAGAGTACCAGGAGCAACAAAGGACAGGACTTACTGGTTAATGACCCACAGCAACTCGAACACACGATCCGCAAAGAAAGAAGACACGCATCGATCCACGACATACCTTCAGCATCGACCTATACATCTTTATGGACAACATCAAACAGCATCAGAACTTAACCATCGAACGATACCAGATCATATAACATCGATCGACAACACCTCATCCGCATCGATCGACGACAACAGACGAGTTCAGATAGTTGCGCCTATAATTGTGGTTCATAATGAGAATGGAGACTTGCATGACCTCAACGGTCACATGTGTAATGCAGCAGGTGAAAGAATGGACAATCAGGGGGCTATAATCCCTGAAGCAGAAGCTGAAATAGCTAAACCTGAAGCTAACGCCCAAGCTGCTCAAAGAACGCTGGCTGACTACAACCATCCAGACCAATACTACGCCAACAGATCTGCCATTCGTCCTCCAGCTTTTCAGAGAAACGATTTTGAGATCAAGCCTGCTTACTTTGGACTTGTAGCGCAGACGCCTTACCATGGGTTGCGACACGAGCACCCTATGGATCATTTGGAGCGATTGAGGATCTAGTGACTGCTATTAAAGCCAATGGAGTCCCTGAGGACTATCTTTTTTGTAAGCTCTTCAAGTACTCACTTGTTGGAGAAGCTTCATATTGGCTTAAGCAGCTACCACCAGGATCTCTGACATCCTGGACTGACATTAAGAACGCTTTCCTGCGTAACTTCTTTGATGACGCAAGAGCATAAGATCTGAGGAGCAAGATTGCTACTTCTTCACAAGAGCCTTCAGAGTCCTTTAGAAACTCATGGATCAGATTCAAGTCATACCATAGAGACTGTTCACATCATGGATTCAACGAAGTGCAAATTCTTAGCACTTTCTTCAGAGGTATTGGACTTTAGTATCAGATGGCTTTGGACACAACTAGTTAAGGAAATTTCAGCACTAAGATCCCTGAAGAAGCTACAAGATTGATTGAGAATCTGGCATCTAGTATTGAGATGAAGAACCGAAGAGAAGAAGATGCATTGACAAGAGAAGATAAAGAGAAGGTCAGATGCTGCGGTTAATTAAGATAGAAGAGATTTCGTACAGTCTTGGATCAGAAGTAACCAACTATGCCCTAACTTTCCTTGAGGGTCAAGGAACTGATGTGAACTTGTCCAGGAGAGACTAACTAGACCGTTGGGAGTGAGTTTGGCTGGATGCAAATTCAAATATGGATGAAAGTCACATGTTAAGCTTAAGAAGAGAACTGTTGGTGTCCTGTCACTTTCACTAGATCAGAGAGCCTTATTATATTGTTTTCCCTTTGTTTATTCTTTATGTCATTTTCATATGTCTCTATATAATCTTTATGCAACCTTGTGAGTCGAATTAAGGAGTGGAATCTCCCATTTCAGATTACGCTCTCTCTCTCTCTCTCTCTCTCTCTCTCTCTCTCTCTCTCTCTCTCTCTCTCTCTCTCTCTCTCTCTCTCTCTCTCTCTCTCTCTCTCTCTCTCTCTCTCTCTCTCTCTCTCTCTCTCTCTCTCTCTCTCTCTCTCTCTCTCTCTCTCTCTCTCTCTCTCTCGTGCCATACTCTCTCTCTCTTTTTGTCCAGAAACTTGTTCTTGTGTTCTTGAGTTCATCTCATTTGTTCTTCACACAAACACTTCGAATCTCTATTATTCTCATCCATATCTCTTCCATATTCTCAATTCTAACATGGTCTCAGATCTCTAAGCTCTTGAGAACCTCTATTCTTACTTAACTTCCGCAATTTCATACTTTGTTTTCTCACTCTGTTTTTTTACTATGTTTTCACTCTGTTGGTCGTAAATACTCACTTTATCTTCTTCCATATCCATAAATTCTTGTTTTAACCTTAGTTCTTATACTCTTTCTCAGTTGAAAATTCTATTCCCCAATTTCTGGCTTCATAACCTTTCTGGTTCCTTAATTTTTGTCCACTGGATAAAAGAAAACCAGTCATGGAAATGGAGTCAAGAATTCTTATTCCAATAACCCTTGAGGGTTCTAATTATCTTTTGTGGTCAAGAGTGGCCAAAGTTACCTTAGGGAGTCATGGACTTTGGGATAGTCATATCATAAAGTCTAAAGCTTCAAAGAAGATGGCTCAAGAGGAGAAACATGTACATGGCCTGAAGAATGAAGACAAGTGGGTTCAAGAAGACCAGCTAGCACTTGAGATCATTCATAACTCTTTATCAGAATCAATCTTGGAGGCTTACTCACACTGTGAAACCACCAAGGAACTGTGGAAGAGTCTTAAAAATGTCTATGGAAACTTCTCCAACCTGAGCCGGGTGTTTGAAGTCAAGAAGATTATCAACAACTTGAGCCAGGAAGAAGTGGAGTTTAATCAATAGTTTGGAAAATTTAGAAGCTTGTGGGAAGAGCTAGATACACTGAGGCATTTCTCTGATGATCCTGATATCATAAGGGAGAGATATGAAAAAGACAAGGTCTTCAGTCTTCTCCTGAATCTAAGTCCATCATACAACCAGCTGATCAAGCATGTTCTGCGGGAAGAGAAACTTCCTGACCTTGATGGCGTGTGTGCTCTAGTTCAGAGAGAACAAACATCACACAATCTCTTTACAAGGGAAAGCGAGCCAGCTCTTAAATATATGAACAGCAAGAACGAAAGGATGGTGTTGTTGCATGGATCAAAGAAAACCAAGAAAAGACATGTCAACAAGAACATCAAACAAAGTTGTTTTGATTTCAGGTTTGGTGGAATAAAACTCAAAGATGATGTGGATGATCAACCAGGTCTTAAAGATGCATCTATGTATTCATCACTCATCAGTGACTCTAATGGAGGAGAAAGTTGGAGAAAGGCTGTGATAAATGATGGTCCCATCAAAATGAGTGTGATTGAGCCACTGATCAAAGCAGCCAAAGCCATTATCTCCTCAAAGAAGTCTGGTACACATTCCCTTATCTCTAAGCCAATCATAATAGATTCTGGAGCTAGTCATCATATGATTAGTGATAGGAATCTCATCAGTGATATTAGGCCTGCCTTAGGGAATGTTACAATAGCAAATGGAGATAAGGTGAAGATAGAAGGAATAGGAAACCTTAAGTTGTTTGATAGGGAATCTACTACCTTCTATATGCCTGGTTTTGCTTCTAACTTACTATCAATGAAAAGGCCACTATTAACCTGAATTGTCAGGTGGTTTTTAGGCTTAATGATGTTGAGTTTCAGGACCTTAAGACAGGGAAGCTGATTGGAGAAGGCAACAACAAAGATGGTTTATACCATCTCCAAAAGACTAAGCTTTCTTACTCTTCTTCTTCTACTCCTTTATGCATGACAACTACTATTCTATGTGATAGCACTACTTGGCATGCAAGATTAGGCCACCCACACTCACGTGCATTAGAACTTATGATGCCTGATATGTCATTGCGTCATCTGGAATGTAAAGCATGCATCTTAGGAAAGCATTGCAAATCTGTGTTTCCAGCATCAGCAACAATCAATGAAAAATGTTTTGACTTAATTCACTCTGATGTTTGGACCTCTCCATGTCTGTTTAGGGATAACCACAAGTATTTGTCACCTTTATAGATGAAAAATCAAAATACACTTGGATTACATTGCTTCCATCTAAGGATTGTGTGTTAGATGCATTTATGAACTTCCAATCTTATGTTACTAACCACTTTAAGGCTAATGTGAAGGTACTAAGGTCAGACAATGGAGGAGAGTATACAAGCCATGCTTTCAAAAAACATTTGGCAAAATATGGCATAGTTCACCAAACAAGCTGCCCTTATACTCCTCAGCAAAATTGAGTGGCTGAAAGAAAGAATAGGCATCTGATGGAGGTTGCCAGATCAATGATGTTTTATGCGAATGTTCCTAAGAGATTCTGAAGTGATGCTGTGGTGACAGAATGTTATATGATCAACAGGATTCCTACCAAGGTGTTAAAGGATATTTCTCTTTATGAAGTGTTGAACCAAACCAGACGATCTATTCATCACCTCAGAGTGTTTGGATGTGCCTGCTTTGTGCTAATACCAGGGGAGCAAAGGAACAAACTAGAAGCAAAGGGAATGAAGTTTATTTCATAGGCTATTCTCCCACACAAAAAGGATATAAGTGCTACCATCCTGAAAAAAGAAAAGTACTTGTATCTAGAGATGTAAAGTTTATGGAAGGAAAATGGTTCTATGCTGAGAAGAACTGGGATGAGCTCAAGGATATGTCTCAAGCATCAGATAGGGCCAATAACCTGAGAATTATCTTGGAGAATCTTGGAATAAGTTTATCAAAGGAAAAGGAGGTGACCAGAGAAGTTGCTCCTACTCAAGAGACTGTACAAGAGGCTGATGAACTCACTCATCCTGATCCTGAAGGGGGCAATATACAAGAACCAGAACATCAACAAGGTTAAGATGCTCATGATTAGGAGACTGCCCAAGTTCATGAGGAACAAGAGCAGCAACAGGAACAAGCTCAGGTTAACCCTTTGAGAAGGAGTACAAGGATAAGGAAAGATCCTTCAAATTGGGTGAACACAAGAGTCTACTTCAACAGTCAAGCAGTAGCTAATCCCACTTCAGCATTATGCTCCTTTGCGCAATTCCCAACTGAGCATCAAGCCTTCATTGTGGGTTTAGATGAAGCATATGTACCAAAATCATATGCAGAAGCAATGGAGCTTGAGGTGTGGAGAAAATCAGTTGGAGATGAGATAAATACCATGATCATCAATGATACTTGGTATGAGAGTGAACTCCCAAAGGGCAAGAAACAGTGGGTGTTCACTATCAAGTTTCTACCAAATGGCAAGGTGGAGAGGTGCAAAACAAGACTAGTCGCAAGAGGCTTCACTCAGACATATGGAGAAGATTATGTTGATACATTTGCACCAGTAGCAAAGCTGCATACAATTCGTATCATCTTATCACTTGCAACAAATTTGGAGTGGGAATTGTGGCAGATGGATGTCAAGAATGCTTTTCTTCAAGGAGAGTTAGAAGATGAAGTTTATATGCACCCACCTCCTGGTCTAGAAAAGCTGGTAAAATGTGGAAATGTTCTAAGACTCAAGAAAGCAATTTATGGGCTGAAGCAATCTCCAAGAGCATGGTACCACAAGTTGAGTACTACACTCAATGGAAGAGGCCTCAGGAAATCAGAAGCTGATCACACCTTGTTTACACTCTCTGGTCCAAGAGGAATTATAGTCATCTTGATCTATGTGGATGATACAATCATCACAGGCAGTGACAAAGAAGGCATCAAAGAAACCAAGGTATTTCTAAAGTCTGTCTTTGATATTAAAGATTTAGGTTAATTCAAGTACTTCCTTGGGATTGAAGTATGTCGCTATAAAGAGGGGCTCTTCCTGTCTCAAAGGAAGTAAACACTTGATCTTTTAACTGAGACAAGAAACCTTGGAGAAACAACAGCCAAAACACCACTGGAAGAAGGCTACAAAGTACTTAGAGGGGGGGAGTTTGAGGACAAACCTTATGGTGATGTGAAGCAGTATAGGAGAATGGTTAGGAAACTCATTTTTCTAACCATTACAAGGCCAGATATCTGCTTTGAAGTGAACCAAGTCAGTCAACACATGCAAGCGCCTAAGGTTCATCACTGGAACATGGTGGAAAGAATCATGAGATATCTGAGAGAGGCTCCTGGTCAGGGTGTATGGATGGCTTGCAATGGAAGCACGGAGATTATAGGCTAATGTGATGCTGATTGGGCAAGAGACAGAGTTGATAGGAGATCAACTTCTGGTTATTGTACCTTCATTGGAGGCAACTTGGTAACTTTCACGGCATTTCGAACCAAACGATCAAGTACTCATGTACAACTCTCGATTAACTCTATTTCCTGTAAAATTATGTTCTCGTTAGTCCGGACCCTTCACCATCAAAGAAGTTACGCCTTACGGGAAATTTAATCCTAAAGGAGAAGATTTCTTGGTGAATGGACAACGAGTGAAACATTATTGGCCTAGAGCTGAAATTCCGCATACTAAGACCACACGTCTAGAGGTGCCTAACCCCGAATGATAAGTCCATTTTTCGTCAAGCTAATGACTTTAAACAAGCGCTGAGTGAGAGACAACCCATAATCTTAGAGTCTGTGTGGTCTCGATCCCTAAGTATTAGAACTGAACCTCTTATTTGAGAGAGTAAGTTGCTCTAGGGTTCATTTGAGCATATCAAATTTGGCACCGTTGTCGGGGACTCTTTCTTATTACCATTATATTTAGATTAGAATATTGTCTAGATTTTTATTTTTCTGTTTACTAATATTTTTTTCTTCTTTTCCTGCTGACACGGGAACTTTAAAAAGAAGAACTGAAATTCGGACAATGAGCGTCGATGGACACCGTGACAGAAGAGTTGGTCGATAATTTGATGAAAGGATCGACCGACACTATGCCATCAACATCGATCAGCACCGATCAGCCGGAAGCAGGTAAGTCTACACTTACCAATTAAATAATGGAAAAGTAGTTCTAGGAGATCCAAAGGGTCGAGCATGCAATGCATCGAACAAAAGTAGTTATAAATAGGGGGCTATAATCCCTACTGGAATAGCTGTTCTTTTGAATGCTGGGCTGGAGCATCGCGGAACACTTGGATATTATAACAGGCCTTATCAGTTCTACACTAACAGGTATGTGATCTGTCCACCAGGGATTCAGAGGGAAGACTTCGAGCTGAAACCTAAATATTTCTCTTTAGTAGGTCAGCATCCTTTTTATGGTCTACCTCATGAAACTTCCATAAACCATATTGAAACACTTGAGGACCTTGTATCTAGCATCAAGTTGCATGGAGTCTCTGAAGATTACCTATTCTGCAAGCTCTTCCTGCACTCTTGCTGGAACTGTGACATACTAGAGTGATATCAAGAGCTCTTTTCTCAACATTTTTTTCACTGATGCGTGAACCGAGGAGATGAGATATAAAATCTATGCATTCTCTCAGGGTCGGACTGAAACTTTTAAGGCTTTTTGGATAACATTCAGAGCTCATCAGCGAGATTGCCCACACCATGGTTTTACCGAGATTCAACTACTTAATATTTTTTCAGAGGTCTGGATTGGGCATACCAAACGACTTTGGACGCTGCGAGTCAACGGAACTTATACACCAGGAGCCCTGAAGAAGCTACATGGCTCATTGAAAATGTGACGACTAGCATTAGTACCGAGAAGACTGATCTTGAGAGGAGGAAAACAGCCGAGAATTTGAACGAAGATCAGATATCTGAGGTGAAATCAATATCAGATTCAGTTCATGCTTTTGTAACTGAAAAGGAGAAAGTTCATTTTACCAATGAGAGTCAGACCTCTTCATGTGAAGGAGCTCAAGAAGAGCATGTAGACCTCATCAATGAGACTGGTTTTCGTGAGCAGAGACTTACTGATCAGCAGAGAAACATGAGCTTTAAAAGAAGCTACGAGGCAGCACGGACTCAGAAAAGCAAGGTGGAATCTATGATGGGAGAAGTTTTGAAAGGCCAACAGAAGATGAGTGAAAATTTCGATGTAAGATTGGATTCCATGTATTGTGGTTCAAATAAGTAGTTTGAAGCTTTGAGTGATCATGTTAAGAAATTGGATAGCAAGGCTGCGCATAATGCTGGGTTTGTCAGAAAAAGAAATATTCCTTCCTGGAAGAACTGACAGTAATCCAAGGCATTTGGTTAATGTCATTACATTGAGAAGTGGCAGACAAATCACCCCACATCTGAGAAATAAATGGAGGAATTAGACTGAGATGAAGAGCTAGAAGAAGTGCAACCTGATCCTGATGAAAAAGAAGCCGAATCAGAGATTTATGAAAGTATTGATCGACAACAACATAAAAGTGTCGATCGACACACCGTCCATTTGGATCCTCAACCGTCTAAGTAATTTGAACCATCTGTATCAAGGATAAATAGACCCAAGGCTCCCTTCCCTCCCACCCAAATGCAAGCGAAGCGAGAACTGGAAAAAGCCATATGCAAGAAAGCATTCGATAAGATAATTTTCGAGATACCACTCGGTGATGCCGTAATTTATGTGCCAATAAAAAAAGTACGTGAAAGATATGGTGACCGGAGATTTTCGACCAACGGAACAGAGTGTGATCATGTTTTCTGAGAAAGTAAGCGCTATGATTCAGGAAAGAATCACAATTAAACAACCAGAACCCGGTAGTTTTGTTTTGGATTTCAACATACACAATGATCGGTTCCAGAGATCTCTCTGTTATCTAGGCTCCAGTGTGCATTTAATACCTTATTCCCTTGCAGTAGCCCTCGGGTTAAATCAATTCAAACCAAAAAATATCACTCTCATTCTAGCCGATAGATATGTTACGAGTCCATAAGGTGTCCTCGAAGACGTGCCCATAAGGATAAATGAATCCTATATGCCTACGGATTTTGTAGTGCTGAAGTATGGTCATGAACCTAAAGATCCTCTTATATTGGGAAGACCGTTCTTATGAGAACCAAAATTCAAACTATCGATCTTAGTGATCGGAGGAAAGCTAAGAAACCCTAACTTCCCTGAGGTCTAGGATTCCCTTTGAAAACACATGAATACGAAAAAGAGACAATAACAAGATATCCAAAGAGGTTTCACCGAAGTATTTTATTCATTAAGACAAAGTAAAGTTATAGAGATTCACCGAAAAGGGTGGACGAAAATTCAACAATAGCGGATGAAATTCAACAATAGTGGACGAAAACTCGCTAGTCTAGCTGACGTGGGTGTGTTTTTATGTTCTAATAGTGTAGAAATAGGGTAAACGACCTATATCCACACCAGAAATATCATATAGTAGCAGTTCCACACAATCTTTCGTACTCATCCTAATTGAACACATTTTTAAGTATATCAACCTAATTGCACATATTTTAAGTATATGAACATATTTACCCCTATTTTCAAAGATCAAAACCCGAAACCACACAGACAAAGATTTAACGTGGTTTAATTGTTTAGAATCATCAAACCAGTTGGTATCAAACTGAACCTAAAACCCGATCCGACCTGATATCTAAATAGAACCTGAACCAACATCCTACTAAAGAGTTTAGTTTAGTATTATTTGAATATCAGGTTGGGTCGGGTTTTAATTTCAGTTCTTTATCAACTGTTTTGATTGGTTTAACTAGTTTAATATCGGTTAGATTCTAAACCAATAAAACCAAGCTAAACCTTCGTTTGTGTG
>CAJHQQ010000451.1:0-193654 GCA_905132885.1 Moricandia moricandioides
GACCATCACTAAAATAAAATCGACCAACTAAGCAAATGACTTGACGGAACAGTCTAGTGGTCTAATGACTATCTTATGATATTTCTCGTCGAGTGTTGGATGATCATGTTGTGTATTAAATATTATGGTCGAGTGCATATTTAGCTGAACGAGATTTTCCAAGAGCAAGGCGTGAGCCGAAGGACAAGAAATATTTGGTCGAAAAATTGTTCAGAATTATCGAGCAGATTTCTAAATAATTCTGACCCGTCATGTACTTCACCTTCTCAGCTGCTTGATCAGTGACCAAGTCACATGCCATGCACCTTCCTGTTTGCTTGCTTCTGTAGTAAATGGCACATGAAATTCACAAGCTGCCTGTCTGCTTGCTTGCTTCCTTTCTGGACCAGAACATGTGAGAAGCACGTGACTGAGTTAAGTTTTCTTCATGTGAAGGAAAGGAAAGCAGCTTGGCTGCTGGGAGTGATGAAGCAGCTCTCCACCTGTCCACTCTCAGCCCTGCTTTGTGTTAAGTAAACCCTGAGCTGAAGAAAGTCCATATGGCATAAAATACCATCATCTCTCCTTCTGGGCGTCCTGTAAAAGAAGCAAAAACAGGAGAGAAGCACAGGAAAACCAGAGAGAGAAAAGAGAGAAAAACAGACAGAAAATTCTTTAAAAAAAACTGAGAAAAATCAGAGGAGTGAGTGAGCTTGGACGACCCTTTCTCAACATTTTCTGAATTAAATCAGTGAGTTTTGGAGTGTTTTAGATCTGTAGTCTTGGCGTCCTGAAGTTGAGAATCATCCATGATATTCAGCTTTTGAATTTAATCGGTAAGAGTTTATCAGTTTGATGGGATCAGTTTTCCTTGAGGAGTTTTGTTGGATGTTTTATCTTTGCACTTTTTCTGAATAAATCCGACCATGGATTCTTGTGGTGGTGATCAGGTTAAGTCGTGGTTAGCTTGAAGAGAGACTACCATCCCAGTTTAATGAGTTAAGTGAAACCAGTAAGCTTCAACCTCTTCATTTAGTCATGCTCTGATGAGAACCGTTTGCTGTGTGTTGGTTAGCCTGTCAGACTAAGTTATCTAAGGGCTTGTATGGTTCATTCTTGGTTGGTTTATGATTGGATCTCTCTCATAGAACCAGTAGCTGAACTAATATGAAATGTTGGAATTAAACCGAACTGATTTGATATTTTCTTGAACTGAACCGAGCCGAGTATGTCCCAAACTGATATGAGCCTAGCTGCCTATGTTTGAACTTGTCTTGAACTGATCTGGTCTGAGTAGAACCGAGATAAGCTGTTTTGAATTGATTAGAACCAGACTTAACTGAGCATGAGCTGAGCTGTTATAAACCAATTTAAGTTGTTATAGCTTGACCCGAACTGCACATGTTCTGAACCTTTCTTGAACCGAACTGATATGAGAGAACTGAACTGAGTTGATTTTCTTCTGGAACCAATCTGACGAACCTTATGTTCCAACTGTTCTGTTTTTAATTCAGATGGTCGAGTTAAGTGGTGGGATCAACCGGTCCTTCCTGGTGATCGTTCTGAACCTGAAGTGTACTGGAAGTGGAGTGTGATTAGCTGGAGCTCGTGTCTAGTCTTCCTTAGCCAATCTCATGGATTCAAAGGTGAGTCTAGATAGATGACTGATGAGTTATGAATTAGTGTTGCTTGAGTAAAATAAATGATTATGCTTGATAGATAAGTAAGTCTCTTGAACTATATTAAACTGTGAAGTGTTTACTTATTATAAACACTTAAGAAATATTATGAATTAATATTTGAGGTTTATCCCGAGCTTTAGTACTTGTTCTCAAGTACTAATATAAAAGTATATAAGTATGAATCATGTGAAGTCTTATTGTATACTCACTCTCCCTAAAGTTCCCGCATTACTGTGAATTGGTCCTGCGATATGGAACAAGGTCACGAAGACATGATGATGGGGTCGCACCCTGGAGACCATGTAACTGCATGCAGCGTTAGATGTTCGATCTTCAAATATCTGATTGAGATGATGGTTATATTTATTTTTCACGCTAGGCTCGGTTAGGTGGTTTTCCGGGTTTATTATATATATATATATATTATACATATGAATGATTGGCGGGTGTCGTGGAGGTGATTTTTAAGATTTGATTCACATCGATGGAATGATAGGCCTTATATATAATAAATTTGAAATATATTTCCATTGCATTCAAATGGTGTCGACTGCTCGGGATATTATTAATATGTGTTGGGGGTGCGGGATTAGACTCACTGAGTAAACTAGTTACTCATGACTCATTTGTGATGCAGGTAACCAGTAGGCGGGAGACCTTCACTCTAGGACGGGAAGGAACAACATTAGCCAACGGTAGTTTTATTATCCTTGCAAAGTAGTTTTGATATATCCTATGTATAAATTTTGTTGACTGAAAACCTCGAGGTTAACCATTAATATTTTGTAAGATGCTTTTGAAAGAATATTATATAATGTATTAAAGAATGTTTCTTTAAGTACGAGTTCCATATGATATTAGTCCTTGTCCAGACAAACTAACTATTGGGTATTACTTAATCGGGTTGGAAAGCCTCGGGTTGTACCTAATAGGATATGTGTACTTAGGCGATTGGCCTAAGGTATCTGGATCTGTTCCGGCAACTTCGGGTTAATCGTTGAGGTACACATTGTGGCCTCTCGGTTTGCTTTAAGTTACTAGTGATTGGCGATGCATGTTCTTGTTTGATTGTTGCACGGCTGGTCGAGTCAACTTATACTTAGTCCAGATCCGGGGGTGTCACAGTTATGCTCAGACGTTTCTGCATCTTTGTTCGACAATTCCGATCTCCTTGGACTCTACAACTCATTGCACTTAAAAAACCTAAGCTTTATTCTCGAAAAGATCGGTTTCTATGACTGTCACTCGATACCAGATGAACTTGCTCTGGCAGTTCGATCTCTTGGTCCAATCTTTTAATTGAACTACGTTCGGCTTGATCCTCGAAAGGGGTACGTAGGCAGCCTTTCATAAGGTTCAGTCCGAAATCAATCAATACCTTTTTCATATCTTTTTCGTATTTTGTTATCGAGTTGCGACTCAACTAGGTTTAAGGTTTTTAGTTGCTAGAACCAGGTAACTTGTTAACAGATCTTGCGGCCGAAGCTTTGATAATACTTTGTAATGATCGCAACGCTCTTACGCGGATTCGAAATAAGATCTAATTTTCCTATAGATCCATTTTGTTGTCTTTTCATACATTCCATTTTTATTCGATTACTTGTCGTTGGCTCTCGCAGAGAATCCGGGACCTCAGAGAAAGTTAGGGTTTCTTGACTTTCCTTAATTTACGGAAATCGACGGTGTGAATTTCGGTTCCCACAACATCGATCGATGGCTTTCTTAGTCAATCATTAAACGACCAGATTTGATTAGTTCACTTAGAATCACTAGACCATTCTCTCGATTGTCCCTAATAATTTAAGCTCAACAGAATATTGTTCAGGTAATGATCCTGCTCTCGCAGTGTCAATTATCTTAAGATCAAAGTTCTAGGTAGCTAATCAATAACACAAGCAATAAGTACAATCTTGATGATAAGATCTAATAATCACCCTAGCAATTCTATTCTTTGGCTAATTCATAAAAACCATTAATAAACCCTAAATCTAACAAGGTAAATACTCAGACATAGCTAAGCAAAACATAATCATAATCATAATGCATAAGATAAAGAATTGGGATAAAAAAGTGGGGTTCCAATACAAATATTGAGAAGTCTTGATATTCTCCCCAAAAATCCTAAACTATTATGAAAATTATCAAAGCTGTAAAAAGGCTTTTCCTAAAAGGTCTCTTTTTTCATAAAACACTAGAAAAGACAATATAAACTACGTAAAACTCGTCTAGGGGCAATCATGTAATTTTTGCAACTTTGGCTTCAAGTCGGATACTTTGTGAATTGGGCTACTGCACATCAATTAACATCATTATCAAGTATCTCCATCCATCCGGTTTCACTTAGTCGACTAGATTGAGTATTTGGACCACCCTTTTGTTGAATCCGTCCATCACTTTGTTAATAGAGTTTTGTTGAGCCATTGTCAGACTTGGCTTACATCAAAACTAGGTAAAACTCGTGTAGGGGAAATCTTATAATTTTGGTGAGTTGGGCTGTAAGTCGGATACCTTGTGAATTGGGCTACAGCGTGTCGACTGTCAATTGATGGCAAGTGTGCGCCGTCGATTGACGTAATGCTCTATCTCAACTCGTACTTTGCTGAATTTGACCAGCTAAATGTTCCTCTCTCTTTGAGCTCCAGAAAGCCTCATAATCTCTACAATGCTCCAAAATGTACCTGGAACTGAAAAGACTCTAAAACATATCCAGGACACACATAATAGACTCCAAATAGGGTCTATAATGTGGTCTAAAACATGTAAATATTAGGACCTATCAACTCTCCTAGACTTATCCTTTTGCTTGTCTTTAAGCAAAACAAGGGTAAACATGTGGAAACAAACGAGGGTTGATTTAGTTAATCTAGTGAACTTATCGAATTAGGTCATAACGCTTGAATCAAGAAACCATCAATAGCGCAGGATCATTGCCATCGATCGATGGTCATTCCGTGTCAACAAGCGAGAGCTGAGACATTGGACTTAGTCAATAGATTAGACACGCATGCGAGAGCTGGTGTCTTTTATATTAGATTTCGAGTTCAATGATTAAATACCTTTAACTTCTATCTACTATAATCCACTTGCATGAAACAATAGATCTAGCATATTTCCATATTAGCATTATTAGCATATTTACATATTTGCATTATTAGCATATTTCCATATTTGCATTATTAGCATATTTCCATATTGCATCTATACCTTATAATAAGAAATATTTCCTTGACCTGATTACTTGCTACCAATATATATAGTTACCTAGCTTAGTCTTTAGAAATAAGAAATCTATTGTGTGCCATTGTTCTCTGTGGATTCGATCTCTAAGTACTACACTTGATCTCTCTTCACAAGAGTATTATTATTTTGTATTTTAGGATTAAGGGTTAATTTGACAGTTGTTGTTTAGTATATTTATACCCAATTAGAACATAAAAACACACCCACGTCAAATTTGGCACCGTTGTCGGGGAACATTGATCGCCATTAGATTTATTTTCTAGGACTTATTCTAGGTTTGTTACTTTCAAAGTTACTGATTTTTCTTTTTCTTTGTTTTTCAGGTGCATGCAAAAGAGTATCAGGAGCAACAAAGGACAAGACTTACTGTTCTTTGACCCACAACAACTCGAACGCACGATCCGCAAAGAAAGACGACAAGCATCGATCGACAGCATACCTTCAGCGTCAAACGACATTTCTTTACGTACATCATCGAACAGCATCAGAACTCAAGCATCGACCGATATCAGATCTCTAAGCATCGACTGATATTGATCATATAGCCTCGATCGACAGCACTTCATCTGCATCGATCAACGACAGCAGACGAGTTCAGATGGTTGCGCCTATAATTGTGGTTCAGAATAAGAATGGAGACTTGCATGACCTCAACGGTCATCTGCGTAATGCAGCAGGTCAAAGGATAGACAATCAGGGGACTATAACCCCTGATGCATAAGCAGAAGCAGACGCTGCAATAGCTCAACCTGAAGCTAACGCCCAAGCTGCTCAGAGAACGCTGGTTGACTACAACCGTCCAGACCAGTTCTACGCCAACAGATCCGCCATTCGTCCTCCAGTTTTTCAAAGAAACATTTTGAGATCAAGCCCGCTTACTTTGGACATGTAGCGCAGACAACTTACCATATGTTGCGACACGAGCACCCTATGGATTATCTGGAGCGATTTGAGGATCTAGTGACTGCTATTAAAGCCAATGGAGTCTCTGAGGACTATCTTTTCTGTAAGCTCTTCAAGTACTCACTTGCTGGAGAAGCTTCATATTGGCTTAAGCAGCTACCACCAGGATCTCTGACATCTTGGACTGACATTAAGAACACTTTCTAGTGTAACTTCTTTGATGACGCAAGAGCAGAAGATCTGAGGAGCAAGATTGCTACTTTTTCACAAGAGCCTTCAGAGTCTTTCAGAAACTCATACCAGAGAGACTGTCCACATCACGGGTTCAACGAAGTGCAGCTTCTTAGCGCTTTCTTAAGGGGTATTGGACTGCAATATCAGATGGCTTTGGACACATCTAGTGAAGGAAATTTCAGCACTAGGAGCCCTGAAGAAGCAACAAGATTGATTGAGAATCTGGCATCTAGCAGCATTACCAAGATCACAGATTTTGAGAGGAAGAAATCAACTCCAACAATGAGCAAGGAGCAGATTGACGAGTTAAAAGCAAAGCTGGATAGTGTTCAGAAATTTCTCAGAAAACAAGTTACTTTTGTAGAGGTAGAAGCGATAGATTCTGGAGGCGATGAGATTGAAGAAAGGAATGTGAACTACATTGATGAGAATGGTTTCCAAAGACAAGGGAATCCAAGTTTCAGCTGGAATTCCTATGGTACTGGTCAAAGGAGTAACTTTAATCAGAGTTCACAGCGAAGGCCCTCCAACAACGACATGACATATGGATATTCCTACTACCAAAATCCTCCTCCAGAAACTCAGGGAAGCACGATTGAAGAAATGGTTGATAGAGTCTTAGAAGGACAATAGAAGATGACTGTGGATTTCAACGGAAAGATAGATGATCTGTACCTCAACCTGAATACCAAGTTCGAAAACCTCAGCACCCATGTGAAGAAGTTGGAGAATCAAGTGATGCAAACAAGTGAGACAATTATGAGACATTAGAGCCTGATTAAGGAGAAGATGGAGACTGGGCAAAAGCACAACATCAATGCATTGATTGATGATGATTTCTGGCAGGAAGTGAAACCCCAAGACAGCAACTTTCGTGTGGAAAATTCCATATCACTCGGCAATTCCCATCCGCATCGATCGATGCAAGGCAACGAGCATCGATCGACGGTGAAACCTACAGAATTTATAGCCTCGTGTGAATCAACTAACATCGATCGTTACCATGCTCATGACCTCGATCGACATAGAGACGAAAGCATCAATCGACACTCCATGCCTGGCATCGATCGACAGTGTAGAAACCCAGTCCGATTACTTAACCTCAACGCAAGTCTGATTGTGCGTCCAACAACAAAAATTTTTGAACAGAATACAGACACGTCTGAATCTATGGATCTTGATAGAGAAGATGAGGGACACTCAAAGAGGAGGGAAAAGATCCCAAAGCATCAACGCAAAGAAGCCAATGAAAAGAAGATGGATGGCTTTGCTAAAAGAGTTTTTAAAATTCCTTTAGATATATCTTTTGATGAAGCTTATTATACTCACAGATTGTGGATGTTTTTTTAGGGAAACAAGGGAAACAAATGATGATATAAAAATCATGTTCAATCACCTCAGAGAGAAGAAGAAGCAGAGAACCTGATTGAAAAACAAAACTGATCCTTGGAAGTTTGTGGTTCCATGCTTCATCAAAGGAAACAAATACCCCTAACGCCCTCTTCGACACTGGATCTTCAGTGAGCATTATGCCAAAGTCTATGACAGAGGAGCTGAACCTAAGAGTGGAACCCTCCAACAATTCGTTCACATTTGTAGACTACTCAATTGTGAACTCAAGAGGGATGGTAAAAGATGTTCCAGTGCAGATTAACAACACCCTAGTCCCAATAGACTTTCATGTGATGGACGTCAGGATAGATTGGAACTCTTCGCTACTACTTGGGAGAGCATTCATGGCTATTGTGGGAGCCATAAGCGACATGCAGTTAAACAGTTTGTATATATCTCTAATTGATAAAAATATATTTTATGAACCTGTTAAAAATAAGAACAAGGCTACCCTGATCGAATTGTGTAATGATGCAGAGCTTGCAGCCACATGTTCCTGTGAATACGAGTGCAATGAGGAATCAGTTGATGGAGCATCGATTGACACCCAACCCCTAGCATCGATCGACAGTCCCGCATACCAACAATTGATCGACACCCACCCTTCAACATCGATCAACACCCATACCCCAGAACCGTTCCACACCCACCATGCTGATTACGATTACAACCCAGCCTACCTCGAATACGATGAAAACTACAGAGAAGAAGAGATGATCGAGTACCGATGGCTTGCTATGGAAGAGGCTGGCGTTTTTCATGTTTCCCATGAACCGGGGAAATCGACATCGATCGACGGCAACCTTACGCCATCGATCGATACTGAGCACGATGCAGAAACCGAGCGTGATTCAGCAGAAGAACACGACAGAGACGCTAGTTATCTACAACCAGATGAGTTCGATATTATGAGAGATCCAGATGGTCACACAAGAGCTATGGATGGCAGAATTCTAAACGTCACGAAGAAGGATGTAGCAGATATACTTGCAATGGCCAATGGAGCTGGAAACCTTTTTGGGCACCGGTCTGATTATCGAGCATCGATCGACAGTAACCATAGACCATCAATCGACACCACTTGGGCATGCCAAGGATACGGTGAAGAATACAAAGAATATGATTCAGATTACAATAAGGATGAAGCTGGATGGATAATGGACGTGAGAGTAGGCAATCCAGCATGAACAATCGGCCTATCTTGGCCATCAAACGACATCAAACGTAAACCAGACCTGAAATAGAAGCTGGTTATCTCAGACACGATGAGTATGAATTTTCAGAGATGTACAAGGACGTGCACAAGGTCTTTATGGGAGAATTCTAACTCTACCGAAGAAAGATGTAGCCGACGCCCTTATCATGGCTGAACGATCAAGAAATTTCTTTGGAGAACCGCAACAGCCATTGATAGACGCGCATGTACCACCATCGATCGACAACACGGAGCAGAAGCACGAGACATAGAGCAGACCAGAGTTTGATGATATTGTGCATGCGATCTACAAAGCTCAAGAGATGTCATTGGATTTTTTATACATGAGGCTTGATGGTGTCTACAATCCTATAGATAAATGCCTCACCAATTTGACTACACGCATGGATGAGATGAAGCAAGACATGGATACTGTTCAGAGACAGCATGCGAGTAGACCGGATAGAGTGACAGCGATCGATCGATACTGAGTTTGTCAGACAGAAGTCCGCAGCAGAACACCAATTAGAAGATAGGTTTGATGAAATTGTTTTTTCTCAGAGCCTGATGAAGGAAAATATTTCTCAGCAACTAGAGGAGATGTCAGACACTACAGCTGCCAGACTTCGAATGCTCCAGCGCAGTATTGAAAATCTACAAAGAAGAATGCATTCACTGGAGGTTACTAAGGAGATCATAGAGAACGAGAAAACCAGAGGAGATGAGGCAATCAGAAACTTCATTTGTCCATGGTTTCAAAAGAGCGAAGAAGATGTAGCCACTTTTTTTTCCAAGTGTTGATCAACCTCATTTCTAGTCAGAGTATTCACAACGTCGAGCTAAAGACAATAACCAGGCGTTGAGTGGGAGGCAACCCACGGTTTAGAAAGTTTTAATTAGTTTTTATTCCTCATTTATAACTAAGTTTCTTATTTATTTATTTCAGATTATCAGGGTTCCAATGCAGATCAACAACACCCAAGTCCCAGTAGACTTTCATGTGATGGCATCAGGATAGATTGGAACTCTTTACTACTACTTGAGAGAGCATTCATAGCTACTGTGGGAGCCATATGCGACATGAAGTTAAACAGTTTGTATCTATCTCTAATTGATAAAAATATATTTTATAAACCTGTTAAAAATAAGAACAATGCTACCGTGATTGAATTGTGTAATGATGCAGAGCTTGTGGCCACATGTTTCTTTGAATATGTGTGCAATGAGGAATCATTTGATGGAGCATCGATCGACACCCAACCCCTAGCATCGATCAACATTCCCGCATACCAAAAATTGATCGACACCCACCCTTCAACATCGATCCAAAGCTATACCCCAGAACAGATCCACACCCACCATGCTGATTAAGATTACAACCTAGCCTACCTCGAATACGATGAAAAATACAGAGAAGAATAGATGATCGAGTAACGATGGCTTGCTATGGAAGAGGCTGGCGTTTTTCATGTTTCCCATGAACCAGGGAAATCGACATCGATCGACGGCAACCTTACGCCATCGATCAATACTGAGCACGAAGCAGAAACCGAACGTGATTCAACAGAAGAACAAGACAGAGAAGCTGGTTATCTACAACCAAATGAGTTCGATATTATGAGAGATCCAGATGGTCACACAAGAGCTATGGATGGCAGATTTCTAAACATCACGAAGGAGGATGTAGCTGATACAGTAGCAATGGCCAATGGAGCTGGAAACCTTTTTGGGCACCGGTCTGATTATCGAGTATCGATCGACAGTAACCATAGACCATCAATCGACACCACATGGGCATGCCAAGGATACGGTGAAGCCTACGAAGAATATGATTCATATTACAATAAAGATGAAGCTGGATGGATAATGGATGCGAGAGTAGGCAATCCAGCATCAACAATCGGCCTATCTTGGCCATCAAACGACATCAAACGTAAACCAGACCCTTCAGTTGGACCAGAAGAAACAGAAGCTGGCTATCTCAGACCCGATGTAGAAGGACGTGCACGAGATGTAGAAGGACGTGCACACGGTCTTTATGCGAGAATTCTAACTCTACCGAAGAAAATTGTAACAAACACCCTTATCATGGCTGAACGATCAAGAAATTTCTTTGGACAACCGCAACAGCCATTGATCGACGCGCATGTACCACCATCGATCGACAACACGGAGCAGAAGCACGAGACATACAGCAGAGCAGAGATTGATGATATTGTGCATGCGATCTACAAAGCTCAAGAGATGTCATTGGATTATTTCTACATGAGGCTTGATGATGTATACAATCATATAGTTAAATGCCTCACCAATTTGACTACACGCATGGATGAGATGAAGCAAGACATGGATACTGTTCAGAGACAGCATGCGAGTAGACCGGATAGAGTCACATCGATCGATAGCAACATCTTGCCATCGATCGATATTGAGTTCGACAGACAGAAGTCCGCAGCAGAACACCACTTAGAAGATAGGTTCGATGAAATTGGTTTTTCTCAGAGCCTGATGAAGGAAGATATTTCTCAGCAACTAGAGGAGATGTCTGACACTACAGCTGCCAGACTTCGAATGCTCCAGCGCAGTATTAAAAATCTCCAAAGAAGAATGCATTCACTGGAGGTTACTATGGAGATCATAAAGAACGAGAAAACAAGAGGAGATGAGGCAGTCAGAAACCTCATTTGTACATGGTTTCAAAAGAGCAAAGAAGATGTAGCCACTTGTTTTCCAAGTGTTAATAAACCTCTTTTCTAGTCAGAGTATTCACAACGTCGAGCTAAAGACAATAACCAAGCGTTGAGTGGGAGGCAACCCACTGTTTATAAAGTTTTTATTTGTTTTTATTCCTCATTTATATCTAAGTTTCTTATTTATTTATTTCATATTATTCAAAAAAAAAATGATCAGAGGAAGACAATCTATATCGAGTATCGACCGACACTTGATCACTGCCGATCGACGGAGTAAGCAACGCATCGATCGATATACACTTTACTATGTCGATCGACGGTCACCATCAATTAGCATGTATATTGTTTTTCCTTGTTAAATTTGGTCCTTATGATTTATTTCTTCCACAATCTCAGACTATATAGCACTGGTGGTAGTGTTCTTTAAGTCTGGGGGAGGTATTACTGATATTGAGTTTTATTTTAAGTTTTATAAGAAATAGGAACTTACAGGTTTAGCATCGATCAACACCCGTAACCGACCATTGATCGACGCTCTCTTATAGAGAGAGGTATCGAGTTTTATACTTAAGCTAATTACTTATGATCTAACTTTTCTAGCCAATCCGGGGCGGATTACATTGGGGAAAATTTAATTTAAGTATGGGGGAGGTTCGCTAATGCTATTCGATTGTTTTTAAGTGTTATTTGTATCTAAACAAGTTTTTCAAAAAAATTTATTGAGTCAAGAAGGTGACTATGATCTAGATTTATTATTGACTAACCGTACTATAAGCACTATTCTTAGAAGGTTATTTGCAGAGATTACTAGAGATACCAAAGTGGATCATCCTGCCATTATATCACACTTGCTTAGAAAGTTTGGAGGAACCGAAGCTGATTTCCAACACTAGTCTTAACTTTATATGCTTGCTTTGAGATTTGGTATACGTTGGATCTGATTATTTCTGTTAGTCTGGAAGGTAAAACTCTGTGTGCTTCTGATTCCCCTCTCTCTCCCCTTCAGATTAAAAAAAGGAGTCGAACAAGATTTGGTGGCTACAACCATTAAAGCTTTATTCATATGATCCTAGAAAGAGATTATAATGTTAAAAAGAAGTGAACATGATCTGGTGAGAGAAACCATTAGGGCTTGATTCATGGAAGCCTATCCAAATATCTTAGTCAATTAAAAAAATAAAATGATACCCTCAAAAGAAGGGAGACATTGACTAAGAACAAGTGAGAAGAGAGAGAGAGGAAAGGAACCAGAGAAGGCTACATGTGTGTTCAGATACTTGCAAAGGTAAGAGTCCATGTGTCCCTTGATCGATACTCCCAAGGTAAAGCCTGCACTTTTATTTTATGCAAAGAAATGAAATCAGTAGAGGGGCGAGTGAGACTAGTATTTGCTAAGTTTTTGGTAGAATGGATTTGGTTGCTATACTAAAATAGGGTATATAAAGTTTCTCTGTGATTGACTTGATAGGATGTGGTTGCAATAAAGTAAGGTGACAGTTATACTTAGACAATATGTGAGTTTTCGCTTTTCAAAACATATTTCACAGGCTTGTTTGCTAGAGGACAAGTAAAAGGTTAAGTCTGGAGGAGTTGATATAGCCTATTTATTACCAATTTTA
The DNA here is from genome assembly GCA_905132885.1 of Moricandia moricandioides. Classification (NCBI taxonomy): domain Eukaryota; kingdom Viridiplantae; phylum Streptophyta; class Magnoliopsida; order Brassicales; family Brassicaceae; genus Moricandia; species Moricandia moricandioides. The sequence goes on from CAJHQQ010000451.1 coordinate 12,938, forward strand.
GACCATGTTATAAACTCTATTTAGGGTATGTATTGTGTGTCTAGGCTATGTTTTGAGGTCTTTACTGGTCCAGGTACGTTTTGGAGATATATGCAGATACTTGGAGCTTTTGGAGTATTTGGAGAGGAATAATCTATAGATGATCATTGAAGAGAGTCGGAGTACGAGATTACCATCGATCGACGATACAATGTAGGTGTCGACCGATGTTACATGACCAAGATCGATCGATGTTGCACATCTGCCATCGATTGATGTCCAGTTCGTAGACAGCCGACTTTCAAGCCCAAGTTAGAGAAATGACACCAGAATACAAAATTACCCTTGGACGAGTTTTGACCTAGACTTTAGTGTTTTATATTTATACTTTATGTATTGCACCAGAAAAAGTGTGCTTGTGTGCTGGTGAGTGTGGGGCGCAAGGTGCTAAACGTGTGTGAGTGAGGAGAATAAGTGTGCACCACATCACCATAGATTTAGGATTTATTTAAGGAGAAGATTTATAACTCCTTAGGGAGATTTGTCTTGAAACCCCAATATTTTATCAACGCATTGTATTCAGATTATTATTCCTACTTTAATTATGTATGAGGTTATCAACTAGATTTAGGGTTTATTAACGGTACTGATGGATTAGCCAAACAATAAAATTGTTAGGTTCATTATTAGATATATTAATAGAATTGTGTTTATTGCTTGTGTTCTAGAGTAGCTAACTAGAACCCTGATAAATGGATAGTTAGGCAAAAGCGAGAGCATGGTCGACTACTAGAATCTATTCTGTTGAGCTAGGTTGCTAGAAACAAACGAGGGGGTTATTTAGTTAATCTGGTGAACTTATCGAATTATGTCATAACGCTTGAATCAAGAAACCATCGATCGCGCAGGATAATTGCCATTGATCGATGGTCATTCCGTGTCAACAAGCGAGAGTTGAGACATTGGACTTAGTCAATAGATTAGACACGCATGTGAGAGCTGGTGTCTTTTACATTAGATTTCGAGCTCCATGATTAAATACCTTTAACTTCTATCTACTATAATCCATTTGCCTGAAACATTAGATCTAGCATATTTCCATATTTGCATTATTAGCATATTTCCATATTTGCATTATTAACATATTTCCATATTTGCATTATTAGCATATTTCCATATTGCATATATACCTTCTAATAAGGAATATTTCCGTGACCTGATTACTTGCTACCAATATATATAGTTACATAGCTTAGTCTTTAGAAATAACATATCTATTGTGTGCAATTGTTCTCTGTGGATTCGATCCCTAAGTATTACACCGGATCTCTCTTCACAGGAGTATTATTATTTTGTGTGTTAGGATCAATGGTTAATTTGACAGTTGTTGATTAGGATATTAATACCCTATTAGAACATATAAACACACCCACGTCAAATTTGGCAGCGTTTCCGAGGACATTGATCGCCATTAGATTTATTTTCTAGGAATTATTCTAGGTTTGTTACTTTCAAAGTTACTGATTTTTCTTTTTCTTTGTTTTTCAGGTGCATGCAAAAGAGTACCAGGAGCAACAATGGACAAGACTTACTGTTCTCTGACCCACAACAACTCGAACGCACGATCCACAAAGAAAGACGACAAGCATCAATCGACAACATACCTTCAGCGTCAAATGACACGTCTTTACGGACAGCATCAACCGGCATCAGAACTCAACCATCGACCGTTATCAGATCTCTATGCATCGACCGATATTGATCATATAGCATCGATCAACAGCACTTCACCTGCATCGATCGACGACAGCAAACGAGTTCAGATGGTTGCGTCTATAATTGTGGTTCAGAATGAGAATGGAGACTTGCATGACCTCAACGGTTATCTGCGTAATGCACCAGGCCAAAGGATAGACAATCAAGGGACTATAAACCCTGATGCAGAAGCAGAAACTACAATAGCTCAACCTGAAGCTAACGCCCAAGCTGCTCAGAGAACGATGGCTGAATACAACCGTCCAGACCAGTTCTACGCCAACAGATCCGCCATTCGTCCTCCATCTTTTCAAAGAAACATTTTGAGATCAAGCTCGCTTACTTTGGACTTGTAGCGCAAACACCTTACCATGGGTTGCGACACGAGCACCTTATGGATTATCTGGAGCGATTTGAGGATCTAGCGACTGCTATTAAAGCTAATGGAGTCCCTGAGGACTATCTTTTCTGTAAGCTCTTCAAGTACTCACTTGCTGGAGAAGCTTCATATTGGCTTAAGCAGCTACCACCAGGATCTCTGACATCATCGACTGACATTAAGAACACTTTCTAGCGAAACTTCTTTGATGTCGCAAGAGCAGAAGATCTGAGGAGAATGATTGCTACTTTTTCACAAGAGCCGTCAGGGTCTTTCAGAAACTCATGGATCAGATTCAAGTCATACCAGAGAGACTGTCCGCATCACGGGTTCAACTAAGTGCATCTTCTTAGGGCTTTCTTAAGGGGTATTGGACTGCAGTATTAGATGGCTTTGGACACGGCTAGTAAAGGAAATTTCAGCACTAGGAGCCCTGAAGAAGCCAAAAGATTGATTGAGAATCTGGCATCTAGCATCAGTACCAAGAACACAGATTTTGAGAGGAAGAAATAACCTCCAACAATGAGCAAGGAGCAAATTGAAGAGGTAAAAGCAAAGCTGGATAGTGTTCAGAAATTTCTCAGAAAACAAGTTACTGGATATTGAGTTTGACATACAGAATTCCGCAGCAGAACACCACTTAGTAGATAGGTTCGATGAAATTGGTTTTTCTCAGAGCCTGATGAAGGAAGATATTTCTCAGCAACTAGAGGAGATGTCTGACACTACAGCTGCTAGACTTCGAATGCTACAGCGCCGTATTAAAAATCTCCAAAGAAGAATGCATTCACTGGAGGTTACTATGGAGATCATAAAGAACGAGAAAACAAGAGGAGATGAGGCAGTCAGAAACCTCATTTGTACATGGTTTCAAAAGAGCAAAGAAGATGTAGCCACTTGTTTTCCAAGTGTTAATAAACCTCTTTTCTAGTCAGAGTATTCACAACGTCGAGCTAAAGACAATAACCAAGCGTAGAGTGGGAGGCAACCAACTGTTTAGAAAGTTTTAATTAGTTTTTATTCCTCATTTATAACTAAGTTTCTTATTTATTTATTTCAGATTATTCAAAAAAAAAACGATACGAGGAAGACAATCTACATCGAGTATCAACCGACACTTGATTACTGCCGATTGACGGAGTAGGCAATGCATCTATCGATATGGACTTTACTGTGTCGATCGACGGTCACCATCAGCGAGCATGTATATTGTTTTTCCTTGTTAAATTTGGTTCTTATGATTTATTTCTTCCACAATCTCAGACTATATAGCACTGGTGATAGTGTTCTTTAAGTCTGGGGGAGGTATTACTGATATTGAGTTTGATTTTAAGTTTTATAAGAAATGGGAACTTACAGGTTTAGCATCGATCGACACCCGTAACCGACCATCGATCGATGCTCTCTTATAGAGAGAGGTATCGAGTTTTATACTTAAGCTAATTACTTATGATCTAACTGTTCTAGCCAATCCGAGGCGTATTACATTGGGGAAAATGTAATTTAAGTCTGGGGGAGGTTTGCTAATGCTATTCGATTGTTTTTAGGTGTTATTTGTATCTAAATAAGTTTTTCAAAAAATTTTATTGAGTCAAGAAGGAGACTATGATCTAGATTTATTATTGACTAACCGTACTATAAGCACTATTCTTAGAAGGTTATTTGCAGAGATTACTAGAGATGCCAAAGTGGATCATCCTGCCATTATATCACACTTGCTTAGAAAGTTTGGAGGAAACGAAGCTGATTTCCAACACAAATCCTAACTTTATATGCTTGCTTTGAGATTTGGTATACATTGGATCTGATTCTTTAATTAAGTCTGGAAGGTAAAAGTCTGTGTGCTTCTGATTCCCCTCTCTCTCCCCTTAAGATTAAAAAAAGGAGTCGAACAAGATTTGGTGGCTACAACCATTAAAGCTTTATTCATATGATCCTAGAAAGAGATAAAAATGTTAAAAAAAAAAGTGAACATGATCTGGTGACGGAAACCATTAGGGCTTGATTCATGGAAGCCTATCCAAATATCTTAGTCAATTAAAAAATAAAATGATACCTCGAAAGAAGGGAGACATTCATTGAGAACAAGTGAGAAGAGAGAGAGAGAGAGGAAAGGAATCAGAGAAGGCTACATGTGTGTTCAGATACTTGCAAAGGTAAGAGTTCATGTGTCCCTTGATCGATACTCCCAAGGTAAAGCCTGCACTTTTATTTTATGCAAAGAAATGAAATCAGTAGAGGGGCGAGTCAGACTAGTATTTGCTAAGTTTTTGGTAGAATGGATTTGGTTGCTATACTAAAATAGGGTATATAAAGTTTCTCTGTGATTGACTTGATAGGATGTGGTTGCAATAATGTAAGGTGACAGTTATACTTAGACAATATGTGAGTTTTCGCTTTTCAAAACATATTTCACAGGCTTGTTGGCTAGAGGACAAGCAAAATGTTAAGTCTGGGGGAGTTGATATAGCCTATTTATTACCAGTTTTAGACCATGTTATAAACTCTATTTAGGGTCTGTTATGTGTGTCTAGGCTATGTTTTGAGGTCTTTACAGGTGCAGGTACGTTTTGGAGATATATGCAGATACTTGGAGCTTTTGGAGTTTTTGGAGATATATGCAGATACTTGGAGCTTTTGGAGTATTTGGAGAGGAATAATCTATAGCTGATCATTGAAGAGAGTCGAAGTACGAGATTACCATCGATCGACGATACAACGTAGGTGTCGACCGATGTTACATGACCAAGATCGATCAATGTTGCACATCTACCATCGATCGATGTCCAGTTCGCAGACATCCGACTTTCAAGCCCAAGTTAGAGAAATGACACCAGAATACAAAATTACCCTTGGACGAGATTTGACCTAGACTTTAGTGTTTTATATTTATACTTTATGTATTGCACCAGAAAAAGTGTGCTTGTGTGCTGGTGAGTGTGGGGCGCAAGGTGCTAAACGTGTGTGAGTGAGGAGACTAAGTGTGCACCACATCACCATAGATTTAGGATTTATTTAGGGAGAAGATTCATAACTCCTTAGGGAGATTTTTCTTGAAACCCCAATATTTTACCAACGCATTGTATTCAGATTATTATTCCTACTTTAATTATGTATGAGTAGTTATCAACTAGATTTATGGTTTATTAACGGTACTGATGGATTAGCCAAACAATAAAATTGTTAGGTTCATTATTAGATCTATTAATAGAATTGTGTTTATTGCTTGCGTTCTAGAGTAGATAACTAGAACCCTGATAATAGGAAAGTTAGGCGCAAGCGAGAGCATGGTCGACTACTGGAATCTATTCTGTTGAGCTAGGTTGCTAGAAACAAAAGACGGTTGATTTAGTTAATCTAGTTAACTTATCGAATTAGGTCATAACGCTTGAATCAAGAAACCATCGATCGTGCAGGATAATTGCCATCGATCGATGGTCATTCCGTGTCAACAAGCGTGAGTTGAGACATTGGACTTAGTCAATAGATTAGACACGCATGTGAGAGCTGGTGACTTTTACATTAGATTTTGAGCTCCATGATTAAATACCTTTAACTTCTATCTACTATAATCCATTTGCCTGAAACACTAGATCTAGCATATTTCCATATTTGCATTATTAGCATATTTCCATATTTGCATTATTAACATATTTCCATATTTGCATTATTAACATATATCCATATTTGCATTATTAGCATATTTCCATATTGCATCTATACCTTCTAATAAGGAATATTTCCGTGACCTGATTACTTGCTACCAATATATATAGTTACCTAGCTTAGTCTTTAGAAATAAGATATCTATTGTGTGCAATTGTTCTATGTGGATTCGATCCCTAAGTACTACACCGGATCTCTCTTCACAAGAGTATTATTATTTTGTGTGTTAGGATTAAGGGTTAATTTGACAGTTGTTGTTTAGGATATTTATACCCTATTAGAACATAAAAACACACCCACGTCAAATTTGGCAGCGTTGCCGAGGACATTGATCGCCATTAGATTTATTTTCTAGGACTTATTCTAGGTTTGTTACTTTCAAAGTTACTGATTTTTCTTTTTCTTTGTTTTTTTCAGGTGCATGCAAAAGAGTACCAGGAGCAACAAAGGACAAGACTTACTGTTCTCTGACCCACAACAACTCGAACGCACGATCCGCAAAGAAAGACGACAAGCATCGATCGACAACATACCTTCAGCGTCAAATGACACTTCTTTACGGAAAGCATCGACCGACATCAGAACTCAACCATCGACCGTTATCAGATCTCTATGCATCGACTGATATTGATCATATAGCATCGATCGACAACACTTCATCTGTATCGATTGACGACAGCATACGAGTTCAGATGGTTGCGTCTATAATTGTGGTTCAGAATGAGAATGGAGACTTGCATGACCTCAACGGTTATCTGCGTAATGCAGCAGGTCAAAGGATAGACAATCAGGGGACTATAACCCCTGATGCAGAAGCAGACACTACAATAGCTCAACCTGAAGCTAACGCCCAAGCTGCTCAGAGAACGATGGCTGAATACAACCGTCCAGATCAGTTCTACGCCAACAGATCCGCCATTCTTCCTCCAGCTTTTCAAAGAAACATTTTGAGATCAAGCCCGCTTACTTTGGACTTGTAGCGCAAACACCTTACCATGGGTTGCGACACGAGCACCCTATGGATTATCTGGAGCGATTTGAGGATCTAGCGACTGCTATTAAAGCCAATGGAGTCCCTGAGGACTATATATTTTGTAAGCTCTTCAAGTACTCACTTGCTGGAGAAGCTTCATATTGGCTTAAGCAGCTACCACCAGGATCTCGACATCCTCGACTGACATTAAGAACACTTTCTAGCGTAACTTCTTTTATGACGCAAGAGCAGAAGATCTGCGGAGAAAGATTGATACTTTTTCACAAGAGCCTTCAGGGTCTTTCAGAAACTCATGGATCAGATTCAAGTCATACCAGAGAGACTGTCCGCATCACGGGTTGAACAAAGTGCATCTTCTTAGGGCTTTCTTCAGGGGTATTGGACTGCAGTAGTAGATGGCTTTGGACACGGCTAGTAAAGGAAATTTCAGCACTAGGAGCCCTGAAGAAGCCAAAAGATTGATTGAGAATCTGGCATCTAGCAGCAGTACCAAGAACACAGATTTTGAGAGGAAGAAATAACCTCCAACAATGAGCAAGGAGCAAATTGAAGAGGTAAAAGCAAAGCTGGATAGTGTTCAGAAATTTTTCAGAAGACAAGTTACTGGATATTGAGTTCGACAGATAGAAGTCCGCAGTAGAACACCACTTAGAAGATAGATTCAATGAAATTGGTTTTTCTCAGAGCCTGATGAAGGAAGATATTTCTCAGCAACTAGAGGAGATGTCTGACACTACAGCTGCCAGACTTCGAATGCCCCAGGGCAGTATTAAAAATCTACAAAGAAGAATGCATTCACTGAAGGTTACTATGGAGATCATAAAGAACGAGAAAACCAGAGGAGATGAGGCAATCAGAAACTTTATTTGTACATGTCTTCAAAAGAGCAAAGAAGATGTAGCCACTTGTTTTCCAAGTGTTGATCAACCTCCTTTTTAGTCAGAGTATTCACAACGTCGAGCTAAAGACAATAACCAAGCGTTGAGTGGGAGGCAACCCACTGTTTATAAAGTTTTTATTTGTTTTTATTCCTCATTTATATCTAAGTTTCTTATTTATTTATTTCATATTATTCAAAAAAAAAATGATCAGAGGAAGACAATCTATATCGAGTATCGACCGACACTTGATCACTGCCGATCGACGGAGTAAGCAACGCATCGATCGATATGCACTTTACTGTGTCGATCGACGGTCACTATCAGCGAGCATGTATATTGTTTTTCCTTGTTAAATTTGATCCTTATGATTTATTTCTTCCGCAATCTCAGACTATATAGCACTGATGATTGTGTTCTTTAAGTCTGGGGGAGGTATTACTGATATTGAGTTTTATTTTAAGTTTTATAAGAAATAGGAACTTACAGGTTTAGCATCGATCAACACCCGTAACCGACCATTGATCGACGCTCTCTTATAGAGAGAGGTATCGAGTTTTATACTTAAGCTAATTACTTATGATCTAACTTTTCTAGCCAATCCGGGGCGGAGTACATTGGGGAAAATGTAATTTAAGTCTGGGGGAGGTTCTCTAATGCTATTCGAAAACCTCAGCACCCATGTGAAGAAATTGGAGAATCAAGTGATGCAAACAAGTGAGACCATTAGGAGACATTAGAGCCTGATTAAGGAGAAGATGGAGACTGGGCAAAAGTACAACGTCAATGCATTGATTGATGATGATTTCTGGCAGGAAGTGAAACCCTAAGACAGCAACTTTTGTGTGTAAAATTCCATATAACTCGGCAATTCCCCTCCGCATCGATTGACGCAAGGCAACGAGAATCGATCGACGGTGAAACTTACATAATCGATAGCCTCTTGTGAATCGACTAACATCGATCGTTACAATGCTCATGACCTCGATCGACATAGAGACGAAGGCATCAATCGAAACTCCATGCATGGCATCGATCGACAGTGTAGAATCTCAGTCCGATTACTTAACATCAACGCAAGTCTGATTGTGCGTCCAACAACAAAAATTTTAGAACAGAATCCAGACATGTCTGAATCTATGGATCTTGATAGAGAATATGAGGGACACTCAAAGAGGAGGCAAAAGATCCCAAAGCATCAACGCAGAGAAGCCAATGAAAAGAAGATGGATGGCTTTGCTAAAAGAGTTTTTAAAATTCCTTTAGATATATCTTTTGATGAAGCTTATTATACTCATAGATTGTGGATGTTTTTCAGGGAAACAGATAATGACATAAAAATCATGTTCAATCACCTCAGAGAGAAGAAGAAGCAGAGAACCTGTTTGAAAAAGAAAATTGATCCTTGGAAGTTTGTGGTTCCATGCTTCATCAAAGGAAACAAATACCCTAACGCCCTCTGCGACACTAGATCTTCAGTGAGCATTATGCCAAAGTCTATGACAGAGGAGCTGAACCTAATAGTGGAACCCTCCAACAATTCGTTCACATTTGTAGAATGCTCAAGAGTGAACACAAGAGGGATGGTAAAAGATGTTCCATTGCAGATCAACAACACCCTAGTCCCAGTAGACTTTCATGTGATGGACATCAGGATAGATTGGAACTCTTCGCTACTACTTGGGAGAGCATTCATGGCTACTGTGGGAGCCATATGCGACATGCAGTTAAACAGTTTGTATCTATCTCTAATTGATAAAAATATATTTTATGAACCTGTTAAAAATAAGAACGAGGCGACCCTGATCGAATTGTGTAATGATGCAGAGCTTGTGGCCACATGTTTCTGCGAATACGAGTGCAATGAGAAATTGGTTGATGGAGCATCGATCGACACCCAACCCCTAGCATCGATCGACAGTCCAGCATACCAACAATTGATCGACACCCACCCTTCAGCATTGATCGACACCCATACCCCAGAACAGATCCACACCCACAATGCTGATTACGATTACAACCCAGCCTACCTCGAATACGATGAAAACTACAGAGAGGAAGAGATGATCGAGTACCGATTGCTTGCTATGGAAGAGGCTGGCGTTTTTCATATTTCCCATGAACCGGGGAAATCGACATCGATCGACGGAAACCTTACGCCATCGATCGATACTGAGCACGAAGCAGAAACCGATCGTGATTCAGCAGAAGAACACGACAAAGAATCTGGTTATCTACAACCAGATGAGTTCGATATTATGAGAGATCCAGATTGTCACGCAAGAGCTATGGATGATAGAATTCTAAACGTCACGAAGGAGGATGTAGCAGATATACTTGCAATGGCCAATGGATCTGGAAACCTTTTTGGGCACCGGTCTGATTATCGAGCATCGATCGACAGTAACCACAGACCATCAATCGACACCACTTGAGAATGCCAAGGATACAGTGAAGCCTACGAAGAATATATTCAGATTACAACAAGGATGAAGCTGGATGGATAATGGACGCGAGAGTAGGCAATCCAGCATCAACAATCGGCCTATCTTGGCCATGAAACGACATCAAACGTAAACCAGACCCTTCAGTTGGACCAGAAGAAACAGAAGCTGATTATCTCAGACCCGATGAGTTTAGAATTTTCAGAAATGTAGAAAGACGTGCACGAGGTCTTTATGGGAGAATTCTTACTCTACCGAAGAAAGATGTAGCAGACGCCTTTATCATGGCTGAACGATCAAAAAATTTCTTTGGACAGCCGCAACAGCCATTGAATGACGCGCATGTACCACCATCGATCGAGAACTCGGAGCAGAAGCACGAGACATACAACAGAGCAGAAATTGATGATATTGTGCATGTGATCTACAAAGCTCAAGAGATGTCATTGGATTATTTCTACATGAGGCTTGATGATTTTTACTATCTTATTGATAAATGCCTCACCAATTTGACTACACGCATGGATGAGATGAAGCAAGACATGGATACTGTTCAGAGACAGCATGCGAGTAGACCAGATAGAGTGCCATCGATCGATACTGAGTTCGACAGATAGAAGTCCGCAGCAGAACACCACTTAGAAGATAGGTTCGATGAAATTTGTTTTTCTCAGAGCCTGATGAAGGAAGATATTTCTCAGCAACTAGAGAAGATGTCAGACACTACAGCTGCCAGACTTTGAATCCTCCAGCGCAATATTAAAAATCTACAAAGAAGAATGCATTCACTAGAGGTTACTAAGGAGACCATAAAGAACGAGAAAACCAGAGGAGATGAGGCAATCAGAAACTTCATTGGTACATGGTTTCAAAAGAGCAAAGAATATGTAGCCACTTGTTTTCCAAGTGTTGATCAACCTCCTTTCTAGTCAGAGCATTCACAACGTCGAGCTTAAGACTATAACCAAGCGTTGAGTGGGAGGCAACCCACTGTTTAGTAAGTTTTAACTAGTTTTTATTCCTCATTTATTACTAATTTTTGACAATCGACATCGAGTATCGACCGACACTTGATCACTGCCGATCGACGGAGTAAGCAACGCATCGATCGATATGCACTTTACTGTGTCGATCGACGGTCACCATCAATGAGCATGTATATTGTTTTTCCTTGTTAAATTTGGTCCTTATGATTTATTTCTTCCCCAATCTCAGACTATTTAACACTGGTGACAGTGTTCTTTAAGTTTGGGGGAGTTATTACTGATATTGTGTTTTATTTTGAGTTTTATAAGAAATAAGAACTTACAGGTTTAGCATCGATCGACACCCGTAACCGACCATCGATCGACGCTCTCCTACAGAGAGAGGTATCGAGTTTTATACTTAAGCTAATTACTTATGATCTAATTTTTCTAGCCAATCCGGGGCGGATTACACTGGGGAAAGTGTAAATTAAGTCTGGGGGAGGTTCGCTAATGCTATTTGATTGTTTTTGACTGTTATATTTATCTAAATAAGTTTTCCAAAAGTTTTATTGAGTCAAGAAGGAGACTATGATCTAGATTTATTATTGACTAACCATACTATAAGCACCATTCTTAGAAGTTTATTTGAAGAGATTACCAGAGATACCAAAGTTGATCATCCTGCCATTATATCACACTTGCTTAGAAAGTTTGGAGGAACCAAAGCTGATTTCCAACACTAATCCTAACATTATTTGCTTGCTTTGGGATTTGGTATACATTGGATCGAGTTTTTTCTGCAAGTCTAGAAGGCAAAAGTCGGTATGCTTCTGATTCCACTCTCTCTCCCCTTCAGATTGAAAAAAGGAGTCGAACAAGATTTGGTGGCTACAACCATTAAAGCTTGATTCATATGATCCTAGAAACATATAAAAATGTCAAAAAGAAGTGAACATGATCTGGTGGCAAAAACCATTAGGCCTTGATTCATGGAAGCCTATCCAAATATCTCAGTCAATTAAAAAAATAAAATGATACCCTCAAAAGAAGGGAGACATTGACTGAGAAGAAGTGAGAGGAGAGAGAGAGAGGAATTAAAAAAATAAAAAAATATCTCAGTCAATTAAAAAAATAAAATGATACCCTCAAAAGAAGGGAGACATTGACTGAGACGAAGTGAGAAGAGAGAGAGAGAGAGGAAAGGAATCAGAGAAGGCTGCATGTGTGTTCAAATATTTGCAATGGTAAGCCTGCACTTTTATTTTATGCAAAGAAATGAAATTAGTAGATGGGCGAGTCAGACTAGTATTTGCTAAGTTTTTGGTAGAATGGATTTGGTTGCTATACTAAAATAGGGTATATAAAGTTTCTCTCTGATTGACTTGATAGGATGTTGTTGCAATAAAATAAGGTGACAGTTATAGTTAGAAAATATGTGAGTCTTCTCTTTTCAAAACATCTTTCACAGGCTTGTTTGATTGAGGACAAGCAATAGGTTAAGTCAAGGGGAGTTGATATAGCCTATTTATTACCAGTTTTAGACCATGTTATAAACTCTATTTAGGGTCTGTTATGTGTGTCTAAGCTATGTTTTGAGGTCTTTACAGGTCAATATACGTTTTGGAGATATATGGAGATACGTGGAGCTTTTGGAGCATTTGGAGATGAATAATCCATAGCTGATCATTGAATAGAGTCGAAGTGCGAGATTACCATCATTCGACGATATAACATAGACATCGACCGATGTTACATGACCAAGATCATCGATATTGCACATCTTCCATCGATCGATGTCCAGTCGCAGACAGTCGACTTTCATGCCCAAGTTAGAGACATGACACAAGATTACAAGATTACCCTTGGACGAGTTTTGACCTAGACTTTAGAATTTTATATTTATACTTTATGTATTGAACAAGAAAAAGTGTGCTTATGTGCTGGTGAGTGTGGGGTGCAAGGTGCTAACAATGTGTGAGTGAGGAGACTAAGTGTGCACCACCTCACCATAGTTTTAGGATTTATTTAGGGAGAAGATTCATAACTCCTTAGGGAGATTTGTATTGAAACCCCAGTATTTTATCTATGCATTTTATTCAGATTATTATTCTTACTTTAACTATGTCTGAGTAGTTATCAACTAGATTTATGGTTTATTAGTGGTACTGATGGATTAACCAACCAATATAATTGTTAGGGTCATTATTAGACTATTAATAGAATTGTGTTTATTACTTGTGTTCTTGAGTAGCTAACTAGAACCCTGATAATAGGATAGTTAGGCGCAAGCGAGAGCATGGTCTACTACCAGAATCTATTCTCTTAAGCTAGGTTGCTAGAAACAAACCAGAGTTGATTTAGATAATCAAGTGAACTTATCGAATTAGGTCATAATGCTTGACTCAAGAAATCATCGATCGATGCAGGATCATTGCCATCGATCGACGGTCATTCCGTGTCAACAGGCGTGTGCTGAGACATTGTACTTAGTCAATAGATTAGACGCGCATACGAGAGATGTTGTCTCTTACATTATTTTTTGAGTTCCATGATTAAATAGATTTAACTTCTATCTACTATAATCAACTTGCCTGAAACCCTAGATCTAACATATTTTCATTATTAGCATATTTCCATATTTGCATTATTAGCATATTTCAATATTGCATCTATACCTTCTAATAAGGAATACTTCTTTGACCTGATTACTTGCTACCAATATATATAGTTACATATCTTAGTCTTTAGAAATAAGAAATCTATTGTGTTCCATTGTTCTCTGTGGGTTTGATCCCTAAGTACTACACCTAATTTCTCTTCACAAGAGTATTATTATTTTGTGTGTTAGGATTAACGATTAATTTGACAGTTGTTGTTTAGGATATTTAAACCCTATTAGAATAGAAAAACATACCCACGTCACTTTACCTTGGGGGTATCGATCAAAAGACACATTGACTCTTACCCTTGCAAGTATCTGAACATATAAGCAGTCTTCTTTGATCGCTTTCTTTCTTCGTTCTCTCTCCTATGAATCTCTTTATATTCTTTTTATATAAGTCTAATCAATCAATTATCAACAAGTAATTTACCTATCCTTATTCATCTTGTTTTTTGACAAAGTGTAGGCGAATAATGGGGTCACAAGTAATTTACCTATCCTTCACTTCCAAAGTAATGTGGTCACAGGTAATTTGCCTACCCATATGCATCTTTCAGGAAATTATCTAAATATTTTATTTTCTTTAGATTCCAAAGAAAGAGAGAGAGAGAGAGAGAGACGGAGAGAGTGAGAGAAGAGAGAAGAGAGAAAGAGAGAGAGAGAGAGAGAGAGAGAGAGAGAGAGAGAGAGAGAGAGAGAGAGAGAGAGAGAGAGAGAGAGAGAGAGAGAGAGAGAGAGAGAGAGAGAGAGAGAGAGAGAGAGATGTTGAGTATGGTGAGCGAGACAATGCAAGGGAAGTTATGTGGTACCGAAGGTGCGGTGGATGGGTATGGCAGTGAAAGTGCAATCCATATAAGAAGCTTATGCATTGACTCATCAATGACCTTACTTTGGTGTTTCAAGTTTTAAGAGAATTTGATAGCACCTATCTGTTTTGATGGTTGAGGAAGCAGAAGGGTTGAATGAGCTGTTGAGAATGTTGCGAGTAAATGTCGTGACATATGAGATCAGTGCACGTAGTGGGGAAGCATTTATCAAGTTCACTTAGTGGCGCTGATCAGAGTAGCGCATGGAAGCGTGGTGAAGTATATAAGAAGTCAAGGATAAGACCGCAATGTCAACCGGAGATGAACCAAGACAAAGAAGATGAATGAAGATAGTCATGGACTATGATTTGGAGATAGCCACCACTCGAAGAAGATTAATCTAGTGGCAGATGCGATTACTCTCATGAAGGCAAGTCTTTTTGGTAGAGAAAGAAGCAAAACAAGTGATTGTAATGGTTGAAATGAGGCGAGTTAAAGCAATATTATTTGAAGCAGTTGTTATGGGTAGATGAAATTTCGATATAACAACTGATGAAACCACATCATTAGGCACCAAGTGGTTTTCTGCAAGTTACCAATGTTTGAGTGGAAGGCTACTTTAATCACAACGGAATTTTGTGAACGGACTATCCATGAATAACAAATCTTCAGGGATCACTATGGATTATAGTGGTCTACTTAAGTAAATATGCACATTTCAGTTCAAGAGAGGATGTGGTGGATAAGTATGCTTAGTTGGGAAAGAACAAGATGGTGAGACTTCATTAAATTTTATTAGCACCATGGGAGACCGGACAAAAGTTTATGGTCAGATTTTGGATGGCATTTCCGAAAAGCATTGAGCATAGAGTGCACTTGTCATAAACTGGAGAATACATGGCATCATTTTTTTTGTAACATTCATAGAATTTAAACTGGAAGAGAATCTGTTTTTGGAATCGAGCAACATGTGGAATCAAAGTGAGAAAAAAATCTACTGCAAAAAGGGACGAAGGAAATGTGGTATGGTGGAAACCCAAGATCTGTCTCAGAAAAGGGTAAGTTACTTGTAAGAAAGGTATGAGCCGTGCTCCAGAGTCTCTAGATTTCAATCAGTTGGTCGAGGCTAAATTCGATGACAAATTTCGTTTAAATGGGGGAGAGTTGTAACGACCCGCTCCTGGAGTATTTTTAAATTCGAAGGAAATAAATCGCAAGAGGTTTAGTTGTACAAGGAGCGTATTTTTCTAAGTGTGGAAACACTTGTATTCATGAGAGTTGGAAGAATTAGCCACATTTTTGACTAAGTGTCGGATGTTAAGTAAACACATAGAGCGATCAAAGTCTAAGCAAGGGAATTACAGACTGCAAGTTTAATTATGGAAAGTTTGGCTATCAGAGAATGCGGGTTCAAAGTAAGGCATGTTTGATCAGGTTCAACTGATGAGATTATACGAAAAGAAGGTTGGGTCCACGGGAGTCATATAAGGCAATAAGTGTAGATATTCTTGGAGCCATTGATGATAACTTTGACCAAGCTAAATAAGGACACAACACTTAATGGCCGGCTTGGTGAGCAAGTCCTGAAATAAGTATAAAAAGAGACCTCCAGCATTCATTTCTCACGGAACTCATAAACAAGAATTAGAGAGAAGCCAGAGCAGTTCTTCTCTAGGAAACACATGAAGGTTTAGAGTCTTCAATATCTTAAGATCAACCGAGGTGAGGGCGTGATTCGTGGAAACTTAATAGTTAGTATTTTATCATAGTTGGATTGTTAGGATGAAGATTATGTGTTAGATGAATTGTTTATGGAAAGTTCGTTCTTCGTTCTTCGAGGTATTTCTCAAGGATCGAAGAACGTTCATACATTAATAAGATATTTGCATGATAGATTTTGTGAAATGATGTTATGTTTAATTGAGATGTTTACGTGAAATACTTAGATTTGATTTGACAAGAATTGGAATATTATCTTAAAAATGTTATAGAAACGGATTGAGAATTGAAGTAATTTAAGGAAAGTACGATATTAGAAGAATGTGATTAAGTTAAAGAAAAAAATATGTTTTGTCTTCGAGCTGTAAAGATGTTATGATCATGTTTTGGCTTCGGGCCGTGTATATTGTCATTGGCCGTTATGGACCTTGGGGTCGCAGGTTAGCTTCGGCCATTATGGACCTTTGGGTCGCAGGTTGGCTACAGCCGCAATTGACCGATGGGTTGCAGGTTTGGCTACGACCGCAGGTTTGGCTTCGGCCGCAGGTTTGGCTTCGGCCGCAGGTTTGGCTTCGGCCGCAGGTTTGGCTTCGGCCGCAGGTTTGGCTTCGGCCGCAGGTTTGGCTTCGGCTGCAGGTTTGGCTTTAGCCATAGGTTTGGCTTCGGCTGCAGGTCTGGCTTCAGCCGTAGGTTCGGCTACGGATGCAGATTGATGGACCTTTGGGTCGGAATGTTAGGAAATGCTAAAGTAAAGGAAGGATAGAACCGGATTTTAGGTTTTTAGTTTTTGAATGCATGAAAACGAATAAGTAATAGGAAATAAAATTGGCTAAGTAAGAAATGATGGAAACGAATTGCTTGGTTGATAGATTCAAATTGCTAGGTTGTTAGAATGGAATATGGAATTTGATTGCTTGATTATTGAGTTGCATGTGGGCGGTTTTCAGCGTCCTCACTGAGTAAATTTGCATACTCATGCCTCCTTTTGCGGATGCAGGTAAGGTTGATTGTGTGGACCAGAGCGCGAGGATATAAAAGACAATCAGGAAAGGTTAATTTGAACTTATGTAATGTTTGGGAAGTTTTATAAAGATCTTTACTTAGAATTTTTAACGTGTTTTTCAAATAATTTCGGGTCGGGGTGTTTCTATTTGGTATCATAGCGGGGTAGGCCAGTCAGTTCTGTCCTGGCTGGCCGCTTTTCGAAAATTGGATGTGTGGGTAAGGGTGGAAAGAAACATATGGTCTATGTCTCGCACGAAGGTTGTGTGTTATTATGTTTCTATGGTAAATCTTAGTATGTGTTTATGATTGGATTGCTTAGCAAATGGCAAAGCGAAATTGTGTTCGATAGTTGTAGCAAGTTAGTGAAAACTAACTTATGTCTTGTTAAAGATGAAAAAGTGTCGTCGATCGGGTTTTCATAAAGTAGGCAATGAGGGTATCAGGTTTGTTCGGTCAGCAGGAGTAAATGTTCTTAAAGTCGTGTGCGATGGATCAAGATAGGTCATTTTTAGTGAAGGAGTGGATGTGATGGTAGGAAGTACGAAGCAATAGGCGATATGGATTGTTGGTTGAGTAACTGAAAAGCTAGGATTGTCAGATTTGCTAAGTTAATTCTTGAGAATGAAGGAAGTTAATGTCTCATGGAATTATGAAGTGTTGGATGTTCGTGGGTGGTGTAGCACCCTTGCTGGAAGCTTAATGGGTCGATGAAAGTGGAACAAGAACGCGTGTGTGGTTAGTAGAACATGGTACTAAGGGTTCACAAGGTGGACGTAAGGATGGAGTTAATCCGCTTGTTAGTGATATGGTGGTGAATGCCAAACTTTGTTCGAATTCGGGTGTCGAATTCTTTGTGTGGCAGGAAATCGCCCAAAATTGGTCACATAAGAATGAGTTCGAGGACGAGATCAGATTTGGTCGTGCAGCATAAATGGTGATTTTCAAGTCGCATGTCATTTATTAAGATGTTTCAATGCTGGTGGAAAGCGTGGACATGTTAGGTAAATGGTGCATAGGAATCCTTAGAATGGACTTCTTGCGCATTACCAATTGCAAAAGATGGAAAGTTAGATTGAATGGGAAAAAGAAAAGCTTATATTTCAAGGAATGATGAAATGTTTTGAGATTTCAGTAGCAACAGAAATAAGAACGAAATAGATGGTGAAGAACGAGCGCAAATTAATCTTAGGACCATCGTGGATTCGAGAGATGAGCAAGGAGAGGTGTTGACCAAAACTTCAATGCGTTATAGTAATTACGGAAGCTAGACGTTTTATGGAAGTTAAGCAAGTGCAGTTTAAGAACATGAGCATTGGGTTCTTAGTCTACTGGGCACCCAAAGGAAGAGTGGTGTGAATCAAAGAAAGGTCACGACCACTACAACTGTCCGTGGACAAAGGATCCAATAAAGATCAGAAACTCAGTCGGATTAGTGGGTAGTAATTGACAATTTGTAAAACGTGTTGCAAGTCGTTGATATATTGAATGGATTGACGGAAAAGATGTTGAGTATGGTGAGTAAGACAATGCAAGGGAAGTTATGTGGTACCGAAAGTGCGGTGGATGGGTATGGAAGTGATAGTGCCATCCATGTACGAATGCTTATGCATTGACTCATCAAAGATCTGACTTTGGTGTTCCAAGTTTTAAAAGAATTTGATAGCACCTATCTGTTTTGACGGTTGAAGAAGCAGAAGGGTTGAATGAGCTATTGGGAATGTTGCGAGTAAATGTCGTGACATATGAGATGAGTGCACGGAGTGGGGAAGCATTTATCAAGTTCACTTACTGGCCCTGATCAGAGTAGCGCATGGAAGCGTGATGAAGTATATAAGAAGTCAAGGATAAGACCGCAATGTCAACCGGAGATGAACCAAGAAAAAGAAGATGAATGGAGATAGTCGTGGACTATGATTTGGAGATAGCCACCACTCGAAGAAGGTTAATCTAGCGGCATATGCGATTAGTCTCATGAAGGCAAGTCTTTTGGTAGAGAAAGAAGCAGAACAAATGATTGTAATGGTTGAAATGAGGCGAGTTAAAGCAATATTATTTGAAGCAGTTGTTATGGGTGGATGAAAGTTCGATAAATCAACTGATGAAACCAAATCATTAGGCACCAAGTGGTTTTCTGCAAGTTACCAATGTTTGAGTGGAAGGCTACTTTAATCACAACGGAATTTTGTGAATGGACTATCCATGAATAACAAATCTTCAGGGATCACAATGGATTATAGTGGTCTACTTAAGTAAATATGCACATTTCAGTTCAAGAGAGGATGTGGTGGATAAGTATGCTTAGTTGGGAAAGAACAAGATAGTAAACTTCATTAAATTTTGTTAGCACCATGGGAGACCGGACAAAAGTTTATGTTCGGATTTTGGATGGCATTTCCGAAAAGCATTGAGCATAGAGTGCACTTTTCATAAACTGGAGAATACATGGCATCATTTTTATTTGTAACATTCATAGAATTCAAATTGGAAGAGAATTTGTTTTTGGAATCGAGCAACTTCTGGAATCAAAGTGGGAAAAAAATCTACTGCTAAAAGTGACGAAGGAAATGTGGGATGGTGGAAACCCAAGATCAGTCTCAGAAAAGGGTAAGTTACTTGCAAGAAATTATGAGCCGTGCTCCAGATTCGCTAGATGTTCATCAGTTGGCCGAGGCTAAATTCGAGGATGAATTTCGTTAAGTGGGGGAGAGTTGTAATGACCCGGTCCCAGAGTATTTTTAAATTCGAAGGAAATAAATCGCGAGAGGTTTAGTTGTACAAGGAGCGTATTTTTCTAAGTGTGGAAACACTTGTATTCATGAGAGTTGGAAGAATGAGCCACATTTTTGACTAAGTGTCGGACGTTCGGTAAACACATAGAGCGATCAAAGTCTAAGCAATGCAATTACAGACTGCCAGTTTAACTATGGAAAGTTTCGCTATCGGAGAATGTGGGTTCCAAGTAAGGCAAGTTTGATCAGGTGCAACTAACGGGATTATACGAAAAGAAGGTTGAGTCCACGGGAGTCATATAAGGTAATAAGCGTAGATATTCTTGGAGCCATTGATGATAATTTTGACCAAGCTAAATAAGGAAACAACACTTAATGGGCGGCTTGGTGAGAAAGTCTTGAAATAAGTATAAAAAGAGACCTCCAGCCTTCATTTCTCGCGGAACTCATAAACAAGAATTAGAGAGAAGCCAGAGCAGGAACGACGTTCTAGAGAGAAGATTTCGAGAAGAAGGATCGAACAAGGAGGAGCCGAGGAGTTCTTCGCCAGGAAACGCATGAAGGTTTGGAGTCTTGATATTTTAAGATCAACGAGGTGAGGGCGTGATTCGTGGCAAGTTAATAGTTAATATTTTTATCATTGTTGGATTGTTAGGTTGAAGATTATGCATTAGAGGTTTTTTTATGGAAAGTTCGTTCTTCGTTCTTCGAGATAGTTCTCAAGGATCGAAGAACGTTCATACAATCATAGGATATTTGCATGATAGATTGCGTGAAATGATGTTATGTTTAATTGAGATGTTTACGTGAAATACTTAGATTTGATATGACAAGAATTGGAATGTTAGGTTGAAAATGTTATAGAAACGGATTGAGAATTGAAGTAATTTAAGGAAAGTACGGGATTAGAAGAACGTGATTAAGTTAAAGAAAAAAAATATGTTTTGGCTTCGGGCTGTAAAGATGTTATGATCATGTTTTGGCTTCGGGCCGTGTATGTTGGCTTTGGCCGTTATGGACCTTAGGGTCGCAAGTTGGCTTCGGCCATTATGGACCTTTGGGTCGCAGGTTGACTTCGGCCGCAGGTTGGCTATGACCGTAATAGACCAATGGGTCGCAGGTTTGGCTTCGGCCGCAGGTTTGGCTATGGCCGCAGGTTTTGCTTCGGTCGCAGGTTTGTCTTCAGCCATAGGTTTGTCTTCGGCCGCAGGTTTGGCTTCGGCCGCAGGTTTGGCTTTGGCCGTAGGTTCGGCTACGGCCGCAGGTTGATGGACCTTTGGGTCGGAATGTTAAGAAATGCTAAAGTAAAGGAATTATAGAACCGGATGTTAGGTTGTTAGTTTTTGAATGCATGAAAACGAATAAGTAATAGCAAAAATTGGCTAAGTAAGAAATGATGGAAACAAATTTCTAGGTTAATAGATTGAAATTGCTAGGTTGTTAGATTGGAATATGGAATTTGATTGCTTGATTATTGAGTTGCATGTGGGCGGTTTTGAGCGTCCCCACTGAGTAATTTTGTATACTCATGCCTCATTTTGTGGATGCAGGTAAGGTTGATTGTGTGGACCGGAGCGCGAGGCTACAAAGACCATCGGGAAATGGTAATTTGAACTTGGGTAATGTTTGGGAAGTTTTATAAAGATCTTTACTTACAATTTTCAACGTGTTTTTCAAATATTTTCGGGTTGGGGTGTTTTAGGTTGCCTCCTACTCAGCACTTAGCTATAGTCTTTAGCTTGAAGTTTACCACTGTTTGGACGAAGATGGTGGTAGATCATCACTTGTTGGAAAACAATTGTCCACATCCTCTTTGCTCACCCGGAACAGGGTACCAACAAAGCTTTTTATTGCTTCGTCACCTCTGATTCTTTGGATGTCCATGTTCTCCTCGGTTATTACGATTTGACTCATCCTCTCCCGAAGGTTGTCAATGTGTTTGTGTAACCAGCCAATTTTTCTATTTGCGGGTATGGATATGCCATCTGATCTCCTAAAGATATCTTTCATCATAATTGCATCAAGTTTACCTTCTAGCAGCTTCTCGGTTAACAACCTCTGTGTAAATGGTATACCTGAAGCGTCGATCGATGGTCAAGCTCGTCCGTTGATCGATAGGGCTTCATCTGCTCCATTCACGTGTTGTCTCGGAATCATCTGATGAGTAGAGTCCATCTTTTTTCATCTCCTACATGCACATATTTAACCAAATAATATTATTGTTGAATGGTTAATAAATATCATCAATCTTCTTGTAATACTCATCCATCAACATATCCTGGGCTCTGTAGATTCCTTGTACCATGTCATCTAATTCTTCTCTACTGTATGTTTCTATCTCTTGTATGGTCCTCTAAAGTTATCTGAATACTCTGGAAACAATAACGAGTGTGTCCAATGATGGGTGCATTGTCTTATTTGTCTCTGTAGACGCCATACTCATCTCTTTCTTCCCCATAATCAAAATTCACTAGATCAAACACTTCAGGTTCTGATTTGTAACCGTTGAAGTCCTCTGTAAGGTGAGTGTCGATCGACGGCAGCAGTGGTGTGTCGATCGATGCTATGTTGTTATCTGCACAATTTTCATGTTGCTGTTGTCTGAAGAGGTTTCCTGATCCATTGGTCATTGCAAGTATGTCTGCTACATCTTCCTTTGATACATTGAGAATTCGTCCATCCATTGCTCGTGCATATCCTTCTGGATCCCCTATAATTCCAAATTCATCTGGTCTGAGATAACCAAAATCTGCATTGTATTCTGCCAGATTAGCATTGATCGATGGTAAACGGCCATCGTCAATCAATGTCGATATCCAGGTTTCATCGTATTCTCTGAAATTTCCAGCTTCATCTTGTTGACATGATGAAATAAATGACACGAAGAAGTTATGAAGAAGAGATTAGACCACCGTTTGAAGAGAAGAAGTGAAGATTGTCCGTACAACTCACAAATGGTAACCTAACTTGGATTACAAGTCAAAGAAGGTAACCTACGTGCCAAACACTTGCCTTAGAGGCCAAAGAGACATTTGGGAGTTTGGTTTACCAACTGCAAGAGTTTCAATGGATTTAAATAAGGAGATTAAATGTTCTGCTTAAGGTCTGAATCTGTCCAGGACCTGTCACTATCTCTCGGCCAGAGTGTTGTCCTCTTGTGTATTATTTTACTCTTTTGTTTGTCTGTTTATGTTAGGCAAGTTCCCTATATATTGTAAACATTCAGAATGAATTAATCCAAGAAAACAGATTTCCTCTCTCTCTCTCTCTCTCTCTCTCTCTCTCTCTCTCTCTCTCTCTCTCTCTCTCTCTCTCTCTCTCTCTCTCTCTCTCTCTCTCTCATTTTCGAAATCTCTCTATTCTCTCTAATGTTCTTCATGTTCTTACCATAAAACTCTCTCTGAATCTCTAAAACTCAAATTGTATCAGAGCATTATGCTCTTGAGACATATTCTCACTACTCAATTACACTTATCCCGTAAATCTCATTATTTTACGCTGATATATTTCAAAATTTTTCCTTTACCCACTAGGTAATAGCTGTTCTTGAGTTTTTTGAAAACAAAATGTCAGAAATGGTGGTAATTCCAGTTACTCTCAAAGGAGCTAACTATCTTTTGTGGTCAAGACTTGTCAAGACTGCTTTTAGAAGTAGAGGGCTTTGGAAACATGTTGCTGGAGGAAAAATCCCAAATAAAAATATCCTATGAGAGGATGGAGAAGAAGTTGTACTTGCTGATGATGGCAAATGGGGTCTGGAGGATCTCATGGTGGTGTCCATCATTCAGAACAGCCTTGAAACTTCAATATTGGAAGCTTACTCCTACTGGGAAACTTCCAAAGAGTTGTGGGATACACTTCAGAAGGTGTATGGCAACTTATCTAATCTAAGCAGGGTATTTGAAGTGAAGCAAGCTATCAAAAACCTGAAACAAGATGAAGGAGAGTTCAACCAACATCTTGGAAAGTTTAGAAGTCTCTGGTCTGAGCTCAACATGCTGCGTTTCTTGCGATCTTGAAGTCTTAAGAAAAAGACAAGAGCAAGACGTAGTCTTTAGCCTTTTGCAGACCCTAAAAGCTTCATACAGCTAGCTGTTAAATCATGTCTTGAGGCAAGGAAAACTCCCAAGAGTGGAAGGTGTGTGTGCTCTTATACGGAGAGAACAAGCCAACCACACATTATTTGAGAAGGATAACAACCTTCTCATCTTACAAAGAAGTCGCCAGGTGTAAAGATGTTTCCTGAGTATAAGAAGATCAAGAAACAACACAGAAAGAGGAACCTGAAGCCACGGAAGATGGAGATCAAGTTGGCGAGGAACGCACTCAAGAAGATTGAGCATGAAACAATTAAAGGGAAGACCATGTATTCAGATTTCATAAGTGACATGAATGAAATAATAACATGGAAAAATGAAGCTGCTGTGACCAGTATTGATGGACCAGTGACCAGGAGCGACCTAAACTCGTTCACCCAAGATACTAAGGCCCTTATCTCACCAAAAAAGGCTGGTACACACTCTCTTGACTCTAAACCCATCATTACAGATTCAGGAGCTAGCCATCTCATGATTAGTGATAGGAGTTTGATTAGTGATGTCAAGCCTGCCTTGGGGAATGTAATTAATGGAGATAAGGTTAAGATAGAAGGGATCAAGAATCTTAGGCTGTTTGATAGAGAATCATCTGCCTTATATATGCCTTAGTTTACATCTAAATTGTTGTCAGTAAGGAAGACTACTGTTGACTTGAGTTGTCAAGTTATTTTCAGACATGATGAGGTTGAGTTTCAAAATTTAAAGACAGGGCGGTTGATTGGAAGAGGACACAGCCAGGATAAACTTTATCACCTCCAAAGAATAGAGCCTTCAATCTACATGGTCAGTAAAGCTACTGAGGTTGATAGCAACACATGGCATGCTAGATTAGGACATCCCCATGGTAGAGCTCTAAATCTGATGCTTCCTTGTGTGGTGTTTGAGAATGATGTGTGTGAAGCGTGTATACTTGGGAAGCATTGCAGAACAGTTTTTCCAAGGTCTACAACATCTATGAGAAGTGTTTTGACCTTGTTCACTATGACGTGTGGACTGCTCCTTGTCTGTCCAGAGAAAATCACAAATACTTTGTGACCATCATTGATGAAAAGTCTAAGTACACTTGGGTGACATTGATTCAGTCTAAGGACAGAGTTCTGGAAACCTTCAAGACTTTTCTGAACCATGTCTCCAATCATTTCAATGCCAAAATCAAGATCCTTAGGTCCGATAATGGTGGAGAGTACAAAAGCCAAACATTCCAGCAGTACCTTGCTCAGCATGGGATCATATATCAGACAAGCTGTCCCTAAACTCCTCAGCAAAATGTGGTGGCTGAAAGGAAGAATAGGCACCTAATGGAAGTAGCAAGATCAATGATGTTCCATACTAATGTTCCAAAGAGATTTTGGAGTGATGCTGTGATGGCTACTTGTTACCTCATCAACATAATTCCCACTAAGATCCTCAATGACTTGTCTCCATTTGAAGTACTAAACAGAAGCAAGCCATGTTTGGACCATTTGAGAGTATTTGGGTGTCTCTGCTTTGTGTTGATACCAGGGGAACAGAGGAGCAAGCTAGATGCCATGAGCTCAAAGGATATGTTCATTGGCTATTCTCCAACACAAAAGGGTTATAAGTGCCATGATCCAGTGGCAAGAAAGGTGTAAATATCAAGAGATGTGAAGTTTGTGGAGGCTAAGGGCTACTATGATGAAAAGAGTTGGGACGAGTTGAAGAATCTATCCCAATAAGCCTCACATAAAGCAAGCAACCTTAGAAGAGTAATGGAGAGTATTGGGATCAGTATGCCTGAAGAAAGGGTTGAGCCTGAGCCTGAGCCTGAGGAACCTAGAAGTTATTCTACTGAGGTCAAGACAAATACTGATGTCATTGAGGTTCCTCACCTTGAACTTGAGGGGGGAAATCAAAATCAAGCTGAGATACAACATGAGAATTCAACACCAACGCATGATCAAGCTGAGCAACAAGAACGAGAGGGTTCAGTGTTAAATGAAACTCAGTCTTCTGATAATGAGGAAGTACTACATAAAGAAGCACATCCAACACTAAGAAGAAGTACTAGGATCACACAACCAGATTCTAATTGGATCAACACAAGGGTCTACTTCAACTTTCAAGCAGTCACCCATCCTATACAAGCTATGTGTTCTCTAGCTAAGTATCCTCAGGAACATGTAGTTTTCATTGGAGAGTTGGACCATGAGGACATCCGAAGGTCATATGAAGAAGCTATAAGAACACAAGGAGTGGAGAGACTCAGTTGGAAATGAATGCCATGATAATCAATGACACTTGGTATGAAGTGGAGCTTCCAAAAGGCAAGAAGGCAGTAACAAGCATGTGGATCTTCACCATCAAGTACAATGCTGATGGGACTGTAGAGAGGCGCAAGACAAGGCTAGTAGCAAGGGGATTCACTCAGACATATGGGGAAGACTATCTTGATACATTTGCACCAGTCGCCAAACTACACACAGTAAGGATCATTCTAGCTTTGGCATTCAACTTAGAGTGGGATATATGGAAAATGGATGTGAATAATTATTTCCTACAAGGAGAGCTTGAAGATGAAGTTTATATGAGACCACCTCCTGTTCTAGAACATCTTGTCAAGCCTAGAAAAATGTTCTCATACTGAAGAAAGCCATATATGGGTTAAATCAATCACCAAGGGCCTGGTATCACAAGCTTAGCACCACTTTCAATGGAAGAGGGTTTGTCAAATCAGAAGCAGATCACACACTCTTCACTCTCACCAGTCAACAAGGGATTGTGGTGATCCTAGAGTATGTGGATGATATCATCATTACTGCAAGTGATAAGGAAGGTATTCTCTTAACTAAAGCCTTTCATAAATCATCATTTGATATCAAAGAATTGGGTGAGTTAAAGTACTTCCTAGGGATTGAGATATGCCGATCTAAAGAAGGGTTGTTTATATCCCAGAGGAAGTACACACTTGATTTGTTGAGTGAGGCAGGCGATCTAGGAGGAAGATCAGCCGAGACTCCATTAGAATATGGTTACAAGGTGTTGGGTGAGGGGGAGATTGAAGATAAGCCTTATGAAAACATCAGGCATTACACGAGAATGGTTGGGAAGCTCATTTACCTCACCATCACCAGACCATATGTGTGTTTTGCAGTCAACCAAGTCAGCCAGCATATGCAAGATCCCAAGATACACCATTAGAACATGGTGGAGAGGATTCTGAGGTATTTAAGAAAAGCACCAGGACAAGGAGTTTGGATGAGTTGCAACAAGAGTACAGAGATAGTTGGTATTGTGATGCTGATTGGGCTGGAGACAGGGAGGACAAAAGGTCTACAACCGGCTATTTTACTCTCATTGGAGGCAAATTAGTAACTTGGAAAAGCAAGAAGCAGAAGGTAGTATCATGTTCAAGTGCTGAAGTAGAAAATAGAGCAATGAGGAACCATACTAGTGAGGTCATTTGGATCAGGAACCTGCTCAAGGATTTGGGTATATAGACACCATCGCCAATCACAATGCTTTGTGACAATCAAGCTGCAATACACATAGCATCCAACAATGTGTTTCATGATAGAACCAAACACATTGAGGTGGATTGTCATAAGGTCAGACAGGCTGTGGAGTAAAGGATCATCCTACCATGCTATAAAAGAAGTGAAGACCATTTAGCTGATATATTCACAAAGGCTGATATTACTAAAGTCTGTGAGTTCATTCATCTAAAGCTTGGACTCATAGACCTCACATGTTACTGATCTCCCCTCCATGAATGGTTCTACTCTTTTTCCTTGGCTTGAGTTTTCTCCCAAGTGGTTTTACCTAGCTGAGGTTTTAATGAGGGAATGCATCATGGCTTCCAAGCTTGACCAGTCCCAATGGTCAAGCTTGAGGGGGAGTGTTGACATGAAGAAATAAATGACAAGTAGAAGTTATGAAGAAGAGATTAGCACACGGTTTAAAGAGAAGAAGTGAAGACTCTCCATACAACTCACCAATGGTAACCTAACTTGGATTAGAAGTCAAGGAAAGTAACCTAGGTGCCAAACACTTGCCTTAGAGGCAAAGGAGATGTTTGGGAGTTTGGTTGACCAGCAGCAAGAGTTTGAATGGATTTAAATAAGGAGATCACATGTTCTGGTTAAGGTCTGAATCTGTCGAGGACATGTCACTCTCTCGGCCAGAGTGTTGTCCTCTTGTGTATTATTTTACTCTTATGTTTGTCTGTTTATGTTAGGCAAGTTTCCTATATATTGTAAACATTCAGAATAAATTAATCCAAGGAAACAGATTTCCTCTTACTCTCTCTCTCTCTCTCTCTCTCTCTCTCTCTCTCTCTCTCTCTCTCTCTCTCTCTCTCTCTCTCTCTCTCTCTTATTTTCGAAATCTTTCTATTCTCTCTCATGTTCTTCATGTTCTTACCATAAATCTCTCTCTGATTCTCTAAAACTAACACATCTAGTGCAAGAGCACAGTACCAGATTGTTTCTTCTTCTATATAAGATTCACCGTAATTTGGGTTAGCCGTATCATTCCCTAGGTCAGAGTTGTCATCGATCGATGTCAAAGGATGGGTATCGATCAACTGTTGGTTAGCATCATCGATCGAGATGTATTGGGGAGGGTATCAATCGATGCTCCATCATTAGAGTCATTTTCTTTCTATAAATCACAGAAACATGTGGTCACAAGTCCTGGTTCATGAACCAAATCAATGAGAGCAGTCTTGGTTCTAGTTTGAACAGGCTCATAGTAGTAATTTTGATCAATAAGAGATAGATACAACCGGTTTGTCTTCTTGTCACA
Organism: Moricandia moricandioides; assembly: GCA_905132885.1. Taxonomy (NCBI): domain Eukaryota; kingdom Viridiplantae; phylum Streptophyta; class Magnoliopsida; order Brassicales; family Brassicaceae; genus Moricandia; species Moricandia moricandioides. The sequence goes on from CAJHQQ010000451.1 coordinate 41,783, forward strand.
TACTGCTCCTACCATGGCCATGCAAGCTCTTCCAAGTAGTGGGGATGAGTACTGCTCCACAGGGATGTCCAACACATGAAAGTCTACAAGAATTAAGGCATCGCCGATTTGCACTTGGAGGTATTTGACTATGCCTCCTGAATTCACCTTAGAGCAATCCAAAAGAGTTAATGAATCACTAGAAGACTCCACGTTTAAGCTTAGTATCTCTGCCATGGTTATTGGCATAATTCTTACTGAAGAACCGGTGTCGAGAGTACATGAGGGTAGTTATCTCCCTCGATGTTCCAGGAAACCACAAACTTCCCAAGGTTACTTATGTTCTTCAAATTTACCTTCTGCATTATCTTCTCCCTCAGATGATTGAACATTCTTTCAATGTCATTATCAGTCTCCTTGGTTTCTTTGAAGAACATCCACAATATGAGAGCGTAATAAGATTTCTGGAACGGGGTTTCTAAGGTATCTTTTAGCAAAGCTATCCATCTCTTTCTCATTAGTTTTCCTTCTAAGATGCTTAGGGACTTTCTTCTCTCCTCTACGATGTCTTTCCATAGCTTCTTCAATTACCATAGTGGCTGGTTCATCTTTCTGTTTGGGTTTGGGTGGGTGGTTTTCGAGTGCCTATTAGCATATAAAAGACTCATGTCTATGCTGGGCAACCGACATCCTTTTGTTTTGAGTTGCCGTCGATCAATGGTGGGGTCTGCCTCTCGATCGATGTTCATCTCTTCACATGATTCCATGGATTCTTCAGGTACCGTTGATTGATGGTTAGCTGATATAGCCTATTTATTACCAGTTTTAGGCCATGTCATGGACTCTATTTAGGGTCTATTATGTGCTTCTAGGCTATGTTTTAAGGTCTTTACAGGTCTAGGTACGTTTTGGAGATATATGAGATACTTATAGCGTTTGAAGCATTTAGAGGAGAATAATCCGTAGCTGATCTTTAAGAGATTCGAAGTACAAGACTGCGTCGATCGACGGCACAATCTTGACGTCGACCAATGTTACATGACCAAGATTGATCGATGCTGACCACTTGCCATCGATCGACGCAGACAGCCAATTTCAATCCTATGTTAGAGACAAGACACAAGATTACATGTTTACCCCTAGACGAGTTTTGACATAGATTTTAGGGTTTTTATATTTATACTTTGTGTATGAGAAGGAAGAAGAGGACAAGATAATATAATAGATACAATATAATATAGAAGGGAGAAAATTCATATCTCCTTAGGGAGATTTGTATGGGAACCCCAGTGTTTTATCTATGCATTTTATTCAGATTATTATTCTTACTTTGACTATGTCTGAGTATTTATCAACTAGATTTAGGTTTATTAATGGAACTGATGGATTAGCCAAACAATAGAATTGTTAGGGTTATTATTAGATTTATTAATAGAATTGTGTTTATTGCTTGTGTTATAGAGTAGCTAACTAGAACCCTAACAATATGATAGTTAGGCGCAAGCGAGAGCATGGTCTACTACCGGAATTTATTCTGTTGATCTAGATTGCCAGAAACAAACGAGAGTTGATTTAATTAATCTAGCAAACTTATCGAATTAGGTCATAAACCTTGACTCAAGAAACCATCGATCGACGCAGGACCATTGCCATCGATCGACGGTCATTCCGTGTTAACAAGCGAGAGCTGAGACATTGGAATTAGTCAATAGATTAGACTCGCAGCGAGAGCTGGTGTTCTTTTACATTAGATATCGAGTTCTATGATTAATACCCTTAGATTCTTTCCTCTATAATCCACTTGCTTGAAACCCTATATCTAGCATATTTACATTTACATCTAGTTAGTTTATTAGCATATTGTCATATTTACATTATTATCATATTTCCATATTTACATTCTGAGCATATTTCCATATTGGATCTACACTCAAATAAGGAACATTTCCTTAGACTGATTACTTGTTACCAATATATATATATATAATCACCTAGCTTAACTCTAGGAATAAGAAATTTATTGTGTGCCATTATTCTCTGTGGGATCCTTAAGTACTACACGTTATCTCTATTGGCAAGAATATTATTTTGTGTGTTAGGATTAAGGATTAATTTGATAGTTGATTGTTTAGGATATTTATACCCTTCTAGAACATTAAACAATACGCTTGTCAAATTTGGGGCCATTGCCGGGAAACATTGATCACCATCAGATTTAATTTTTTGGGTTTAGTCTAGGTTTGTTTTACTTTCAAGTTACTGATTTACTTTTCCTTAGTCTTTCTGGTGCATGCAAAAGAGTACCAAGAGCACAAAGGACAAGAATTACTATTCTCAGACCCTCAGAAACTCGAACGTACAATCCGCAAGGAAAGACGACAAGCATCAATCAACGGCATACATTCAGAATCGATCGACACTTCTTTACGGATAGCATCGACCGGCATCAGAACTCTAGCATCGATCGACACTTCTTTACGGATAGCATCGACCGGCATCAGAACTCTAGCATCGATCGACATTGATCACTTAGCATCGATCGACAGCATCTCACCCGCATCGATCGATGACAGCAAACGAGTTCAGATGGTTGCGCCTCTAATTGTGGTTCAAATGAGAATGGAGACTTGCATGACCTCAACGGTCATCTGCGTAATGCAGCAGGTCAAAAGATACACGATCAGGGGGCTGTAAACCCGAAGCTAACGCCCAAGCTGCTCAACGAATTCTGGCTGACTACAACCGTCCAGACCATTTCTACGCCAACAGATCTGCCATTCCTCCTCCAGCCTTGCAGAGAAACGGTTTTGAGATGAAGCCTGCTTTCTTTGGACTTGTAGCGCAGACACCTTAACATTGGTTACGACATGAGCACCCTATGGATCATCTGGAGCGATTTGAGAATCTAGTGACTGCCATTAAAGCCAATGGAGTCCCTGAGGACTATCTTTTCTGTAAGCTCTTCAAGTACTCACTTGCTGGAGAAGCTTCATATTGGCTTAAGTAACTAACACCAGGATCTCTGATATCCTGGAATGACATCAACAACGCTCTCTTGCGAAATTTCTTTGATGACGCAAGAGCAAAGGATTTGAGGAGCAAGATTGCTACTTTCTCACAGGAACTTTCAGTCTTTCAGAAACTCATTGATCAGATTCAAGTCCTACTAGAGAGACTGTCCACATCATGGGGTCAACGAAGTGCAGCTCCTTAGCACTTTCTTCAAAGGTATTGAATTACAATAACAGATGGCTCTAGACACAGCTAGTGAGGGAAACTGCAGAACCAGAAGCCCTGAAGAAGCTACAAGATTGATTGAAAACCTGGCATCCAGCAGTGTCACCAAGAACACTGATTTCGAGAGAAAGAAATCAGCTCCAGCTGTGAGCAAGGAGCAGATTGAAGAGGTTAAGGCAAAACTGGATAGTGTTCAAAAAATTTCAGGAAGCAAGTTACTTTTGCGGACGTGGAAGCAATTGAGTCTGGAGACGATGAGTTTGATGAAGAAGATGTAATCTACATTGATGGGAATGGTTTCCAGAGACAAGGGAATACAGGCTTCAACAGGAACTCCTATGGTACTGTTCAAAGGAGTAACTTTTATCAGAATTCGCAGCGAAAGCCTTTCAACAACAGTAGGACTTATGGATCTACCTACTACCAAAATCCTTTTCCAGAAAGTCAGGAAAGCAAGATTGAAGCGATGGTTGACATAGTTTTAGAGGGACAGCAGAAAATGATTGTGGATTTCAATGGGAAGATAGATGGTCTGTACCTCAACCTCAACACCAAGTTCGAAAACCTTAGTACTCATGTGAAGAAATTGGAGAATTAAGTGATGCAAATAAGTGAGACCATTACGAAGCATAAGAGCTTGATCAAGGAGAAAATCGAGGTTGGGCAAAGACACCACGTGAATGCTTTGATTGATGATGATTTCTGGCAGGAGTTCAAGAGAGGGAAGCCCCAAGATAACAATTTTTGTGTGGAAAATTCAGTTTCACTCGGCAATGCTAATACGCATCGATCGACGCCAACAGGTGAGAATCGATCGACAGTAAAACCCACAAACTCAGTGGCTTCGTGTGAATCGACTAATATCGATCGAAACTGTCTCCGTAACATCGATCGACAGAGGGAGAGAAGAATCGATCGGCAGTACACACACAACTTCGATCGACAGGAGAGAAATCTATTACGGCTACCGAACCTAAATGCGAGCTTGTTTGTACGTCCAACCATGACAATTTCAGATCAGAATACAAACACATCTGAAGCTATGGATAATAATAGAGAAGATGAGGGAAACTAAAAAAGGAGACAGAAGATCCCCAAATATCAACGCAGAGAAGCCAATGAAAAGGAGATAGACAGCTTTGCTAAAACAATTTTTAAATTCCTCTAGATACCTCTTTTGATGAGGCCTATTATACTCACAGATTGTGGTTGTTTTTTAGGGAAACAAGGGAGAGAGATGATGATATAGAAATAATGTTCAATCACCTCAGGGATAAGATGAAGCATAGGACCTGTCTAAAGAAAAAAGGTGATCCTGGAAAACTCATGTTCCATGCTTCATCAAAGGAAAACAACACCCCAACGCCCTTTGTGACACCGGATCTTCAGTAAGCATTATGCCAAAGTCAATGGCAGAGAAGCTGAACCTAAAAGTGGAACCCTCCAATGATTCCTTTACATTCATAGACTGCTCAAGAGTGAATTCAGGAGGGATGGTAAATGATGCCCCAGTGCAGATCAATAATACATTGGTCCCAACAGACTTTCATGTGATGGACATCATGATAGATTAGAATTCTTCTCCACTACTTGGGAGAGCAATCATGGCTATTATGGGAGCCATATGCGATATGAAGTTAAACAGGTTGTATCAGTCTCTAATTGATCAAAATACTTTTTATGAACCTGTCAAAAATAAGAACAAGGCTACCCTGATCGAATTGTGCAATGATGCAGAACTTGTGGCCACATGTTTCTGCAATTACGTGTTCGGTGAGGACTCAGAAGACGGAGCATCGATCGACAGCCATACCATTCAATAATCGATCGATACCCACCCTATTGCATCGATCAATCAAGCCCACCCCCAACATGGCGATTTCTGTTACAACACAACTTATCTCGAGTACAATGAAGATTACAGAGAGGAAGAAACAATTTAATACCGAGGGATCGCTTTGGAAGACGCTGGAATTTTCCATGTTTCCCCTCGACCTTGGAATTCGACATCGATCGACGGACACCATACACCGTCGATCGATACTGAAGATGAAGCAGAAACCGAACAAGATTCATCTGCAGAATGTGAAAGGGAATATGGTTATTTACAACCAGATAAGTTTGATATTATGCGAGATCCAGATGGTTATGCCAGAGCTAGGGAAGGCCGAATTCTACATGTCACGAAAGACGATATGGCAGATATACTTGCAATGGATAACGGAGCTGGAAACCTTTTCATCCATCGGTCTGATCACCAAGCACCGATCAACATTCTACAAATGACATCAATCGACGCTAATCCGGCATACCAAGGTTACTATAGAGATTATGGCTGGGTAATGAACGCAAGAGTAGGCAATCCAGCATCAATCCTCAACATATCTTGGCCATCCAACGACATCAAACGAAGACCAGAACAATTAAATGAAGTAGCAGATACAAAAGAAGGTTATCTCGGACAAGACGAGTTTGGAATTTTCAGAGATAAAGAGGAATGTGCACGAGATTTTTACGGGAGGATTCTCAACCTACCTAAGGAAGATGTAGCAGATGCCCCTGTTATGGCTAATGGATCAGGAAGTTTATTTGGACAACAGCAACAACCATCGATCGACGCGAAGGTACCACCATCGATCGACATCAATGAGCAGAAGCACGAGCCTAACCAGTACCAAACATCGATCGACAACAAGAAGCATGCATCGATCAATACCACCATTCTAGGAATCAGAGAGTTCTGTACATCTAACCCCATCACTTCAGAAACTCCTGGACGAGTCAGATGGATAAATCCCCTACTAATAGACGGTCAGGTAGAGTATCAACAAAGAGCTTTTGATGCTGATGGCAGAAGGATTTTCTTTTGGTAAAAAGCAAGATGAGTACGGCATATACAGAGATGAGAATGGCAATGCACGCGCTATAGACGGACGAATTGTGAGTGTACAAGAGGAAGATATCAGAGCAGTTTTGGAGAGAGCTACTATGTTTAAGTATAGCTACATATGTTTACCTGAACATGCAGCAAAGATGGCTATGTCCAGGAAGAAGCAAGAAACATATAGCAGAGCACAGATTGATGATTCTTGTGAATGAGATCTATAACGCTCAAGAAATGTCATTAGAAGATTCTTACAGGAGGCTTGATGATGTCTACTATCCTATAGACAAATGCCTCACCGGTATGACTACACACATGGAAAAGATGCAGCGAGATTTGGATACTATTCAAAGACAGCATGCCAGTGGACACAACAGAGTGACATCGATCGACGGCAACATCGCACCATTGATCGACGCCAAATCCGACAGACAAAAGCACGCAGCAGAAACACAATTGGAAGACAAGTTCAATGAGATTGTTTTCTCTCAGAGCCTAATGAAGGAAGATATTTCTCAGAAATTGGAGGATATATCAGACACTACAGCTTCCAGATTTAGAATGCTACAGCGTAATATTGAGAATCTACAAAAGAGAATGCATTCAGTGGAGGTTAATAAGGAGATCATAAAAATGACAAATCCAGAGGAGATGAAGCAATTGGAAACTTCATTGGTACATGGTTTCAGAAAAGCAAAGAAGATGAAGACACATGTTTTTCCAAGTGTTGATCCACCTCCATTCTAGTCAGAAAGTTCAAAACGTCGAGCTTAAGACTATAACAAAGTGTTGAGTGGGAGGAAACCCACTGTTTAATAATTTTACTTAAGTTTTTCTTATACTATTCTACTTATAATACCATCGACCGACACCATAGAGGCACCATTGGTCGACAGTGGATCGCGACCATCGATCGACCACACCTGCCTACCATCGATCGACACTCTCTCACAGAGAGAGGTATCGAGTTCCAAACTTACGCTATTTACTTATGATTTAATTTTTCCTAACCAATCCGGGGCGGATTACACTGGGGATAGTGTATTTTAAGTCTGGGGGAGGTTCGCTAATGCTATGTTATTGTTTTTGAGTTTTATTTACTATTTATATAAGTTTTTCAAAAAAAAAAGTTTTATCGAGTCAAGAAGGAGACTATGATCAAGATTTATTATTGACTAACCACACTTTAGCACATTTCTTAGAAGGTTGTTTGCAGAGATTATTAGAGATACCAAAGTGGATCATCCTGCCACTATATCACACTTGCTTATAAAATTTGAAGGAACCGAAGCTGATTTCCAACACTAATCCTGAAATTATTTGCTTGCTTTGGGATTTGGTATACACTGGATCGGATTCCTTCTGAAAGTCTAGAAGGTAAAAGACTGTGTGCCTCTGATTCTCCTTTCTCTCCCCTTCAGATTAAAAAAAAGAGTCGAACAGGATCTGGTGGCAAAAACCATTAGGGCTTGATTCCTGGAAGCCTATCCAAATATCTCAGTTAATTAAAAAAATGATACCCTCAAAAGAAGGGAGACATTGACTGAGAAGAAGTGAGAAGAGAGAGAGGAAAGGAATCAGAGAAGACTACATGTGTGTTCAGATACTTGCAGAGGTAAGAGTCCACATATCCTTTGATCGATACTCCCAATGTAAAGCCTGCACTTTTATTTTATGCAAAGAAATGAAATCAGTAGAGGGGCGAGTCAGACTAGTATTTGCTAAGTTGTTTGTAGAATGGATTTGGTTGCTATACTAGGATAGGGTATATAAAGTTCTCTCTGATTGACCTAATTGGATGTGGCTGCAATAAAGTAAGGTGACAGTTATACTTAGATAATGTCTGAGTCTTCGCTTTCAAAACCTCTTTTGCAGGCTTGTTACCAGTTTATTACCAGCTTTAGTCCATGTTATGGACTTCATTTTGCGTCTATTATGTGTGTCTAGGCTATGTTTTATGGTCTTTACAGGTCCAGGTACATTTTGGAGATATATGGTGATACTTGGAGATTTTGGAGCACTTAGAGGAGAATAATCCGTAGCTGATCTTTAAGAGAGTCGGAGTACAAGACTGCCGTCGATCGATGTTACATGACCAAGATCGATCGATGCTGACCACTTGCCATCAATCGATGAACAATTCGCAGACAGCCGATTTCATGCCCAAGTTAGAGACAAGACACAAGATTACAAGTTTACCCCTGGAAGAGTTTTGACCTAGATTTTAGGGTTTTTATATTTATACTTAATGTATGAGAAGGAATAAGAGGCCAAGATAATATAATAGATACAATATAATATAGAAGGGAGAAAATTCATAACTCCTTAGGGAGATTTGTATTGGAACCCCAATGTTTTATCTATGCATTTTATTCAGATTATTATTCTTACTTTGATTATGTTTGAGTAGTTATCAACTAGATTTAGGTTTATTAATGGTACTGATGGATTAGCCAAACAATAGAATTGTTAGGGTTATTATTAGATCTGTTAATAGAATTGTGTTTAATGCTTGTGTTCTAGAGTAGCTAACTAGAACCCTGATAATAGGATATTTAGGTGCAAGCGAGACTATGGTCTACTACCGAAATTTATTCTGTTAAGCTAGATTGCTAGAAAAAAAAATGAGAGTTGATTTAATTAATTTAGTGAACTTATCGAATTAGGTCATAAAGTTTGACTCAAGAAACCATTGATCGACGCAGGACCATTGCCATCGATCGACGAAGGACCATTGCCATCGATCGACGGTCATTCCGTGTTAACAAGCAAGAGCTGAGACATTGGACTTAGTCAATAGATTAGACTAGCAGCGAGAGATGGTGTTCTTGTACATTAGATATTGAGTTCTATGATTAATACCCTTAGATTCTATCCTCTATAATCCACTTGCATGAAATCCTAGATCTAGCATATTTACATTTACATCTAGTTAGTTTATTAGCATATTTTCATATTTACATTATTAGCATATTTCCATATTTACATTATTAGCATATTTCCATATTGCATCTACACTCTCTAATAAGAAACATTTCCTTAGAATGATTACTTGTTACCAATATATATATAATCACCTAGATTAACTTTAGGAATAAGAAATCTATTGTGTGTCATTGTTCTCTGTGGATTCGATCCGTAAGTACTACACATGATCTCTCTTGGCAAGAGTATTATTTTGTGTGTTAGGATTAAGGATTAATTTGATAGTTGATTGTTTAGGATATTTATACCCTGCTAGAACAGTAAACAACACGCATGTCATTAACTGTGAATGTCGATAGATGGTCGTTCGAATAGAGAGGGGATTCTCACAAGTTTCTTCCTCCCAGGGCCTAACTTCATCCACAACTTCCAAGAAATCAACATCTATGATGCCATTGACGTGTTGATTATATCTACCCTCAGTATATTTCAAAATCACTCTCTCTCTCTCTCTCTTGTTCTTCATGTTCTTCATTCTCCAGCAATAAACTCTCTCTAAATCTCTCATTCTATCATCATTACCTTTGGCACTCATGACCCTTGGCAACTCATACCCTTTGGCAACTCGTACCCTTTTGGGACTTCCCAAACGTTCTGACCAACCAGCCATACCTTGGTACGATCCGGACTGACCCGCATAACCGACCCTGGGTCTAGGTTGTGGTTGGGATGTGGATCGATTAAGATCAGGGTCGGAACCCATGATCTTACCATCACACCCCTTTGTGTATGAAAAGAAAGAGAAGATGAAGAATGGATGGAATTAAGACTAAGAGGGATCAGATGCAACAATGGGACCAATCGGAACATCGGTTTGACCACAAGGGTTAACCGCATGCACCATGGAACCCACGGCCCATATCCTACCTTGGAAACCACATTAGGGTCTTCCACGTTCTTCCCCTTATCAGACTTCCCCATCCCTGATCGGAAATCCTTTCCCAAACGATTACACTCGCCGAAAAGATCGCCACCACAATCGGCCCTCTTTTTGGCCGAGAACTCTCTCTCTTCTTCTCTCTCTCTCTCTCTCTCTCACGTTTCTCTGAGTATTTTACTCTGAAACTGAATGATAAAACGTGCAGGGAGGACCCCTATTTATAGAGGACGAGGGGGTAAGTCTTTCCCCACGAACATGCTTGACTTGTTGGTGAAAGGGCACGACTTGGTCGATAGGTTGCAACCCTTGACCACCCGCAACCCTTCACCCATAACAGACCCTTATTGGGTCGATACCATGCCCAACCACGACCCAGACCCACAAGGCTTAGCCCATGGCCTAGCGCAAGGGTCCACCAGGCCCCAACCACCATCGTCGGACCACCTTGGCCCACCACCGGCCCGGACCCGGACCAACCGCCTAGAACCCGAACACGCCGCCCAGCTGAGTTGAGCTGATCCCCAGCTGTTCCAGCTGACTGAGCTGGTAGCTCAGCTGAATGAGCTGACCTAGGTAGTGTTGAGTTGAGCTGAGCTTGGTCGAGATGTGTTTAGCTGGTCGAGCTGGCTGTACACTTGGTCCAGCTGCCCAAAACACTTGTCCAGCTCTTTTAACTCGTTTCTTTCCCTCTGCTTTGGTTAAGTCCTTATGACTTAAATCTATTCTGACCATGGAACGTATTTAACTTGATCTAAACGATCCTTAGTTCATTCCTTCGAACCATGGTCAGTCCCACGATCCTTATTCAGGTTTGGGGGTGCTACAGCCTGCCTCTTCGCAGGTGGCTGAGGTCCATCACTTGCACGCTTCCCAGCTAGCTGTGCATCCTTTGGACACTGGTTCTTGAAGTGTCCAGCTTCACCACAGTTGTAGCACACACGTTCCCCAGCACTCTTTCCTTGTCTTTTCGGCCTCATATCTTCCTCAGGACAATCACGGACCTTCTGATCCATATTACCACAACGGTGACAAGCTCCCGAGGCAGTACGGCATGGTCCAGCATGCATTTTACCATACGTTGGGCACACATTGCGGTTGGCTGAATACACCTTTCCGGACGAACCCGTCTTCACCAGCTTCTGATTCTTCCCCGCATGCTTACCAACATGGCCATGCCGTCCAGAGCCGAACACCTTGGCCTCTTCAATGATCCCAGCTTCCTGCTCCGCGGCTTTTTCAACCAGTTCAGCCACGGTAACATAGCTGTAAATCTTACAACGGGTTCGCAGATCAACCCTGAGTCCACGCATGAACTTTTGGACTAGAGACCTCTCAGTTTCTCCTGCACGTCCAGCATACTTCTTGAGACTGTTAAACTCTGCCTCATACTCACGCACGGTCTTTGTTCCTTGTTCCAGTTTATGGAAAGCACCTTCTAGCCGATCAAAGGCCTCCTCTGGAAAGTACTTCTCAAGGAAAGCAGACTTAAAGTTGGCCCAAGTGCAATAGTCAGAACCGAACCTAGCTGCTACACCTTGCCACCACATGTGTGCATCACCATCCAGGTAGTGGACATCAATGTCCTTCTTGTAGGCAACAGGACAGAGGATTGAGATGAAATTGCGCTCTAGCCTGTCAATCCATTGATCTGCTTCCACTGGTTTGGAACCACCCAAAAACAACTTCGTTCCCAGCCTCTGCATGTGTTCCATCACTTTAAGATAGGACGGGTTCCTTGCAACTGGTGCTTCTTCTTCCTCTTGCACCACTTGCTCGACTTCTTCCACAACAGGTGGAATTACTGGTGGTACTGCAACCACAGAAAGTCTGGCTAAGACTTGAGCTAGCATAGCCAGAACGGCTTCCATTCCAACAGGAGCCCCAACAGCTGCATTCACATTTGCTGCGTTAGCAACATTCTCGGCCTCATCATTTCCAGCAACATATCGGCCAACATTGTTTCCGGATGATTCCCCAGTTTCACCCACATTTCTCCTCGCATTTCGGTTACTCTTCGCCATCTGCATTCAGTCAAGCCCTAGAAGGACATTCGGCTCTAGGCGCATGATCTGATCCAGATGCATTGATGGCAGGATCCGATCATTCGATCAAGCCAGATCAGTACGGATAATTCGAATTAGACAAGCAATCAGTACACAGAAAAATCCTAGCATTTAGACTATGATTCAGTACGGTAAGGCTACGGTCACGCACTCACCTTTGTCTTTAGAGTCGGTATGATACGGTTTTATTCGATCTTTCTGACACCTCTTGCGCAGTTCTCCTCGGTCTCACGAACGTTTGACAGTCGGAATCACCCAACAGACGATCGTACTGGCACAAAATTGATCTATCCGGCCAAATATCGAACTTTCTCTATTGATCGTACTTTTTATCTCTCTGAGTTTCTCTCTGTTTTCCTTTGAGTTTTCGTGAAGGAAAATGGAGAAATCGCTTAAGGAGACGATTAAATGAGCAGTTTAGACCCGCAGAACCGGCCAAGTAACCGTTCTCGCATTTTTCCTTCGGCCAGAAAGCAATAACCATCACCCCGCGCTCTTTTGCCTTCCCAGCGCGAGTTTTTCCCTTCCCGTATGATAACCGTTCCCGCCCAAATGACTTAGGCGCGGATCCAGCTCAAATAGACTGTCCCAGCTGACAAGTCTAACCATTTTGTCTGAATCGGACCAACCTTGTCTGAACCCGACCAACCTTGTCCGAATCCAACCTTGACTATGGTTATATGACCTTGTAAACCGGATGGGTTTGCCGAGGCATGTGTTGACGTATGTCTGTTCTGGCGTCTGTGGAGACTGAGCGTTTCCAAGATGTATGAGTTACTGTCATCGCGTTTTCTGTATTGCGCCTGTGGGAACCAGAGAGTTCGCCAAGACGTATCTGTTATCGCGTCGATGGGAACCAGTTGGTTTGCCTTCGTGTGCCTGTACTGGTGTCGGCATAAACCATGTCTGATGCCTGTGGGAAACCGTACTTTCCAAGGCATAACGGTACTGATAGTAGAACTCAATGAGTTCACTACTGTGGGTTTCTGATCGCGATGAAAGCGTGGGTGGGAACTAGTGGAGAGTTTTCCATCGCATGTCTGTTGACGTCTATATGTTCTGACTGTTCTGATGTCAGTGGGAGACGTAGAACTTTCCAAGACATGACTGTAACTGATTTTATGGGAACTAGATGAGTTGGCCATTATGGGTTGTGAACTGAGAGAGACTGAGAGTCCGAAAAATAAAACCGTGTAAAGGATCAAGTGTTAGATCCAGAAAGGAAAGTATGTAAGGATCAAGAGTGGGATACGGGAAAGAAAATTCTGTAAGGACCAAGAGTTTGGTCCGGGAAGGAAAAACCTGTAAGGATCAAGAGTGATCCGTAAGTATCAAGAAAGATCAGTAAGGATCTTAGGAAGTCTGCTACAATCAGAAGTGATCGGAAAGCCTGTTGGGATCTAAGAGAGATACTTGGAAACAACTGAAAGGATCAGTGGGAGTGATTCGTGTTTTCTGAAAATAAACATGTGTCCTAGCATTCGGAGGTGGTCCATGCTAAGGATCAGATTATGCAAATCAAAAAGTCTAGTCGAAAAATGGACTAAGACTGGTTTAGACTGAATCCTGGGAGGACTAAATAAAGTCAAAAAGAGTGACCGTGATTGGGTAAAGATAGGAGACTGGAAAACTTAACTAAGGTAGTGAGTTAAAACTTCGGGAATTGAGGTAAACTGGTCAACACTTTTAGGAGTCAAGTTTTCTCGCCAAAGTGTGTGTCCGGCCACCAATAGATTGCTCAAAAAATAAGAACTACTACGTTTAGTGAGTTACTGAGATGAAACGAGCCTATGGGACTAAATGTATGGTAAAGAAACTGGATCGAACAAGTCAATAACTGAGATCGAATCCAAGTATGGTTGCGATCAAGTGTTATGATTTCAATAGCATGAAGGTTTAGATAATGCATGTGGTCGATCGACCGAAGTCTGTAAACAAAGGTGAGGCAACTGAATGCCGGAAGTCTAGAATAATCTGAAGAGATAGAACAAGGTTATACTTACAGCTGAATTCGAGGACGAATTCATTCCAAGTTGGGGAGACTTTTAAGCCCACTTTCCGCAGTCTGAGATGGATCCGTCCAAGGATGGGTTAGCTAGACTGATCAGATGACTTAGTCAGGATTAGACATGTCGTCTAGGACAGTGTTGGTCGGTTTGGGACAATATTGTCGGGTCCAGACATGGTAGTTGAGCTTAGGACAAGGCAGTTGGACTTGTCATCCGAAATCACTTAGTCTATTAATGGACTGATAGATATACGTTTTGGCAGGAATAGTTAGCGGGCGGTTACTGGGTGGTTACCAGAGCGGTTACCATGGCAGTTCCAGAGTAGTTACTGAACTTGTTAACTGACTGGGACGGTTACTGGGTAGTGGAACTGCCAAGGCAGTTATGGAACTACCGGGAGTTAAGTAAAAATAACCGACCAGGAGCAGTTATGGAGCAGTTACGGAACAGTTATCCGGTATGATTATTAGGCACTTCCAGGTGGTTACTGGAATGTTCAACCGACCTGGACGGTTACGGATCAGTTAATGAACAGTTAAATAGGACAGTTCTGAATCGGTTCTGGACAGTTAATAAACTGTCACTTGGCAGTTGGCTGTGGGAAAGAAACTGTCATGAGCAGTTCGGACTGTGTAACTGCTACGGGGCGGTTAAGGCAGTTTGGCCGAGAGAAATAAACTGTCGAGTGCGGTTAGTGACTTATTCTGGCAGTGGGACAGTTGAGAAAAACAGTTATGGGCGGTTAAGGCCAAGGAGTAACCGCCCAAACTCCTTTTAAATGGGGAATTTCGTGGACAGAAGGGGAATAACTTCCCTTGCCTGATTCTGGATAGAAAACTGGAGAGTGAGAGGGAAAAACACAGAAAACCGAGAGAGAAAGGGGAGAATCGATGAATGGACAGAACGGGGGTCATAGTGAACAATCACGACTCAGCCTTGTGATTCCGGTTCTGTCTGGCTTGTTCTGTGTACGATTCGGTGCTGGATTGTACCTGAAGATTCGTGGAGAGAGTGGATTACGGGCACTGGTCAACTAGAGTGGATCAGACGGGTGTATCAGCCCAGTCTGTGGCCAGTAGGGTGGTTAATCCACCAAGAGCAATGCGGTTGGAAGTGTTCCGCAGTTCTGCGTTTCATGGCGGTTACGTTCGAGTGGAAGGGACACGGACAAGGTTTGAACTAGTCTGAGCCGTGGGATTCCCATCTGAGGGGAGATCGATCCAGACACGACCGTAGGCGGTTGTGATTGGGGGAAAACAAGGATCAAGAGGGGTCATGGGTACTGGATGCTGGTGTAATCTGTACGATCTGCTGATACGGACTGATCCAAAGCGGTTAGGCCGTGAGAGGAACATTAAGGGTGAGTTTGGTGGTGTATGGGTTACTGCGTGACTAGGATGATGGAGCTACTGAGTAACGTAACGGTCTAGGTTTTGGATGGATACTATGTAACTGCTTGTTAAGCAGAGGACTAGGTTGAAGTCGTCCTGTCTAGTTCAAGGTTGAGCCGACTAAAGAGCCTTCCTGATCCGTATGTGATCAGAGTCTGACTGATCTAGTTATGATCAGTGACTGATTGGGATAAGATAAGGGCCGTATGGGCTGACTGTTACTGTCTGGTCGGATTGGATCAGAAATCTGATGCTGGGGTGCTGAGCATTGACAGAGTACCAACTGTACTGGATGGCTGGTTGGGGACCAAACCGTCTCTTCTTGCTACTTGGTCATGTGGGGATGGTTGGTTGAGTGACTAAGGAACAAGGGGATTTGGTTAAGTCCTTATCGAGCTTAATGAAGTTAGTTAGCTGGATAAGAAAGGATGGAACAATATGGAGACAGCAAGGATGGATCGGATGGTTGGACAAGCAAACGACCACACACCAAGGCAGTATGGTACATGTTTAAGCTACTGTGAATTATAGTGACTTGCTAGGATGCTGGATAGGACTAGTGAACACTGTGTACTGAACCGAACCTCATAGAGGATAAATAGATAAAAATCTTAAGTATAGGCGCAAATCCGAAAAGGACCATGTTTGGTCGAGGAAGGCGACCCACGGACATACTGGCGGAAAGGAAATCTGGGTCGGGGTCTAACACTCATGCCGGTGTTTATTTATTTTTTGGTGTCAGTGGGATGATTGGAGTTATTTGGTTTACTTGCATCTATCTGAAGCTTTCGATTGACTCGTCTGGTGTACTTACAACGATGCAAGTTCTCTGTTTGGTCTCATAACACCATACACAGAGAATAGGCCCATACATGGAAAAGGTTATTAAGCATCATTCTTTGCATTCCCTATTGCTTCTACCCATTTAGAGACATAGTCTACAGCGACGAGTATGTATTTATTTCCGTGCAAAGAAGGAAAAGGGCCCATGAAATTGATGCCCCAGCAATCAAATACTTCAACTTCAAGTATGAAATTTTGTTCCATCTCGTTTCTCTTGCTAAATTTTCCTCTTATTTGGCACGGTTCGCATTTCGGTACATGGCTTGAGCATCTCGAAACATAGTCGACCACCAAAAGCCTGCTTGTAGGATTTTTGACACTGTCTTAAAACTAGTGAAATGTCTAGCGTAATTGGATCCGTGAAAATGGTATAAAAATTTTGGAGTTGTGGTTTCAGCAACACATCGTCGATATATGCCATCAGAAAAGTGTTTGTATAGAGAAGGTTCATCCCAGTGATATCTCCGCATTTCTCTCAAGAATTTCTTTTTATGATATTCTGTGAAAAGTTCGGGTTTTACTTCGGCCGCAAGATAGTTTACTATATCTGCATACCAAGGTCTATCGGTGGTGATTACTGCAAATACCTCCCGACTCAAACTTCCGTTTCCAGGAGAATCATCATTTAGGGTTGAAGGATTACAACTGATGTTGATTGCCAGTGGAATACTTACTTCATCGTCCTTTTCAAATGCATCGTCGATCGACGGGGGATGGAAAAGATTGATCGATGCTTTATAGCTACTATCGTTCGATGGTATTAGTGCTTCGTCGATCGTCCGCTTCATACGCCGAACTTACACTACCGATGAAAGTCAATTTGGCTAAGTAGACATTTTCTGTGGGTAAGAAATCATCTATAGAAATGTCGTCGTCTACTCTAATTCGTGACAAGTGATATGCAACTCCATTTTCTACTCCTTTCTTATCTTTGACGTCTATGTCGAATTCTTGGAGAAGGAGAATCCATCTTAAAAGTCTCGGCTTAGCGTCCTTTTTGTTCATTAAGTATTTCAGTGCCGCATGGTCGGTGTGAACTACTACTTTCGAACCGAGTAGATAGGATCAGAATTTTTTTAAGGCGAATACTACAACCAATAATTCTTTTTTCGTTGTCGCATAATTGCGTTGTGCATCGTCTAGAGTTATGCTAGCGTAGTATATAGCATGCAACCTTTTATCTTTCTTTTGTCCAAGTACCGCACATACAGCGATATCGCTGGCATCGCACATAATTTCGAATGGCAGATTCCAGTCTGGTGCTTGGACGATAGGGGCGGATACGAGCGCTGATTTGATTTTTTTCAAAGGCCTCGAGGCATTTAGGTGTAAAATCGAATTTCACCTCTTTACACAGAAGTGCAGTAAGGGGTCAAGCGATCTTGCTAAAATATTTTAAGAATCGCCTATAAAATCCAGCATGTCCTACAAAGCTTCTGACGTCTTTGACATTAGTAGGTGGAGGCAGTTTTTTCATTACGTCAATCTTTGCTTTCTTCACCTCGATCCCGCCTGGTGAAACTTTGTGTCCCAGGACAATTCTGCTGTTAACCATGAAATGGCATTTTCCCAGTTCAAAACTAGAGTTTTCTTTTTGCATCTAGCTAATACCTTACACAGGTTATCGAGACAGGATTTGAAATTCGGACCATAGACTGAGAAGTCATCCATGAAGTCCTCGATCATATCGGTGAATATTTACATCATGCATCTTTGAAAAGTCGCAGGGGCGTTACAAAGCCCTAATGGAATCCTGCGATACGCGAATATTCCATAGGGACACGTGAATGTGGTTTTCTCTTGGTCATCTGGAGGTATCGGGATCTGGAAGAATCCGGAATACCCATCGAGAAAACAGTAGTATTCAGGTCTTGCGAGCCTCTCTAACATCTGATCGATAAAGGGTAAAGGGAAATGATCATTTCGTGTGGCAGCATTTAGTTTTCTGTAATCGATACACATTTTGTGTTCAGTGACAGTTCTAGTAGGGATCAATACATCTTTGTAATTCTTTACCACGGTAATTCCTCTTTTCTTTGGGACAACATGAACCGGGCTGACAGTTGTTGTCTGAGATCGGATGAATGACGCCTGCTTCTAGAAGTTTCATGATTTTTTTCGTAACTACTTCCTTCAGATTAGGATTCAATCTTCTCTGATGCGCGATGGAAGATTTTAATTCATCATCAAGGTGTATCCTATGCATGCCTAAAGCGGCAGAAATTCCTGGGATGTCATCTAACGAATAACCTAGAGCCTGGCGGTGCTTCCGAAGTTTATTCAGCAACAGTTCTTGTTCTCCGCTACTTAAGTTTGCATTTATGATGACATAATAGGAGTTTTCGTAAAGGAAAGCATATTTAAGACCGGCTGGAAGTGGTTTGAGCTCAATTTTGGGTGTTTTTTCTTTGCTCCAGTCGTCGATCACAGTACGCTGTCGATCGATGGCGATATTGGGGTGTCGATCGACGTGGATTGATGGACCGAGTTTTTCAAGATCGACATTGAAGATTTCTTCTGTGGTGTTCACTAACCTTGCATACTCTTCAGTGCGATCTTTTAACGCGGAAATTTTGCCGTAAGGAGTGCTTTCTTTAGAGGTTCTATCGAGCATATGTCTGTGAATGATTTTTCTGCTAGATTGGAAAGGTAATTGATACGGTAGGTTTGATCATCGATCAAACGTTGTTTTACAATCTTTTCCATGTCAAAGACCATTGGTATCTTCCCTATGTTAAGGCATATATGTCCTTCTCTTACATCAATGATTTCCCCAACAGTGGCCAGGAAAGGTCTTCCTAAGATAATGGGGTTTTGAGGTTCTCGCTCGTATTTAAGTACTATGAAATCTACAGGTATATCACAGTTATGAATACATACGGGTACGTCCTCAAGTACACCTTCCGGAATTCTAGTGGATCTATCAGATAAAACGAGTGTGACCCTAGTAGATTGAAACTGTGTTATCCCAAGAGCGACTGCGACGGAATAAGGCATTAGGTTGACACTATAGCCTAAATCGCAGAGGGATCTTCTAAATCTCTCATCGCTAATAGTGCAGTCCAAAACGAAACTACTGGGATCATGGAGTTTAATTCGAGTTTTTCCTTGAATGATTTCGCTCATCTCTTCGGACACCATCATCATGCAGTGTTCCGATTCATGGAATCCTCGTGATGCTGCATCTTTCACGTATTTCTTAATAGCAGGCGAGATGTGAATAGCATCGCTTAGTGGCATCTCAATGTTTATTTTGTCAAACGCTTTCTTGAATATTGCTTTTTCTAGCTTCTTCTTCTTATGCTTAGGGTTCTTTGACGGAAAAGGGGCTTTTGCTTGACAGATCCTTGTCTTAACTGTTTTGGCTGATTCTGGATCAGAACGTCCATCGCTTCTTCTTTTAGGACGACGATCGGTTTTTGGTAAGGGTTGTCGATCGATGTCCAATAAGGGATGTCGATCGATGTCTCCCACGTCTATGTTATTTCCCTTAGGTTCGATAATGGATTCTTCAAAGTCTTCTTTTTGGTCTAATGCTTTAATTTCAGGATCATTTCGTAAATTTTGAGCGGGATGGGATGCGATTTTTCATTTGTCGAGATTTTTTCTAATTCATCGATGGTGATTCTCTCTTTAATTCCAGGGGTAAGTGGTCAAACGCTTCGCAAAGCTATGACACTGCAATGGCTCCTGGGGTTAGCATCAGTTTTACCAGGTAAGAATCCGTCCTCTCTCCTGATGGACATAGTGTTGCTTGCCACTTGGTTGTCGATTCTGTTAATGTGTTCGCTCATAGTGTCAAATTTTTCTGTTATCTCATAGTATATCAGGTCTAATTTTTCATTGAGGTCGGCAGCTATTCTACGGTTTCCAGTGAAGACTTGGTTCATTTTTGACTTTGAACTTCTTTCGTATATGTTCACAGTGGTGTCGTAGTTGCTCGTGAAATTGCTAGCGGTTTTCCTAAACCGTTGATTGTTCAGGTTCATCACATAGAGAACTCAACTTGTTTTTCAAAGTTGGAAGGGACAGCATTGTCCTCACCGTAGTGTTGAGATAAGGTATCTCCGTGCAGAAGGGTTGTAACTGATGCCAAAGTTTTTCTAACTCGGATCGAGTGTTTCTTCTCTGCAAACAATGGTGGTTCCTCCTTTTCAGTGTCTCTTTTTTTCCAAAAGCTCTACCTAAGGCTATGTTTTCTATCAATCTTTTAGCGCTTGCAGGGCTTCCGGTGCCAAAGTTCCCCTCGCTGGCTGTATCAAGGATGGTTTGATAGTCTAGGTTTAGTACTCTATAGAAAGTGTTGATGAGTTGGGGTTCTAAGAATCCATGGTGTGGACACGAAAATTGGTAGCTTTTGAACCTTGTCCAGGATTTTTTAAAGGATTCACAGCTACCTTGAACGAAAGTGGATATTTCCTTTCTTGCTTCCCAATATCTCTCCTCGTCAAAGAAGTGGTTGATGAAGACGCTTCTAATATCTGCCCAAAAAGTCAGGGATCCTGGTGGTAGCTGGTTCAGCCACCTCCTGGCGTCACCTTTTAGGGAGAAAGGAAAAAGTTTGCAGCGATTGAAATCATCGGTCACCATGTCTTCTAGCATCTCGATGTGATCGTTTGGGTGTTTAGTGGGAAAATCATTGAACTGATTTTTTTCGCATCATAATTAGAAAATCGATATCAAGTCCAGAGCTTCCAGCATATTTATCGGATAATCTAATCGCAGACTTGTTGGAATAGGTTCTGCTGGGATTTAGGTATTCGAGCATTGGCAATTCATGTTTTACCTCATTCTTTGGAGATTTAGTGATTTAATTGGACATTGCAGCTCCCTGATAATTAATTAGTTGGCTTGCTTCTGTGTTGCTTTTATTTTTCATTGGTTCTATCAAGGCAACTTTCTTATTTATCAGAATCAGTAAAGGCGTACTTACCTGCTTCCGACTGATCGGTATCGACCGATGGCAATGGAAAGGTGTCGCTCAAAAGAAGTTGACTAACGTCGATCGATTCCAGATGAGCTCCGTCGATCGATTCCAGATGAGCTCCGTCGATCGATGGTTGTTGTCCATAGTCCATATTCTCTCCTTTAAGTTCATGTGTCATAAGGTTTAGGGAAAGAATAATTTAGAAAACAATAAAGTAAAAATCTAGACAATATTCTAAACGAAATCTAATGGCAATAAGAAAGAGTCCCCGACAACGGCGCCAAATTTAATATGGGGTTTATTTCCATTTTTAAATTAACCCTATAATCCCACTTTACTCTCTCAATTAAGAGGTTCAATGTAGTACTTAGGGATGGAATCCACAGAGACTCTAAGATTGCGCAATAGACTTATTGTTTTCAAATTAAAGCTAGATGAATTATGACAATAACAATAAAAGCGATTTTAAGATTGATTTGGTTTATAAGGATTTAAATTTAGGGATTAGAATTATGGGAAATTCTTAAGTAGATACCGATAATGCAAACTAATAGATTGCTAGGGTTTTATGAAGCATTGTTCTGAATTCAAAACTCAGGGTTTAGGAGATCACTCTCGCGCATCTCAACTGAGCGTTGATCGATGGCAGTAATACGGCATCGATCGATGCTCATTCTAAACGGTACTGGTTTTGAGGTTTAATTAATTATCTAAACTTCTAGTGCAACTCTCGTTTGTTACTAGTTATTTAGATTGTTTAAGATAGATTCCATATTATAACCAGGCTCTTGCTTGCGCTATAGAACCCTAATTTCTAAGATTGAGGTGATCAATTCAACTTAGCATTAAGAGCAACTTAAACAAAGAACCAAGAAGATTACCCTAACAATTTCTATAAAATCAGGAATACATTATTACCATTGAATAACCCTAAATCTAATTGAGAACTACTCAGACATAGCAATAAATAACATGAATAAATTCTGAATAAATTGCATAGAATAAACTGAGTAAATAGATAAGGAGTTCAAGATCTTCTCTGTAATGATGATAAGATCTTTCTCTCCAATAGAAGTATCAATGTGTTCCAACTCTAAAACTCTGGTGTAACTTTTGCGGCTACTCAGCTTCTGGTCCTAATAGCTTCTTAAGGCTTTTTAAGCTTAGGGTTTAACAAAGATGGAAAACCCTAATAAACCATCTAAATTCCAGCCAGGGACTTGTCTTGCAATTAATGAAACTTCTGGGTAAAACTTGTAATTTCTCAATCTTTCTGCCGACTTCACCGTCGATCGACGCGCAGTGTGTGACGTCGACGGATGGTCCATTCATAAATTTGGATCCGACTCTGAGTTTCTGTCGGGCAATTCTAATTGCTCCAGAATAGTCCAAAAGCTCCAATTGCTTCCAGTAAGTACCTAGACCTGTAAATACTCTAAAACAATACCAAATGCATAGAAAAGACTCTAAATTTACTATATATATCATTGGTAAAAAAAGGTAAAATCCATAGTATATCAACCCCTGTCGATCGACACCCCAATATCCACATCGATCGACAGCGTACTGCGACCAAACATTCCTATCATGTCATCATAAATGAAAACTTGAGTAGCGGAGAACAAGCACTGTTGCTGAATAAACTTTGGAAGCACCACAAGGCTCTCGGTTATTCGTTAGATGACATCCCGGGAATTACTTCTACTTTATGCATGCATAGGATACACCTTGATGATGAATCAAAATCTTCCATCAAGCATCAGAGAAGATTGAACCCTAATCTGAAGGAAGTAGCTAAAAAGGAAATCATGAAACTTCTAGAAGCGGGCGTCATTTATCCGATCTCAGACAGCAACTGGGTTAGCCCGGTTCATGTTGTCCCAAAGAAAGGAGGAATTACCGTGGTAAAGAATGACAAAGATGAATTGATCCCTACTAGAACTGTCACTGGACATAGAATGTGTATCGATTACAGAAAACTAAATTCTGCCACACGAAAGGATCATTTCCCCTTACACGTTATCTACCAGATGTTAGAAAGGCTCTCAAGCCACGAATACTATTGTTTTCTCGATGGGTATTCCAGATTATTATAGATCCCCATACATCCGGATGACCAAGAAAAGACCACATTCACCTATCCCTATGGAACATTCGCATATTGCAGGATGCAATTCGGACTCCGTAACGCCTCTGCGACTTTTCAAATTGTGTCTCGATAACTTGTGTAAGGTATTAGCTAGATGCGAAGAGAAAAATCTGGTTTTGAACTGGGAAAAATGCCATTTCATGGTTAACAACATAATTGTCTTGGGACACAAAGTCTCAGCAGCAATGATTAAGGTGGACCAAGCAAAGATTTATTTAATGACAAAACTGCCGCCACCCACTAATGTCAAAGAATTTAGAAACTTCCTAGGACATGCTGGATTATATAAGCGATCCATAAAAGATTTTAGCATAATCGCTAGACCTCTCACTGCACTTCTGTGTAAAGAGGTGAAATTCGATTTTACGCCCGAATGTCTCGAGGCCTTTGAAACAATCAAATCAGCGCTCGTATCTTCCCTTATCGTTCCAAGCACTAGACTGGGATCTGCCGTTAGAAATTATGTGCGACGCCAGCGATTTCGCTGTAGGTGCGGTACTTGGACAAAAGAAAGATAAAAAGTTGCACGCTATATACTACACAAGCAGAGCTCTAGACGATGCGCAATGTAATTATGAGACAACGGAAAAATAATTATTGGCTGTAGTATTCACCTTCGAAAATTTTCGATCCTATCTAGTCGGTTAAAAAGTAGTAGTTCACACCCACCATGCGGCATTGAAATATTTAATGAACAAAAAGGACGCTAAGCCGAGACTTTTACGATGGATTCTCCTTCTACAAGAGTTTGACATAGAAGTCAAAGATAAGAAAGGAGTAGAAAATGGAGTCGCAGATCACTTATCACGAATTAGAGTAGACGACGACATTCCTATAGATGATTTTTTACCCACAGAAAATGTCTACTTAGAAGAATCGACTTTTGTTAGTAGTGTTAGTTCAGCGCTAGAAGCATAATCGATCGACGAGACACTAATACCATCGAACGATTTTAGCCATAAAGCATCGATCGATCTTTTCCATCCCCGCCGATCAACCATACATTTGAAAAGGACGATGAAGTAATCATTCCACTGGATATCAACATCAGTTGTAATCCTTCGACCCCAAATAATGATTCTCCCGGAAACAGAAGTTCGAGTCGGGAGGTATGTGCACTAAATACCACCAATAGACCTTGGTATGCAGATATAGTAAAATATCTTGCGGCCGAAGTAGAACCCGAACTTTTCAAAGGATATCATAAAAAGAAATTCTTGAGGAAAATCTGGAGATATCACTGGGATGAATCTTATCTCTACAAATATTGTTTTGACAGCATATATAGAATATGTGTTGCCGAAACCGAAAATCCATAAATTTTATACCATTGTCACAGATTCGATTACGCTGGACATTTCGTTAGTTTTAAGACAGTATCAAAAATCCTACAAGCAGGCTTTTGGTGGCCGACGATGTTTCGAGATGCTCAAGCCTATGTAGCGAAATGCGATCCCTGCCAAAGAAGAGGAAAAATTAGCAAGATAAATGAGATGGAACAAAATTTCATACATGAAGTTGAAGTATTTGATTGTTGGGGCATCGATTTCATGGGTCCTTTCCCTTCTTCACACGGAAATAAATACATACTTGTCTCTGTAGACTATGTCTCTAAATGGGTAGAAGCAATAGTAACTCCGAAAATGATGCTGCCGTAGTCGTTAAAATCTTCAAGAGTATTATTTTTCCAAAATTTGGAGTTCCGCAAATCGTAATAAGCGATGGTGGTACCCACTTCATTAACAAAGTGTTCGAAAAACTGCTCATGAAACATGGTGTCCACCATCGAGTAGCTACACCTTATCATCCGCAGACCAGCGGACAAGTAGAAGTATCCAACCGTCAGATGAAACAAATCCTAGAAAAGACGGTAGGATCAACCTGTAAAGATTGGTCTTTGAAATTAGATGATGCACTTTGGGCATACCAAAAAGCATTTAAAACACCATTAGGAACTATCCCATTCCACTTAATTTATGGGAAATCCTGAAATCTCCCTGTAAAATTAGCGCATAAAGCCGAATGGGCCATAAAAAAGATAAACTTTGATGCTAAATCTGCAGCAGAAAAGAGAATAATTCAGCTAAATGAGCTCGACGAAATCATATATCGCGCCTAGGAGAACTCGAAATTGTACAAGGAAAGAACAAAAGTCTATCATGACAAGAAAATTATTTTACGGCATTTCGAACCAAACGATCAAGTACTCCTGTAAAACTCTCGATTAACTCTATTTATTGGAAAATTATGTTCTTGTTGGTCCGGACTCTTCACCATCAAAGAAGTTACACCTTACGGGACAATTGTCCAATTTAATCCTAAAGGATAGGATTTCATGGTGAATGGGCAGCGAGTGAAACCTTATTGGGCTAGAGTTGAAATCCCTCACACTCAGACCACACGTCTAGAGGTGCCTATTCCCGAATGATAAGCCCATTTCCTGTCAAGCTAACGACTTTAAGCAAGCGCTGAGTGGGAGGCAACCTGAAACACCCCATCCGAAAATCTTTGAAAAAACATGTTGAAACTTCTAAGTAAAGATCTTTATAAAACTTCCCAAACTTTACCCATGTTCAAAATACCCTGCCCCGATGGTCTTCATCGTCCCGCGCTCCGGTCCAGACAATCAACCTTACCCGCATCCCGCAAAAGGAGGCATGAGTATACAAAATTACTCAGTCAGGACGCTTAAAACCGCCCACATGCAACTCAATAATAAAGCAATCAAATTCCATATTCCATTCTAACAACCTAGCAATTTCCAAACTGTCAACCTACCAATTCGTTTCTATCACTTTTTACTTAGCCAATTTTCTTTCCAATTACTTATTCGTTTTCATGCATTCAAAAACTAACAACCTAACATCCGGTTCTATCATTCCTTTACTTTAGCATTTCCTAACATTCTGACCGAAGGTCCATCAACATGCGGCCATAGCCGACTCTGCGGCCGAAGCCAAACCTGCGGCCGAAGCCAAACCTGCGGCCGAAGCCAAAACCTGCGGCCGAAGCCAAACCTGCGGCCGAAGCTAATCATGCGGCCGTAGCCAAACCTGTGGCCAAAGCCAAATCTACGACACGTCTGTCCATTACGGCCGTAGACAACCTGCGGCCGAAGCCAACCTGCGACCCGAAGGTCCATTACGGCCGAAGCCAACCTGCGACCCGAAGGTCCATAGCGGCCGAAGCCAACATACACGGCCCAAAGCCAAAACATGATCATAACATCTTTACGGCCCGAAGCTAAAACATCTTTTTCTTCCTTAGCTTAATCACGTTCTTATAATCTCGTACTTTCCTTAATTACTTCAATTATCAATCCGTTTCTATAACATTTTCAACCTAACATTCCAATTCTTGTCGGATCAAATCTAAGTATTTCATGTAAACCCAAGACTCAATCTCACACGTCCATCCTTCCATGCTTCAAGTATTATCAGCCTTTAGATTTAGGTTATGGTTTCAGCTTGTAATTACCTATACAAAGGCCCTTATGGAAGACTTGTGACTCTCCAAATCAGTAAGGGGATTCCCCTCTCCTTCATAATAATAAAGTAGTGTTCTTGAATCTGTTTTCCTTAATCTCTCCATTTCTTATACACAAATCTCTCTTTAATCTCTCGTATTCTCTAATTTGGAATTCAAGTAAACACTTACTTACATCAGACCATTCTCTTCTCCATTTCAAGATCTCTCAGTCTTATTGGCTTGCTCATCACACACACGACCCGAGCTCTGAAAATCTCACATTGTTATAGCCACTTTATTACCATTTTTATGCCATGTTATAGGCTCTATTCAGGGTCTATTATGTGTGTATAGACTATGGTTTAGAGACTTTACAGGTCCAACTACGTTTTGGAGATATATGGAGATACTAGGAGCTTTTGGAGCATTTAGAAGAGAAGAATTCGTAGCTGATCATTTAGAGAGTCGAAGTACAAGACTGACGTCGACCTATGTTACAAGACCAAGGTCGATCGATGTTGCACACTTGCCATCGATCAACGGCCAAATCACAGACAGTCGATTTCAAGCCCAAGTTAGAGACAAATTACGAAGATGCCCTAGACGAGTTTTGACCTAGATTTTAGGGTTTTATATTTATGCTTTATGTGTTACAAAGAGAGAGAGAGAGAGAGAGAGAGAGAGAGAGAGAGAGAGAGAGAGAGAGAGAGAGAGAGAGAGAGAGAGAGAGAGAGAGAGAGAGAGAGAGAGAGAGAGAGAGAGAGAGGTATGTTTGAGTAGTTATCAACTAGATTTAGGGTTGAATGATAGCAATCATGGATCCTAAAAGTAAAATTTCTAGGTTAAGTTAATATCCATCAATTTAGTTGTGCTTCATGCTTGCATTCTAGAGTAGCTAACTAGGATCTCGAAAGTAGGACATGGACGACTACGATAGTAGGTTCTGTTCCAGAATAGACTCCATTGAACTTGGTTGTTAGGTGCATGCGAGAGCTGGTTTAATTAGCTTGGTGAACTTATCAAATGTCGTTCACACTTCCTTCTGATTTCACTGTCGATTGACATCATGCCTTAGTCGTCGATCGATGGTCTTTCCTTTTGCTGACAAACGAGTGTTGGATCTAATAGGATCAAAATAGTTAATATTTGAGTTCTAAGAATATTTACATTTCGTGCTTCCTATTCCCTATAATCCATTAAGCTTTAAACCCTAGATCTAGCATATTTACATTTGCATCTAGTTAGTTAAATAGCATATTTCCATATTTACATTATCAACATATTTCCATATTGTATCTATACCTCTTAATAAGGAATATTTCCTTGACTGATTGTTTACTATTGATATATATATATATATATATATATATATATATATATATATATATATATATATATATATATATATATATATTTACCTAGATTAGTCTTTAGAAATAAGAAATCTATTGTGTGTCAGTGCTCTCTTTGGATTTGATCCCTAAGTACTACACCTGATCTCTTTTGGCAAGAGTATTATTTGTGTGTTAAGATTAGGGTTAATTTGCTAGTTAATTTTTTAGGATATTCATACCCTGCTAGAACAATAAACACACCCATGTAATATATCGGTTCACTTCAGTTTTGAGTTTGCATTGTCCTGAGGACAACTCGATCTTTCAAGGATTTCCAGAAGTGTCGACCGACAGCAGGATTTTGTGTCGATCGACACTGAGGTCGGATCACTAATATCAGCTTCGTTTTTTCTGTTCAGCTCTCCATATCAATGTTGTTCATCACCCATTGCCATATATCTCAGCATAGCTTCCATCTCGATCGCTATATTTGCTGCAGCATCACAGATAAAGTTGTTGAGGAAGGTGTTCTTGATGTCATTCGAGGCAGTAAAGGATACTTGTGGCAAGTTCTTGAACCAATGAGTTTCATCTCTAGCAAGAGAGTATGGAAAATTTATAGAATTCCTCAAACATGTTGATATGAGCCATTGGTTTCTTGTGAGGAAAGCCAAGAAAGGGACGCTGACCCATAAGAGTGATATATATATATATATATATATAGGATTCAAATCAAAGTCATCCCTCTCAGCAACAAGAATCACATTACGGATTATCGCCCCATGTGTATAAATCTGTTGGTGTGCAATGTTGCGAGCGCGACCTTCTTCGTCTCTTAAGACAACATTCTCATAAGAACTTAGTATGATTATATCAACCTTCTATGTCTTCTTGGAAATAGTGTTTGATCGACAATAAGGTGTTGGTGTCGATCAAATCTTCGTTTTCGCTGTCGATCCCTGCTTGGAGGCTGTCGATCGATACTTCCCTCTTCGACTTACAAATCGTGCGTGAATCAGCAGGCTCCATCTTTGAAGGACCGAAAAATACTCTTCTAGTATGAGATGTATTTACTTGAAATACAAGAAAATATAAGTAATTAAACTAAATAAATAAAAGGCTAGAAAAAATCCTACATTTAGTCTAATGGTGATCAGAGTCCCGTGCAACAACGCCAAATTTGATGTGCTCAAATTACCCTAGAAACACTCTCGCAAATAAGAGATCGATTTCAGTACTTTGGGATCGTATCCACAAAGACTCGATGTTTCACACAATAGACTTATGGCTATCAGATTAAGCTAGGCAGTAAATCATGTAAATAAGTGAATAACAAGAAAGTAAATAAGGAGTTTATAAGAGATGGAAGAGGGGTGCTAGACTTAGGGTTTCATTCATGTTATCAAAACTCAAATCTATAGATGCTAAGGGTTTGATCTTAGAACTCGAATGCAATAGTAAGATATCCAGCTCTCCATGCAAGTCTAATCAGATGATTAAGTCATATGTTCCAACTATCGCATGCGAACAAGGAATGAGCATGAATCGATACTATAGAGTGAGTGTCGATAGATGTTTCCTCAAACAAGAATTAACACCCTAATCGATATGCTCACCAGGTTAACTAAACAAGTCATCGCGTGCGCCTAACAACCTAGCTCAGTTGAATTATTATCAAGAGTTGAACCCACTTTCGCAGATGTCAATTATTCCAAGTTCAAGGTTCTAGTTAGCTACTATAGAATACAAGCAATTAGATCAATTTTGTGAAGGAATCTATTAAATCACCCCCAACAATTTTATATCTCAGAAGTTCATTCAAAACCCTAGAGAACCATAAACATAACAATGGATTTACTTAGACATGATTAGAGAAAAATAAATCATAGATGAAAATATATAATATAAATCAATACTAATAAACCAAAGGAGTTCCAGAAGAATTATGAAGGAGTTCTCGAATAGCACAAAACTCTATCGATTGAGCTCATCTATTTTCAAATCAATACAAACCTAAAATAAAAGCACAAAATAAGTTTAGCCTAAACAATGGCTTAGAAAATCATATATATATATATATGGTTTGAGTCGGCCAGGGATCTTCTGTAAATAAGGAAACTTTGGAGAAAAGTTGCAATTCTTGAAGTTTCATTAAAATACGTCAGTTTGCTTATTTTTAGGAGTGTATATCGACACCAAGGGGTAGTGTCGGTCGACACTAGTTGATTCTCGACTGCTTCCTCTCGCGAGTCAGATAGATCACTCTTCAGTAAAAAGAGCATAGCTTTTTATCCAAGATCCTAAGGGACTTCAAACTGATGGCATTGGAAAGATAACCCAAAACTCTATCTTTTGTCAGTAGATGAGCTCAATCACACTGCGGGAAGGTTTCCATCCATCGCTGAAGTTCTGAGGTGTCTACACATTTTTGCACCTAAAATAGCTCTAGAATCTCCAAAGTTGCACAAAACGTACATGAACCCTGTAAAAGACAAAACAACACCCAAAAAACTCCAGAAATATATAAAAGACCCTGAAAAGGCTTATAGCATGGTCTAAAAGTGGCAACGTCCATGGTATATCAGGTACCTCTCTGGATTTGTGGAGATATTCCCTTTCCCGACTTTATTTCTCAAAGGACATTACAGAGAGAAAGAGAATGATACTCTCGGAAGAAGAATTGAGTTGAAGGGTTAATACGTGATCAAAATAATATAAAAGACATGAATCTTCGTTACAATAAAAAGGAGAGAATTAGGAACGTCCGAAACATTTAAATGGATGAGATTTATGATGATATCTAGATCTAGAGGATTTGCCACTTCGATTTTTTTACTTTTAAGAAGCTCAAGACATATGTAAGACAAATAGTTAAAGAAAATATGACAGGTGTCAAAAAATTCCCTTTGCAATATGCTTAGGTGGCTCTCTAAGAAGCGAGAAAACTCTACTTTATTAGTATAGATAAATGTCTTTATGAAAAAGGACATAAAAACAGAGAAATTTACCCTCAATGACACAATATGTGTTATCAGTTACGTATTAAAACACATTATGTAGAGAAAACACTATCACAAGTCCATATAACCAACTGGCCCCTAAATTAGAAAGAAATTATGTTTGCTCGTTTAAGAAAAATAAAGAATTAGTAAATAACTGAAATATCTAATTTTATCTTCCTCTTTAACTCAAAACCCCTAATTTCCCTTAGTTAATCTATCTTCACTTCATCACTAACCTTCCTCAAATCTCGTCTTGTTAACTTCTTCGTCAAGAATTGTCCTGTTTCTTTGTCTCCATCTCACATCCAGCCTACCGTTTCGAGACCGTCATGTTTTCGGACCCGCCGCATACCAAACCGTAATCAGTTTTTCTCCTCCACTCACATCTAGTTTTTGAGACCCATCTGGTTGGTTTCACCGGAAATATTGAACATAAAAGGTTCGACTTGTTCAACTTCTCTTTCTACATCTCAACCGTCGATTCCTTGTACTGAAATTCGTAGAGAACGAAAAAGAGACCCGACTCCCTAACATGTGTTTTGCTACTGAAAGATTCTCCAACCATCGTCTAAATATCTACTGGGTTCAGCACTATGCATATTTGAGAAGTGAACACAACAAGATTGCATCAAGGTTCTCAGACCCCTGTCCAACGTAGAAATCCCAATCCAAAAAACTCATGCTGCCGTTTTACCCATCCACGCTTCCGCTGACCACAACCGAAGTTTCCAGAAAACTTCCACTGACCACAACCACATAATCCATGACTCCATCATCCACAAATCACCAGATCGCATTACTCCACATTTCTCCTTCCATGACTCAATCGCCCTCAAATCAGCCATCCACATCACGCCTGTCCATACGCCCCCTTCCCAAAAATTATGTATGCTTTTGCAACATCTGCGGTTTCTAGGTCTTTTACATTATGAAACATTATGTATGCTTATGGGTCGACGAGCTCTTTCCCCACGAGAACTATCATATAGCATCAGTACCCCACCAAACTATGACCTAGTGTCAAATCTCCATGACTTGAAAGTTATAAAACTTATTTCTCCACGAATCAATAATTTCGAATGTATTTCTCCCCGAATCGATACTTCGAAACTTAATTACCCATAGACCATGGTTTTGATTGGTTTATTATTAACCAAATAATTTAAACCAGCTAAACCAAACCAAAATTCATTTTAAACAACTTTTATTTAAGAATATTGTTTTTCTTTTTGTTGGAATTTTAAAATATAGATTTGTTTTAATTTCAAGGAAGTTTTAGGTTTATATTTTTGTGTTTTCTGAAATTTAAAATAAAAAATTACATCAAAATTTCATTTTTATAAAGTTTAATAAAACCACAATGAACAAATAAGCTTGTTAAATTTGTATTTGCTTTTTGAAGTTTGAAAGAAAAAAAATCAATTTTTGATGAAAATATATGTCAAAATTCAACAAAACATAGATTTTGACATATAATTTTATCAAAATTTATTTTTTGCTTTCAAATCTCAAAAAATACAATAATTTAATAACTTATTTTCTCACTGTGATTTTCTTAATTTTTGTAAACATAAAATCTTGATGTAAATTTTATTTTGAATTTTTAAAATACGCAAAATATAAAAAGAAATTAGGAAAGCTTTTTTGAATTTAAAAAATCTATGTTTTGAAATTTCAACAAGAAGAGAAACAATATTCTTTAATAAAAATGTTTAAAATGAGTTTTGGTTTGGTTTAGCCGGTTTAAACTATTTGGTTAATAGTAAACCAATTAAAACCATGGTCTATGGGTAATTAAGTTTCGAAGTATCGGTTCGGGGAGAAATACATTCAAAATTTTTAATTCGTGGAGAAATAAGTTTATAACTTTTCAAGCCATGTAGATTTGACACTAGGTCGTAGTTTGATGGGGATCTGATGCTATATGATAGTTCTTGTGGGGAAATAGCTCGTCGACCCTATGCTTATCAAGTTAAGTTATTGATACTTTACTTACCCATCATATCACAACCATACTATATGTGTTAGAAACTTTATATCTTTTGTACCTCAACCACAACAATCATGTCCACAATAATAACAATGCGTCCCTAACATACATGTCTAACCACCTTTTCCTATCCACGGCTTTGTAACCACCACATCTTTTTCATTTTGCTTTATCTCGAAAATGCTCCATTTAATTTATTAACATAAAAAAGTAGATATTTTGATCTTTGCTTTCTTAAAACCAGACATGTGTGTTAGGGAAGCATTGTTATTATTGTGGACATGATTGTTGTGGTTGAGGTACAAAAGAAAATTCATACAAAATATGAATATATAATCCGCTAACAGAAGTTTAATCCAATCTATGTTGGAAACTCGAATAAAATTAACGGTCTAATACAATTGAAATTTAAAAAAAAATTGATGAATAAACTCTCTCTTGAAAGATGCTAGGGAGAGA
The DNA here is from genome assembly GCA_905132885.1 of Moricandia moricandioides. Classification (NCBI taxonomy): domain Eukaryota; kingdom Viridiplantae; phylum Streptophyta; class Magnoliopsida; order Brassicales; family Brassicaceae; genus Moricandia; species Moricandia moricandioides. Next base: position 75,383 of record CAJHQQ010000451.1, read on the forward strand.
GAAGGAAGCTCCAAAAATCCATATGTGGACTAAGTACTAAGTATTAATTTTGGAAAATTGTTTTATTGAAAAATGGCCATAACTTAGAAAGAAATATAATTTTGGCTTATCAATATCCTCCAACATTAATATCACGATGCACTTTATGTCTGACTTGAACATCAAATTCCTTATTTTAAACAATTTGCAGTCGTCCTGTCAAATACCATATGTATGTAAATTATTTACAGTAAATATAGACAAAATAAACTCCAACTATGATAATTAATAAAAAAATCGCAAATTCATATCCATCATTGTTTTGATAATCATTTTAGAAAGAACAGATACTATTACACAAAACCATATATGGAATTGAATAGCAGCTTTCTTATACAACTGTATATATCATAAAGGATTTACCTAAATTACCCAAATATGAACAGTTGAACTAAAACTCATATGTGAACAACTGATTTGACCTAGTCGCGGTTTCAAATAAGAAAATAAAAATTGGACTTACTTTTTGGCATATACTCAGCCTTTAATATACGCATAATATGCTGAAAGAAGACTAGAAAATACCACGATCAGTTGTTATAACAACATTTCACAATTATCTGCCTTCAACACCATAACATCCGAAGCTGTGAACAATTATTATCTTTACTATTATTTGCAAAGTTAATTTTTGGCTTCGAACTCTTACACTAAAAGTCAGAGAAGCAAAAATTGTTGCGACACAAAGTGAATAATTATAATTATTGTTATTTATTTGATTCGCTAACTAATTTAATATTAGTATTATAAAATTATAATAAAATAAAATATTATTTAAACATAAATAATCTATATATATTGTATTATGCAAAAAAATAGTCTTCAATAATAAGAAATTAAAAATTAAGAAACAAAAAGATACAAATTAAATATTAATCAAGTAAAAAATAAAATTTGTATAATCAAAAGGCAATATTTAGTGATTTCAAGTTTTTTTATTATTAATGAGTATATTGTATAAAAAAATATTTTATATACGGAAATATTTCTAAATATTTTAACTCAATAATGAAATATATATTGCTACGAAACTTTATTATATACATATATAACTAATTTGATGATCGTTTAAATTTTTTTGAAAACATTAACAATAACTTAATTTACATGACACCAAGTTTTCAATCAGCTCCCTTGCTTCCTCAGGTTTAAATTTTGAAATTTCTTTCACTCGCAGTATCCAAAGCCATATAAACCATGATGTGGATAATCTCTTTGTTATGTTCTAATTCTGATCCTGCAATTTCTGAAGGCCTCAGCAGGTCCATGTGAAAACATAGAGTTTTGTTTCTCAAATCTTCAGACCTCCCATCATCATCATGCTGGTGGTTCAGGTTGAAAGAGATCCTCGTTCTAGTTGCTTCAGTCAATATGCTGCATCTCCAAAAAAGAGTATTTGAAGAGTTTTCAGAAAAATAGTTTTCAGAGACTCCATTTGCCTTGATGCTTGATACAAGATCCTTGAACGTCTCAAGATGATCCAGCGGATGTTCATGTTGAATAACATAAAAAAGATGCTGACCCAGAAAAGATAAGTATGCAGGTTTCAGCTGAAAGTCATGCCTCTGGAATGTAGGAGGTCAAATAGCACACCTGTTGGCATAGACTTGGTCAGGTCTGTTGTAATCTTTTTGTTCTCCCATGCATAGCTCCAGCATTCACTTCATTCTCAGCAGCAGTGAAAACTGCCTCAGTAATCACGTCCCCAGCAGCACAATCCTCTGACCTTCATTGTATGAACAACCTTCTTGGTTATTTTTCTTGGCCATGTCGTGACTGGTTTCGATCATTTCATGAGTGGTATCGGTCGACACTGGGTTGTGAGACGTGTCGATCTATTCTCCTTAAGTGTCGCTTGATGTTGCTTCTTCTCCTTACAGATCATACATTCCAAGTGTGTTAATTCCTTGTTTGAATGACCCAAAAGCTCTTTTTCCTTGTTGCTCCTAGTGTTATGATACATGAACCTAAAAGAAACAAGAAAATTCTATAACTGAATTTAAAAAGAAAACCTAGACTAAATCCTACACCTAGTATATCTCCGGCGACGGCGCTTAAATTTGATATGCTCAAGTTTACCTTAGGAGAAACTCTGCAACTTCAGAGGCCGGTTGCAGTACTTAGGGATTGAATCCATAAGGACTGACATCACACCAGAAACAATCAGTTTCAGATTAAACTAGATCAATAATATAAAGAAATAAAAACAATAACTACAATTGGTTCTATAAACAAATGGGAAGAGCATTATATCCAGAAATATCAAACATGCAATTTCAAAACAGTAACTAATAGATGCTAAGGGTTTTATTACGAACTATTCTAGAATTCTGATATATCCTATTTATTACAAGTTTTAGGCCATGTTATAGGCTCTATTTAGGATCTATTATGTGTGTGTAGGCTATGTTTTAAGGTCTTTACATGTCTAGATACGCTTTGGAGATATATTCAGATACTTGGAGCTTTTGGAGCATTTAGAAGAGAATAATTTGTAGCTGATGATTGAGAGAGTCGAAGTACAAGACGGTCGTCGATCGACGACACAACCTTGACATCGACCGATGTTACAAGACCAAGGTCGATCGATGTTGCTCACTTGCCATCGATCGATGGCCAAATAAGAGACAGCCGATCTCATGCCTAGGTTAGAGACAAATGACGAAGATGCCCTAGACAAGTTTTGACCTATATTTTAGGGTTTTATAATTATGTGTTACAAAGAGAAAAGAGAGAGAGAGAGAGAGAGAGAGAGAGAGAGAGAGAGAGAGAGAGAGAGAGAGAGAGAGAGAGAGAGAGAGAGAGAGAGAGAGAGAGAGAGAGAGAGAGAGAGAGAGAGAGAGAGAGAGAGAGAGAGAGAGAGAGAGAGAGAGAGAGAGAGAGAGAGAGAGAGAGAGAGAGAGAGAGAGAGAGAGAGAGAGAGAGAGAGAGAGAGAGAGAGAGAGAGGAGAGAGAGAGAGAGAGAGAGAGAGAGAAGAGAGAGAGAGAGAGAGAGAGAGAGAGAGAGAGAGAGAGAGAGAGAGAGAGAAAGAGAGAGAGAGAGAATGTTCTTGAGAGTTTAGTTTTCTATCATAGTTTTAGGGGAGAGGATTCATAACTCCTTAAGGAGATTTGTATTCTAACCCCAGTAATTTATCTATGCATTATATTGAGATTATTATTCTTTCTTTAATTATGTCTCAGTAGTTATCAACTAGATTTAATGTTAAATGATATCAATCATGGATTAGCCCAAAAGTAAGATTGCTAGGTTAAGTTAATATCTATCAATTGAATTGTGCTTCATGCTTACATTCTAGATTAGCTAACTAGGATCTCGAAAGTAGGACATGGACGACTACGAGAGTAGGTTCTGTGTCAGAATAGACTCCATTGAACTTAATTGTTAGGCACATGTGAGAGCTGATTTAATTAGCTTGTAAACTTATAAAATATCGTTCACACTTCCTTCTGATTTCACCGTCGATCGACATCAGGATTTAACCCTCGATCGATGGAATTACTTTTGATCGCATACGAGAGTTAGAGTTAAAAGTATCAGAATATTTAATATTTGAGTTCTATAATATTTACATTTTCGTGCTTCATATTCCCTATAATCCACTAAGCTTGAAACCCTAGATCTAGCATATTTACATTTGCATTTAGTTAGTTAAATAGCATATTTCAATATTAACATTATCAACATATTTCTATATTGCATCTATACATCATAATAAGGAATATTTTCTTGATTGATTGATTACTACTAATATATATATCTACCTAGCTTAGTCTTTAGAAATAAGAAATATATTGTGTGTCATTGCTCTTTATGGATTCAATCCATAAGTACTACACCTGATCTCATTTGGCAAGAGGATTATTTGTGTGTTAAGATTAGGGTTAATTTGATAGTTAATTGTTTAGGATATTTATACCCTGCTAGAACAATAAACACCCCCATGTCAAATTTGGCGCCGTTGCTGGGGAATATTGATCACCATTAGATTTAATTTCTAGGATTTAGTCTAGGTTTGTTTTTTTCTTTTCCTTTCATTTTCAGGTGCATGCAAAGAAGTACCATGAGAAATAAAGGACAAGAACTACTATTCTCAGACCCAGAGAAACTCGAACGTACGATCCTCAAAGAAAGACGACAAGCATCGATCGACAGCATGTGCACAGCATCGACCGACATTTCTTTACGGACCGCATCGACCGACATCCGAACTCGAGCATCGACCGACATTGATCACACATAATCGATTGACAGTAGCAGAAGAGTTCAGTTGGTTGAGACTTTAGTATTGGTTCGGGATGAGATTGGAGACTTGCATGACCTCAACGGTCATCTGCGTAATGCAACAGGTCAAAAGATAGACGATTAATCCCTGATACCGAAGTAGAAAAAGAAGCAGACGCTGCAGTAGCTCAACCTTAAGCTACTGCCCAAGCTGCTCAGAGAACACTGGCTGACTACAACCGTCCAGACCAGTTCTACGCCAACAGATCCGCCATTCGTCTTCCAGCTTTTTCAGAGAAACGATTTTGAAATCAAGCCCGCTTTCTTCAGACTTGTAGCACAGACACCTTACCATGGGTTGCGATATGAGCACCCTATGGATCATCTTGAGCGATTTAAGGATCTATTGACTGCTATGAAAGCCAATGGAGTCCCCGAGGACTATCTCTTTCGTAAGCCCTTCAAGTACTCACTGATGTGGGGTTTTATTTCACTTTCAAATTAACAATATTTCCCACTTTTACTCTCTCAAATAAGAGGTTTAGTGTAGTACTTAGGGATCGAATCCTCAGAGACTCGAGGATTGCACAATGGAATTATTGCTTTCGAATTAAAGCTAGATGAATTGTAATAATGATAAAAGGTATTTCAAGATTGATTTGGTTTGTGAACATCAAATTAAGGGATTTGACTTAGGGGAAATTCTCAGGTAGGATTGGGTAATGCAAGTTAATAGATTGCTAGGGTTTTAATTAAGTACCGTTCTCGAACTCAAACCTTAGGGTTTAGGAGATCGCTCTCGCGCATCTAACTGAGTGTCGATCAATGTCCGTAAAGTGGTATCGATCGATGCTCATTCCAAACAGTATTGGTTTGGTGGTTTGATGGGTTCTCTAAACTTCCAATTCAACTCTCTTTTGTTACCGGTTATTTACATTGTTTAAGATAGGTTCAGAGTTATAGCCAAGATATTGCTTGCGCTATAGAACCCTAATTTCTAAGATTGAGGTGATCAAGTTCAACTTAGCATTAAGAGCAACTCAAACAAAGAACCAAGAATATTACCCCAACAATTCTAATAAAATCAACAAGACATTACTACCATTGAAGAACCAAAATCTAACAATGAATTACTCAGACATAACAATAAAGAACATGATTAAAGTTTGACTAAATTGCATAAAAGAAACTGAGTAAAAAAATAAAGATTAATATCTTCTCTTTAATGATGATCAGATCTCTCTCCAATGGGTGTAACAAGGTGTTGCAACTCTCAACTCTAAAACTTGTGTGTAACTTATAATACAACTCTCTCTTAGGTCTTCTAGGCTTGGGTTAAAACTAAGATAGAAAACCCTAATAAATAGTTAAAATTTTGTCCAGGGACTTGTCTTGCAAATGATGGAATTTCTTGGTAAAAATTGTAATTTCTCAAGCCTTCATAAATCTTGAAGTGGACTTGGCTGTCGATCGACGCACAGTGTCTGAAGTCAATCAATGGTTCACGCATAAACTGGATCAGACTCTGAATTTCTGGCCGAGCATCCTAAGTGCTCTAAAATGTCCCAAAAGCTCCCACTGCTTTCAATGAGTGCCTAGACCTGTAAGTACTCTAAAATAATACTAAATGCATATAAAAGACTCTAATAACACTCTATATATCATGGGAAAATAGGTAAAATCCATGAAATATCACTCACTTGCTGGAGAAGCTTCGTATTGGCTTAAGCAGTTACCACCAGGATCTCTAACATCCTGGATTGACAACAAGAACTCTTTCTTGCGTAGTTTCTTTGATGACGCAAGAGCAGAAGATCTAAGGAGCAACATTGCTACTTTTCCTTCAGAGTCTTTCAGAAACTGTTGGATCATATTCAAGTCATACCAGAGAGATTGTCCACATCACGGATGCAACGAAGTGCAGCTTCTTAGCACTTTCTTCAGAGGTATTGGATTACAGTATCAAATGGCTTTGGACACAGCTAGTGAAGGGAATTTCAGCACTAGGAGTCCTGAAGAAGCTACAAGATTTATTGAGAATCTGGCATCCAACAGCAGTACCAAGAACACAGATTTTGAGAGGAAGAAATTAACTCCAGCTTTGAGCAAGGAGCAAATAGAAGAGGTCAAGGCAAAACTGGATAGTGTTAAAAAATTTCTCAAGAAGCAGGTTACTTTTGCAGAAGTAGAAGCAATAGAGTGAGGAGATGATGAGCTTGAAGAGGATGTGAACTACATTGCTGGGAATGGTTTCTAGAGACAAGGGAATCCAGGTTTCATCAGAAACTCCTATAGGAATGGTCAACGGAGTAACTTTAATCAGGGTTCACAGCAGAAATCCTTCAACAACAACATGACTTATGGATCTTCTTACTACCAGAACCCTCCTCCAGAGGCTCAGGAAAGAAAGATTGAAGCAATGGTTGATAAAGTTATAGAGGTACGGCAGAAGATGACTGTGGATTTCAATGGAAAGATAGATAGTCTGTACCTCAACCTCAATACCAAGTTCGAAAACCTCAGCACCCATGTGAAGAAATTGGAGAATAAAGCGATGCAAACAAGTGAAACCATTTGGAGACATGAAATCCTGATTAAGGAGAAAATGGAGGGTGGACAGAAGCACCACGTCAACGCATTGATTGATGATGATTTTTGGCAGGAAGTTAAGAGAGAGAATCTCCAAGAAGGAGATTTTCTTGTGGAATGTTCTATCTCATTCGGCAGTTCACATTGGTGTCGATGACACCAAGCGATGAGCGTCGATCAGAAATGATTCTTGCAGTACCGCTTGCTTCGTGTGAATCGACTAATGTTATCTACACAGAGATGAGACTACCGATTGACAAAAAGAAATAGTAGTATCGATCGTCATTGCGACATGAGCATCGATTGACACATGAGAATACCAGTTTGACTGCCGAGCATCAATACGAGTTTGATTGTGCACCCAACCGTGACGGTTTCAGAACAGAATATAAACACATCTGAAGCTATGGATCTTGATAGAGAAGATGAGGGAAACTCTAAGAGAAAGCAAAAGATTCCCAAACATCATAGCAGAGAAGCCAATAAAAAGAGATGGATAGCTTGCTAAAAGAGTTTTCAAAATTTCTTTAGATATTCCTTTTGATGAAGCTTATTATACTCAAAGATTGCGGATGTTTATCAGGGAAACAAGGGAGACTGATGATGATATAGAGATCATGTTCAATAATCCCAGAGAGAAGATGAAGCAGAGGACTTGTCTAAGGAAGAAAAGTGATCCTAGAAAGTTCGTGGTTCCATGCTTCATCAAGGGCAACAAATATCCTAATGCCATCTATATTGGATCATTAGTGAGCATTATGCCAAGAACTATGGCAGAGGAGCAGAACCTGAAAGTGGAACCCTCCAATGATTCTTTCACATTTGTAGACTGCTCAAAAGTGAACTCCGGAGGGATGGTAAAATATGTTCCACTGAAGATTAACAATAGCCTAGTCTCAGTAGACTTCCATGTGATGGACATCAGGATAGATTGGAACTCTTCACTACTACTTGGTAGAGCATTCATGGCCACTGTAGGAGCTATCTGCGATATGAAGCTAAACATGTTGTATCTATCTCTAATTGATAAAAAAAAAATTTATGAACCTGTTAAGAATAAGAACAAAGCTACTCTGATTGAATTATGTATGATGCAGAGCTTGTGGCCACATACTTCTGCGATTATGAGTTTAGTGAAGAGACAAAAGATGGAGCATCGATGGATACCAAGCCCAGACAAACGATCTACGAATTTTCAGATCAGCAATCGGTCGACACCCACCCTTTGTTATCGATCAATTGTCCTTCTTCAGTAACGATCAACCTCTACTATGCAGATTTTGAACACAACCCAGCCCACCTCGAGTATGTAGATAACCATATTCCTTCTCGCGTTCTGCTGCTGAATCTAGTTTGGACTTTTCCTTAATATCAGTATCGATTGATGGTATAAGGCTACCATCGATCGATGTTAATTTCCCGATTCGATGGAAAACATGAAAAACTCCAGCCTCTTCCATAGCAATACCCCGATACTCGATTATCTCTTCTTCTCTGTATTATGAGAGATCTGGATGGTCACGCAAGAGCTATTGATGGCAGAATTCTACATGTCACGAGGGAAGATGTGGCAGATATACTTGCGATGGCTAATGGAGCCGGGAACCTTTTCGGCCAACAATTTGATTATCGAGCATCGATTGATGGCCATCAAATACCATTGATCGACAGACATCAGGCACGCCAAGGACACGATGAAGCTTACAAAGCATACAATGTAGATTACAGAGAGGAAGAGCTGACTGAGTATCGCAGCCTAGCACCAGAAGACGCTGGATGGGTAATGAACGCGAAAGTGGATAATCGAGCATCGATCGACGGCATGTCGTGGATAATTGAGCATCGGTCGACGGCATCTCGTGGCCATCGAACGACACCAGACGCAAACCAGAACAATAACTTAGAGCAGAAGATACATATATTGGTTATCTTAGACCGGATGAGTTTGGAATTTTTAGAGACCCAGAGGGACGTGCACATGCTCTTTATGGGAGAATTCTACATATATCTAAGGAGGACGTAGCATATGTCCTTGTTATGGCTAATGGATCAGGAAATTTATTTGGACAATCACAACAGCTATCGATCGACGCATCGATGCACGTTGTCTGTCGTTGATCGATCAGGATGTTTAAAAGTGGAGAGATCATCATGGATCGTTTCATTCTTCTGACACCACCTTTCCAGGGTTCCACCAGTTTTGTACTTCTAATTCCTATGGTTCAGAAATTCCAAAATCGATCGATTGGATCAACCCCCTATCGATCGACGGTCTTATGGAGCATGGAAGGAGCGCTTATGATGCTGATGGTAGAAGAATTTTCCATTGGGAAAAGAAAGATGAGTATGGCATCTACAAAGATGAGAATGATAATGCACGAGCTATAGACGGAAGAGTAGTGAATGCACAAGAAGAAGATATTAGAGCAGTTCTAGAGAGAGTGACTATGTCTGAGCAGAGCTACATATGTTTACGAGAACATGCAGCAAAGATAGCAATGTCTATGAAGAAACAAAACACATACAACAGAGCAGAGATTGATGATATTGTGCATGAGATCTACAAAGCTCAAGAGATGTCATTGGATGATTTCTAGAAGAGGCTTGATGATGTCTACTATCCAATAGACAAATGCCTCACCGTTGTGACTACACGCATGGATGAGATGAAACAAGATTTGGACACTATTCAAAGACAGCATGCGATTGGAGCAGACATATTGACATCGATCTACGGCAGCATCAGGCCATTGATCGATACTGAGATGGAGAAACAAAAAAGCGCAGCAGCAAAACATTTGGAAGACAGGTTCGATGAGATTGCTTTGTTTCTAAGAGACTGATGAAGGAAGATATTTCTCGGCAATTGGAGGATATATCAGAGACTACAGTTGCCAGACTTAGAATGCTACAACGCTGTATTGCAAATCTACAAAGGAGATTGCATTCAGTGGAGGTTGCTAAGGAGATTATAAAGAATGAGAAAGCCAGAGGAGATGAGGCAACGCGAAGCTTCATTGGTAATTGGTTTCAAAAGAGCAAAGAAGATGTAGACGCTTGTTTTCCTAGTGTTGATCCACCTCCATACTAGTTAGAAAGTTGAAATCACCGAGCTTAAGACTATAGCAAATTGCTGAGTGCGAGGCAACCCACTGTTTAACTGTTTGAGTCCACCATCGACCGACACCACAAAGGCACCATCAGTCGACAATGGATCGCGACCATCGATCGACCACACCCTCTTATCGCCTTCTCTTACAGAGAGAGGTATCGGGTTTTCTACTTACACTATTTACTTATGATTTGATTCTTACTAAACCAATTCGGGATGAATTACACTAGGGACAATGTAATGTAAGTCTGGGGGAGGTTCACAAATGCTATTTATTTTTTTGAGTTTTATTTTTATACCTATATATAAGTTTTTCAAAATGTTTTATTGAGTTAAGAAGGGGATTGAAAAAGGAGTCGAACAAGATTTGGTGGCTACAACCATTAAAGCTTAATTCATATGATTCTAGAAAGAGATAAAGGTTAAAAAAAGTGAACATGATCTGGTGGTAAAAACCCTTAGGGCTTGATTAATGGAAGCTTGTCCAAATATCTCAGTCAATTAAAAATAAAAATAAAATATACCCTCAAAAGAAGGGAAACATTGACTAAGAGAAGTGAGAAGAGAGAGAGGAAATGGATAAGAGAAGACTTTGTGCCTAGTTACTCATATACTTGCTGGGGTAAGAGTCAATGTGTCCTTTGATCGATATTCCCTGAGTAAAGCCTGCACTTTTATTTTACGCAAAGAAATGAATTCAGTGGACGGGTGAATCATACTAGTATTTGCTAAGTTGTTGGTAGAATGGATTTGGTTGCTATACTAGGAAATGATATATAAGGTTTCTCTGTGATTGACTTGATAGGATGTGATTCCAACAAAGTAGGGTGACAGTTATACTATGACATTATGTGAGTCTACGCTTTTCAAAACCTCTTTCACAGGCTTTGTTTGCTTGAGGGCAAGCAAAAGGTTAAATCTGGGGGAGTTGATATAACCTATTTATTACTAGTTTTAGACCATGTTATAGGCTATATTTAGGGTCTATTATGTGTGTCTAGACGATGTTTTAAAGTCTTTACAGATCCATGTACCTTTTGGAGATATATGGAGATACTTAGAGCTTTTGGAGCATTTAGAAGAGAAGAATTCGTAGCTGATCATTAAGAGAGTAAAAGTAGAAGACAGTCCCCGATCGATGACACAACCTTGAAATCGAACGATGTTACAATACTAAGGACGATTGATGTTGCACACTTGCTATCGATTGACGGCCAAATCACAGACAACCGATCTCAAGCCCAAGTTAGAAACAAATGACGAAGATGCCCTGGAGGAGTTTTGACCTAGATTTTAGGGTTTCATATTTATGTGTTACAGAGAGAGAGAGAGAGAGAGAGAGAGAGAGAGAGAGAGAGAGAGAAGAGAGAGAGAGAGAGAGAGAGAGAGAGAGAGAGAGAGAGAGAGGAGAGAGAGAGAGAGAGAGAGAGGAGAGAGAGAGAGAGAGAGAGAGAGAGAGAGAGACTAGTTTAATTAGCTTGGTGAACTTATCAAATCTCATTCACACTTCCTTCAGATTTCACCATCGATGAACATCAGGCCTTAGCCGTCGATCGATGGTCTTTCCTTTTACTCGCATACGAGAGTTGGAGTTAAAAATGTTATAATAGTTAATATTTGAGTTCTAGAATACTTGCATTTCCGTGCTTCCTATTCCCTATAATGAATTAAGCTTGAAATTTTAGATCTATCATATTTACATTTGCATATAGTTAGTTAAATAGCATATTTTCATATTTACATTATCAATATATTTCCATATTGCATATATACCTCTTAATAAGGAATATTTCCTTGACTGATTGTTTACTACTAATATATATGTACCTAGTTTAGTCTTTAGAAATGAGAAATCTATTGTGTGCCAGTTCTCTTTGTTGATTCGATCCCTAAGTATTACACATGATCTCTTTTGGCAAGAGTATGTGTTAAGATTATGGTTAATTTGATAGTTAATTTCATACCCTGCTAGAACAATAAACACACCTATGTCAAATTCGTATCACAACAGTAAATCAATCTTCTCTCACTGCAGAAACTATCAGATGTCTTGATCCTAGAAAACCAACTCTCCTTAAAATTCAAATGATTCAGAAAAGCATTAATTCCAGATTTGATTTGTTCACTAAATACATACACGAACTGTCATTTGAGAATAAGTATACAGCTCAGCAAGATTCAATTCAAGTAATTTCTTACATTGTCGTGTTGACCAACTATAAAGGATCTAGTTTCTAGTTATTTACTCTAGAAACAAGCAATAATATCAATCCTGATGAAGAATTCAATTATATTACCTAGCGATTCTATCAATTAGCTGTTTCTCATAAATCCTAGAAAATCCCTAAATCTAACAAGGTGTTTATTTAGACATGATCAATGAAAACATAATCAGAAATTGAATAATTGCATTGATATATTAAAGATTAAATACTGGAGTACCAATCCAATATCTGAAGGAGTTCTGAATCTTTTCTCCAAAGCTCTATAAAACCTCTCCAAGCGTAATGTAAAGCGTATTGTGAATGATAGCCTAAAAAATGTCTTAAAATAACTAATATATGGTAAAAAATGGATTGCACATTTTTGTAAATAAAAGAAACTTTTGAGCCAAACTGCAATATCATAAAAACTTCATTAAATCGATTCGGCTTTGCTTGACCAGCACGGGTGTCAACCGACACCAAGGGATTGTTGATCTACACCCGACTTCAAATTTTCAGCTTCACTTCTCTTGATTCTCCTAATGGTTACATAATCTCCAAAATGCTCTAAATGGTACCTAACCCTATAAAGACTCTAAAATAAACTGGGAATATATATAATAGACTCTAAAACCGGACTTATACAATGGTCAAAAACTATGATATATTAGTGGCTGACTACAAATTGAAGGCGATGGAACTCGATATATATGCTGCCTCTATACTGGAGGTCGCTGCTTTGACGTAGAAGAAAAAGGTATTGGTTTCTAGTCTAGATACATAAATAATCGGGCTTCTGGTGCCACAGATTGATCTCTGCTAAACAATACAACATTGTTTTCGAGTACCTGAAGTCTAAATGGGAGAAGAAGAAACTCGAATTCAACTCATAAATCCATCTTCAAGAAGTAATGCCTAACATCGATCTCCTGATGGAAATAATCGAAGGTGGACTGTAGGCAGCCGACAAACTCCAACTTCTGAAGGAGAAAGAACTGAAGTTCAAAGCTCGTTTCACTACAAAAGCAGTTTCACATCTGTCTCTTAGCAAGCTCAAACTTCCTGACATATCCGAAGACTCGATGACACAAGGTATTCCACCATCTTGATATCGCGGGTTGAAGATCGTCGTTGTTGTTTATTTTTGTCTTTTTGTTGTCATATTTTTTTTGTTTGAATATTATAAAAGTGTATGGGGAGGCTTTCACCCTTTGAATATAAAGGTTATTTTTTGTGTAAATATTTTTTTGCATTATTTACACATTATTTGAGTCAAGAATGTTCAGGTACTCATAATTGATATAGTGACTATAATGACGTGGTCGATGCAAATATTATCGTCTTGTGTTCGTATATTTATTAAACCTTCAAGTGTTGTGCGGTGATGAAGATGATAATATATACAGTATCGATGAATTGTCCAGATAATGCAGTTTGATATAATAGCTCGTCGAGGTGTCGACTTGAGAAAGATAACCTAAGTTTGACAGAGAAACATTTTATGTTATTTGCCCTTGTTGGATTTTTATCCTGAAGGCTGATCATGGATCTAGGTCATGGACTGATCGACTTCAGGGGCTAGTTTGTTCATTGATTGGGGCTGTGCTCGAGCTTGAACTTCTTACATACCCTCCTTGAGGGATCAAGTCTAATGTAGGTTGATTTTTGGCAACTCCTTCAATGAGCGTCGATTTTTTGGATGTACTCATAGAGCTCTTCATCCAGTTTGCAGGTTTGAGGTATGGACATACGATTCAAGTCGACTCGAGGGTGGTTAGACCCCCAGCTCGAGGTTTGGATTTTTAGCTTGAACTTCAAATTTTCTAGTGATACTATCATTTGAAATTATACGCATTTGAAGGTCATTTTTGGGTAGACTGGTCTTGCATTTTTTTAGTCCGTAGACTCCGGTGTGAACTATCTAGGTTACTTTGTAATGGCCTTCCCATTTTGTACCAACTTTACTGGCTCCTCGTTTTCTAGTGTTTACGAATACTTTTAGAAACACTAGGTATCCGAGGTAGAAGTGCATTTTATGACCTTGAAGTTGTAATACTGGGAGGCCGCTTGTTGATAGTTCTATATGCGTCTATAAGCACATTCTGGTGCTCTTTGATCACGTCGAGTTGGTCGATTAACATTTCCTCAATTCATTTTTTCATTTACAGGAATTATTGCTCGTTGTGGACTTTGTACCTCGGCCTCAAGTGGGATAACATATTTGATTCAATAACAGAGGGAGAAGGGGGTCTCTTCAGTTGTTTTTTGTTCAGCATGACCATAGGATTCAATGGACTTCTTGACTCCATCTCTTTTTATTTATGTCGAATCTTTTCTCGAGACTGTTCATTACCGTTTTATTAGCAGCTTTCAACTGTTCATTGCCTTAAGGTTACCATAGTGTCATCGTGGTTAGTTTTATTTTCCAGGTTTTGAAGAAATCAGTGAAAGATTTTGATATGAATTGCGAACCATTAACTGAGACGAACTTGTAAGGGAGGCTGGGTCTGCATGCGATTTTTTCCAAACAATATTTTTACCACGGTGTCAGTGACTTTTGGGTAGGCTTTGGATTTGATCCATTTGGAGAAGTAATCGGTGGGGACCAAGAGGAATCAGATTTTTCCCAAACCTGAGGGAACTAGGGGTCCCACGATGTCCATCGACCATCTCATGAACGGGTAAGGTGAGGAGATCAATGAAAATTTATCTGCTCCTTGATAGATTATTGGTGCATGTCTCTAATATTTATCGCATCTTAATTTTGATTTTTCGCAGTCTGCTGCGATGATGAGAGAGAAGTATCCATACTTCTTTTGTGATGGGTAGTGGTCCTCCTCCGAAGTGACTTCCGCAAGAGCCTTTATTGGTGTTTCATAGCCATATAGGTGTACTTTCCATAGATGCATATGAAGTATAGTTGATAGAGACTATGTTTGTATAGATTGTCTTCGATTATGAAATATCGCGAGCTCTCGGCTTTAAGTTTCCTATAATTCCACTTATCGGATGGGAGTACCCCGTTAAGGATATATTCAAAAATCAATATTCACCAGTCTGGTCTTTTACGAATTCCTCCTGGAGACCGGGTGGTCCCTGCTTGCACGTCATGATACGGGTTGTCCCTGGCAGGCTGAAACGAGATAATTTAAGTTCTATTGACTTTGATATCTTGGGATTTGTTTTTGGTGGCTCTCTGACCTACACTTTGTGTGGTTACGGCGCATTTCCTATTGGTTTGCTCCTCAAATTTTTATCTGGGTTGTTAGGAGCTTTGCTGATACTTGGATTTCTTGGTGGGACATCATTGCTTGGTTTTTCGATCCCTTTGATAGGTAGCTCGAGGTTGGAGCAAGGGCTTTGAGGATGTCAGTGGATGTGTTATTGGCTCTCAAGATTCTATTTAATTTGAATTCATAAAATTGCTCGGTAATTCCTTGTACTATTTTGAGATTCCCTTCAGTTGCTCGTGTTTTGCCTCATATTCCCCATGAAATTTGCTCGTCACTAGTTGCAATTCGCTGAAGGTGCTTATCTTACAGACTCCAATTCTTAGGAAAGATGAAGTTTGGCGATAAGGGATTCATATTGTTCGAAGTGTTAAAGCCTTGATGAAAGGACTGTTCTATCACTTCTTTTGTTGGGGAGACAATCTAAATACCCCTCCCATAGCCTTGTTCACAAATGATTTATCGACGTAAATATTCCATTTATTTTATAGGTTTAAAAGATCATTGATCGTAGGGACCAATTTTATAAGAAAATCAGCAAAAACTAACGCTTTCGCGCTTGCTCGGGGTTTGTACCCAATATTGTACTCACTTAGTTTGATTGCCCATTTGGCTAGTATTCCGTACTGAATAAGGCTATTTAATACCGTTCGTATGGGTTGAGATGTCATGACTACGATCGAGTGGGATTGAAAATATGGTCTAAGTTTTTGGGCCGCCATGACTACGACCAACACTAACGTCTCCATGGCGGAATATTGCATTTCAGCGTCAATAATCAATTCACTCACATAGTAACAAGCTTTTGTTCATTGTTTTCTTCACAGACTATAACTCCGCTTAAAGCGGCCTTAAATGCTGTGACGTAAATGTACAACATTTCGCCCTTTGAGGTTTTGAGAGAATTTGTTGACCGCTGATATAAGTTCTTAATTGATGTAAGATGGTCTCACACTCGTCCTTCCATTGGAGTTTCTTGTTCTCTTTTAGATGCTGGTAGCAAGGGAGGCATATGTCGGTCAAAGGTAAATCAAAACGGATTAGCACTGCAATCTTCCCTGTTAGCCTCTATAAATCATGTGTCAACCTCAGGGATGGCATTTCTATGAGGGCTATGATCTGTTTCGGATTAGCTTGATCCCTCTTTCAGTCACGAGGTATCCGAGGAATTCGCTGAAGGCGACTATCAATGAGCACTTGGTTGGGTTGAGCATCATTCTGAATTTGTCCAGAATGGAAAAACCTTCCTAAAGTTGGGTTACATGGTCTTTTCGCTAGAAGATTTAGTGAGAATATCGTTTCTAGAGACTTCAAAGGTTTTGCTGAACTATTTGGCAAACTTTCGGATTACAAGGCGATGGTAGATCACACCAACATTTTTGAGCACGAAGCGCATTACTTTGTAGCAATAACTCCATCGATCTATTATGAATATTGTTTTCTCTTGGTCTTCCAGATTTAATATAATTCGACTGTATCCTGAGAAGGCATCCATGAATGATAGCAGCTCGTGACGGGTTTCTGCTTCTACTAACCGGTCTTTATGTGGTACTGGGAAACTATCTTTGGTATAGGATTTGTTTAGGTCGGTGATATGCATACCCTCCACTTTTCATTTTTCTTTTTATGCCATTGGATTGTCCAACAAATCAGGGTATACTACGTTTCTTATCGATACGAATTTCAGAATTTTATTGACGTCAAATTACACTGCTTTAGATTGTTTAGGTCCTTTTTTGGGGTCAAAATCGGCTACGAAGGAATCGACGCTAAAAACCTATCGGGAGAATGTGTTTGTTGGGGGAAAAACGGTATTCTCAAAATCAACATCTAAAAATCATGTTTCTATACGAATGCAGTCTCGAAATCGACTTAACGCAAGTCTCCAGGCCAATACTCGAAAGAAAAAAACCTGAAAAGACCAAGTCGCCCATACGGGCGAGTTGGTCAGATCGGACCAACCAAATCGCCCGTATGGCAAGTAGGACAAGGCCAACTCGCCATACGGGTGTGTTGGTCAGCTCGGAACAACCAACTCTCCTGTATGGCGAGTTGGTCAGTAGGGATCAAGCAACTCGTCCGTATGGCAAATTCAACAAGGCTAACTTGCCATACGGGCCAGTTGGTCAGCTCGGACCAACCAACTCGCCCGTATGGCAAGTTGGTCAAGGCCAACTCGCCATACGGGCGAGTTGGTCAACACAGATCGACCAACTCACCCGTATGGTGAGTTGGACGGAACGGACCAACCAACTCGCCCGTACGGCGAGTTGAATGGCATGACACGACCAACTCGCCGTACGAGCGAGTTGATAGGCACGACATGGCAACTTGCCCGTATGGCGAGTTGAACAAGGCCAACTAGTCAAACGGGCGAGTTAGATGACACAACCAATTCGACTTGTTTTTTTGGCAAGTCGGATCAATCCAGTTTCACCTCGTCCTCATTAAATTCCCTATTTCGATACTTGATCGAACTTATCTTTGTTCCGTCTCAATCGGGATTGACATTGGAACCTTACCGAAAGAACTCGTTTTCTCGAGAAAGGAACGGTTCAATCATACGAGATGGTAACATTTAAATAAACACCTAGAGTCACACGTCTCATACGAAATATCCTAACTCTTGGACGACATCGTCTTAATAATGTTATCTCGATGAAATCGTGGAAACGCCTAAGTCAAAAAATGGCCTGACGAGGTCTAAAGCTCGGCTAAAGGCCCACTCGCGATTTTATCCGAAATCAAGCCCAAACTTTGTGACGGTTTATCTTCTATTTTGCAGGAAAGGATAAATGTTAAGTTCAAAGTGATAATGTCAAGATCGAAGGATAAATGTCAAGATCGAAGGATAAATGTTAAGTTTCCGAAGATAATCATGAAGATCAAGGAAAAAAAGGAATATTTCCGCGAAGCGATAAATTCGACCAAGGGCAGAAGGGGATAGAGCAAACCGCCTCTAGAGGAGTATATAAGGACTTCGAGGGTGATGATGCAGAGGAAACACGAAAATCTCTACTCAGAGCAAACAGAGCTTAGCACTTAGAGCATTTTGGCAACTTTCCCTTTTTGTTATTTGAGCTGCGACTCAATTAGGATTTTGCAGTCTTAGGTTACTAGAACTAGGAATATCGCCAACAGCTCTCATAGCCGAGGCTCCTCTCCTGTTGTAAACTCTCATACGCAAATTTGGAATAAGACATCTACTTTCTCTCTTTTTGATTGTCAGTTTGTTTGTTCATATTTACTTTGTATTCTGACTGATTGGCGTGTGGTTTAGCAGACATCCAGGACCTCTGGGAAACTAGGGTTTACCCTGCATTCCTAATTCAACGGAAATCAACAGTGCGAATTTCGATTCCCACAACTTGGCGCTAGAAGGAGGCGGGGGGGGGGGGGGGGGGTACGGATCAATCTAACTGTCAGCAATCGACGCTCAATCTAAACATGTCAGATCTGAACAATCAAGATAACGTCGTCGACAAAAATGTTGAAAATACTCCATCGACGAATGTCACTGCGGTCAACGCTGACGCAAACACCGCAACGTTCGAGGAGGTGAAGAAGATGTTACTTTTGAGAAGAAGTCGGCAGAACATGATAAGGTCATGAATTCTCTCGCTATACATGATGAAACCCTCACAACGAGGAACATGGCCATCTTTCCGCGGGGAGATGAGGGTTTTGTCCCAAAAATGGAAGCCAACAAAGAATGTGTCAAAGGATATGGGGTCGGATCAGAAATCAATAAAGAAAAACCCTCGCAACGATAGAAACGCCCAACACGGAGACGAAGAAACAAAGGGAGCGCATAGCTACGCTATTAACTCCAGATCAGAGCAAGGAAGGACGGCGGGTAATACCTGGACCCAAAATCCGAGTTACGACAAAAAATGCCTTCTGCGATTTTCACCAAATGCTCGGGCACGCGACCATTAATTGCAATGTTCTCGGCGCATGGTTGGCCGCTAAACTGCTGTCCGGAGAACTCTCAGGAGTCTCCAGCGTGAAGGATCTTATCCCCGACTCAGATTACCCCTCGAAAAACGACAAGACTCCTCAAACGGAAAGACCTTCCCAAGGGGACCAATCAGGAGAAAAACGCGGAAGAAGGCAGGATGATAAGGGCAACGACAGCAACCGTCGCAGGGTAAACATGATCATCGGCGGATCTCAATTCTGCAGAGACACCGTCTCGGCCATCAAAGCTTATCAGCGAAAATCCGAGACAAGCGCGAATTTGACTATCTGTCCCACGATCAATGACAATCTGAAAGAAGTAATCACCTTCGACGACGAAGAAGCCGGAGGAATCGTTCAGCCACACTGCGACCCACTCGTAATCGATCTCGTGATAAGAGATCTCGAGGTCGCCAGGGTTCTCATAGACACTGGAAGCACAATCAACATCATCTTTCGTGACACTCTCAACCGGATGAACATCGAGTTAGTTGAAGTCGTAACATCACCTAAGCCGCTAACCGGTTTCTCTGGCATAACATCAATGACCCTCGGATCTATCAAATTACCTGTGGCAGCAAAAGAAGTCACCAAGATCATCTATTTTTCGGTTGTCGACCATCCAGCCATCGACAACGTCATCATGGGCACGCCTTGGCTAAACGCCATGAAGGCAGTCCCATCAATTTACCACGTAGGCATTAAGTTCCCAACTCACAACGGGATTGCCGTAATTTGGGGCTGCCAGAAGTAGTTGAGACGCTGCTTCCTGGCCGAACACAAGCTAAAAAAAATCACGAACACCGCAACGACAAATTCCAAACGCCCGAGGAAAGCCCAAGCATCAGCCGAAACTACTTCAGGCAAGGACGACCCTGAACCGTAGATTCTAGCAACCGCCAGTGAACGACCAGTTCCAGTGCCATACACGCCCATCCTATCAGAGAAGACAAATCCAACAGAAGACGTCGAC
The DNA here is from genome assembly GCA_905132885.1 of Moricandia moricandioides. Classification (NCBI taxonomy): domain Eukaryota; kingdom Viridiplantae; phylum Streptophyta; class Magnoliopsida; order Brassicales; family Brassicaceae; genus Moricandia; species Moricandia moricandioides. The sequence goes on from CAJHQQ010000451.1 coordinate 95,715, forward strand.
TCAGCAAACAGAACTACGAGATGATTTGATCCTCGAAAGAGGTACGTAGGCAGCTCGTCAAAAGACGAGTTCAGCTATACCCCTCTCTAAAAAAGGGGGGAGTGGGTACATATAAGAACACTCGTATATTCCCACACTCACAAATAAGATTTTTGATTTGAATTGTACCCGGGATTTTCAAAACTTTCTCGACAATAAAGACTTCTTTATAAAATCGTAAATTGTCTACCATCCTGCAAAAAAAAAACACTATGTCGCACATCCTTACATGAGCAAAACGACTATCGCGCCATCCCAAAAAAAGAAACTCGCGAAAAAATGTTCTACCTCAAAACGGATCAACTCTACACCATCCTATTTCAGGCGAATCATCGATTCCCGATCATAGCACAGGATCCTGGTTCCATATGCTCAAAACGTTACGCAAAGTGAGTTTTCAAAAAAATGGGCGAGACGTCGTCTTAAATTTTGAGAACACACCCCTAATCCATTCGCAACTACAAAACACTCGGAAATTGGCCATGCCGAGCACCCCAGCCGTCTTAAACAAACGCACCCAGGTCCGTCCTAAGGACATATCCTCTCACATCCAACTAGGATAAACAGCGCGCTATAAAAAAAATCCGAAATTTTGGTCAGCACTTTTGGGAGACTTGAAAATTGTCCATGAAGAGATGCTCGACTCCGACCAGACAAGTCACATAAGCCGAGAACCTATCTCGGACTTTAAATCGGAACATAGTCAGGTCAAATCGAAACAGCAAAACGAAATCCAATTAGTCATCGAAAAGCCTCAAACCGAAAGTAAACCTAGGTCTTGCCCTAAACCCAGCACACTGGTCTCTAACGTCTCAAGACGTGATATCAAAAAGATATGTGATCCTAAAAGCATGTATGTTCGTCTGTATCTAAACGTTCCTGAAACTCCAAAAACTCCTCGAACATCTCGCACGAACAACGAACAGGGTGATCCGCAAAAAATGAGGAAGTTAAGATGACAACTCGAGTTTTCTTTCTACACTAGACAAATCCCAAATATATAAAAACACCTATCATCATAAACAAGCACTACTCGAATAAGGCCACATTCAGCCAACAAACAAACAAGACAGAAACGTGCAACAATATAGAAGAGGTCATTCTCGAATCAGTCGCAACCTCGCAGTTAGTCATCAAGAACGAAACACCTGGTCATTGATCTTCCAAGCGAATAGTCGTTGACATCCAGAGGAGCCGTCGGCTGATTTACCTCGCATGTCTCTTCGGCATTCCCCACCTCGGCCTCCACTGTGTCAGGAGAAACAGGAACCGGGTCCCATTGTTCACAAATCCTCTATTCGGTCTGAGGAATCGCAAATTCATATCCCTCTCGTTCACACGCTCGGTCTACCTTGCATCTCGGAATCGAACGAATAACCAGGAACCTGCGTGAGGTATAGTCCGCCAAAGGCACCTCGACATTCGCGATAGTCTCCGAAGTCCATATAACCTCTTGTAAGTTCCTCGAATTGATACGCGAACTTTTCACGGCGAGTCCTCATGACTTCGGCCATTTCCCTCTTCCCTCTCCTATAAGCGCGACGAACCTCAGTCACGATCAAATCCCTCTCACGGCGATGAGAACTTTCCAACTCATCTCTCAGGAGAGCAATTTCATTTTTCGCCACCTCAGCCTTAAACTGACCCGTACGTGCTTCCTGCCAGCTCGCATTAAGTGCTCGGTTCATCATAAGGAGGCCCTGCCAAGTGTCTCAAAATCAGAAAGGCTCATCCTCAAAAGAAAATGACAAGAACTTACCCCGTTCTCCATCCTCAATGCCTGGGTAAACTCTGGGGTCTCACTGGATCCACTTGCGCGCGGAGGATAGTCAAAAGCAAGCGGCTCGTTGGAATCGTTTCGACTGACACTGTCCCCATCTACTTCACTATTTAGGTAGTATCTTAGTATATTGTCGGAAGAGCACCACTAGTTAACCGCTTCATCCTCGACAACGAAGTGTTTGTCCCTCCGATTCTTTGGTCTTTTTTCTCTCGTGCGAACCGCGCACGGACCAAATCCATCCATGGACGCCTCTGATCCTTCTTCAACCAGCAGATCTGGCTGATATTGAGAACGGTGGAGAGCGACAGCATGACGGACCCTCTTGGGGTTGAATGTTGCCCAAAAAACAGGCGACCGCGGAGCAAGTCTCGGATTATATCCAGACCCTCCGGACTCGGAGAGAAAAGATTGGTCTTTGAAAATAAAATGTAAACGAAACGTATTAGAGATCGAATTCCACCGAAACAAAAAAAAAGAGAGGGGGGGGGGGAGAGAGAGGGTAAAGAAAAGAGAAAAAGGGCGACACTTGATCATAGATACCTTTCAAACCCCATCTGGTCCTAAAGACGGAGAGCCCGTTTTCCTCTACGGATGCATTGTCAACACGAACGTAAAAAGAAGTGTTTACGCCATTCGTGGTAGTTCAGCACGAATTCACTTATGATCATCATCCCCGGGTGGGGCCTCAACGGAGTTATTGACAATTTCCCGAATGGTTTAAGCAAAGCATCGAGGTGTTTGGCATCCAGGGTTATCCCCAACTTGTAACTCAGCACGAGAATCCCGACAATGTACTGCAAGCCACACGGGTTTATTTGACCAATCAATATTTTAGAACAATTGAGAAGTCGCGCTATAACCTCAGGAATAGGAAACCACAAATGGCATTGCGTCAGGAACACCTCGTAACACGTAAAGTAACCATCGGGTGGGAAATCAGCAACCTCTCCTGCCTTTGGAAGACTAAACTCGACCGAGTGGGGAACTCGGCAATTGCTTCGGATGGCATTCAGCCCATTCGGACAGTTTTTGCTGGGAAAATCATCTACGGGGTTGGCACGAAATGGAGGCAAGGCCCACGTACCTGGTCTAGGCGGTTTCACGTCTCCCCTGGAAACCCACTACGCTTCAGGTTCCTCAAGATCGACTGAATAGGCCGAGAATTCCACCTTCAGTACAGCATCATTGTATTGCGAGCTGCAACCATCGGCAACGGGACGATCGTCACGAGACTTTGAGGAAACCTCTGTCCCTGAAGACATAGCTTCCTTTTTTACAAAAGAACGGAAAAGAAGAGAAAATCTTTTGATTCTTAAAAAAGTTTGTGGAAATATACAAATGAAGAGTTTGTAAAACAACTCCACATACTTATAGAAGAAAGGATTTACTTTTTCACCTCCATGCTTCAGACATCGGATTCCGCCTAATTTGTCCAATATGCATAAAAACGCTCGCAAGAACTTCACATTTCTGACAAGCTGAGGGGCTAACTGTTGGGGTCAAAATCGGTTACGACGGAATTGACGACAGAAACCTACCGGGAGAATGCATTTTTTGGGGGCAAAAACGGTATTCTCAAAATCAGCATCTAAAAATCGTGTTTCTATACAAATGCAGTCTTGAAATCGACTTAACGCAAGTCTCCGGGCCAAAACTCGAAAGAAAGAAACCCGAATCGACCAACTTGACCATATTTGACAAGGCCAACTCGCCATACGGCGAGTTGGTCAGTACGGATCAATCAACTCGCCCATATGATAAGTTGGACAAGGCCAACTCGCCATACGGTAACGTTTGTCAGCTCGGACCAACAAACTCGCCCATATGGCGAGTTGAACAAGGCCAACTCGCCATACAGACAAGTTGGTCAGCATGAACCAAACAACTCGCCATACGGGTAAGTTGGTAAACACAGATCAAACAACTTGCATGTATGGTGAGTTGGATGGCATGACATGACCAACTCGCCCGTACGGCGAGTTGGATAAGGCCAACTCGCCGTATGGGCGATATGGTAGGCACGACAAGGCCAACTCGCCCGTATGGCGAGTTGGACATGGCCAACTCGTCAAACAGGCGAGTTAGATGACACGAGCAATCCGACTCGTTCGTTCAGCAAGTCGGATCAATCCAGTTTCACCTCGTCCTTGTTAAACTCCCTCTTTGGATACTTGATTGAACTTATCTTTGTTCCATCTCAATTGGGATTGACATTGGAACCTTACCGAAAGAACTCATTTTCTTGAGAAAGTATCGGGTTAATCGTACGAGATGGTAACACTTAACTAAACACCTAGAGTCACACGTCTCATACGAAAGATCCTAAATCTCAGACGACGTCATCTTAATTATGTTATCTCGATGAAATCGTGGAAACGCCTAAGTTAGAAAATGGCCCGACGAGGTCTAAAGCTCGGCTAAATGCCCACAAGCGATTTTATCCGAAATCAAGCCCAAACTTTGTGACGGTTTATCTTATGTTTTTTAGGAAAGGTAAATGTTAAGTTCAAAGGGATAAATGTCAAGATCGAAGGATAAATGTTAAGTTTCCAAAGATAATCATGAAGATCGAGGAAAAAAAGGAATATTTCCGTGAAGCGATATATTCGACAAAGGGCAGAAGGGGAAAGAGAGCAACCCGCCTCTAGAGGAGTATATAAGGACTTCGAGGGTGATGATGCAGAGGACACACAAAAATCTCTATTCAGAGCAAACATAGCTTACCACTTAGAGTATTTAGGTAACTTTCCGTTTTTGTTATTCAAGCTGCGAGTCAATTAGGATTTTGCAGTCTTAGGTTACTAAAACCAGGGATCTCGCCGAGAGCTCTCATAGTCGAGGCTCCTATCCTGTTGTAAATGCTCATACGCAAATTCAGAATAAGACATCTACTTGCTCTCTTTTCGATTGTCACTTTGTTGTTTAATATTTACTTCGTATTCTGACTGATTGGCTTGTGGTTTAACAGATATCCGGGAACTATGGGAAACTAGGGTTTACCCTTCATTCCTAATTCAACGGAAATCGACAGTGCGAATTTTGGTTCCCACATCCTTGGTTGTGTCTTTTTCCTTTATGGGCTTGAAGGTAGGGTCAACATTTAATTAGTAGGATGTGACTTTGAGGCTGATCCCTAGCATATGCTCCACTGACCAAGTGATTGTCTTGAGGTTTCTTTTTGGAAACCTCAAGACGTCTGATTTTGATGTAGGGTGATATGCTATGGATTTACAAGTTTTCACCGATATGGCAAGTTGGTCGATCTGTGCCGACCCACTCGAACGTATGGCAAGTTGTCCTTGTCCAACTCGCCGAACGGGCGAGTTGGTCAATCCGTGCCGTCCAACTCACCCGTATGGCGAGTTGGTCGATTTGTGTTTTTTTCTTTCGAGTTCTGGCCTGAAGACTTTCGTTAAGTCGATTTCGAGACTGCATTCGTATAGAAACAAGATTTTTATATGCTGATTTCGAGAATACTGTTTTTGACCCCAACAGTTAGCCCCCTAGCTCGCGAGTTTTGGGAATGATTCTTGGGAGCGAGTGAGGGTGTTTAATCGGAATCCGCAGTAAAAGTATTTTTTCTCAAAAAGTTTTTTCCAATTATTTTAATGCAGAAAATCCTTTTGCCTTTGTTTTTTCTATAAATATAGCCTCCCATTTCTGATTTTCTTCACACATTCTCTAATTTTCTTAAGTTTGCTTTGCTTTTTAGAAAGATTTTTTTTCCTACCGAAATGTCATCTTCCAGTAACTTTCAAAAGAGTGGTGATGTCGAAATGGGCAACGCTGCTGGTGCAAATCCGTTGGATCTTCCTACCGCTGGAGCCGTCCCGGCTCATATTAGGGAACTCCTTGCTTTTCAGAGCGAGTTGGCTCGTCGTGAGGCCGAGGAGACCGTGAACCCTGCACATGTTACGCATCCGAGATCTGTAGCTCCAGTGGATACCTTGGCCCCGGAGGTTCCCCCGGTGGGCGATATTGTTCCTACCAGAGAGGAGGTTACCGCGCATGCGCCGGCATCCGAAGTTCAACCTTTGGGTTCCTCTACGACCCCGGTTCAGGTTGTCGATGTGGAGGCGATTCAGGAATCGTTGCCTCCTCCCCCAGTCAAGAAGACGATCGTCTTGGGGTTATCTGCGCCTAGCATGATCCGGCTTCTACGACGAAGGGTTGTAAGAGACCCTGTGTTAACCCAGACGCGTAAAAGAAGAGGAGATGCACCAAGGAGCCTGAGACTGACTCTCTGCCCGCGACGTTTTCCAGACATCGTGCTAAGGTATAGTTTGAAAGCATCTTCTTCCTTTTTTGTCCCTTTCTCCTTTCCGTGTATCAATTGATTCTTTCCCTTTTTCCCAGTTTGTCTCGCTGATCGATGGGATGATCAGTGAGTGTGGGTTGGAGGCCGGCCATCTTGCTAAGGAGTTGGCGGAATCGCGAGAGAAATTGTTGTTGTTTGAAGGGAGGTTGATGGTTATCGAGGATGGCCACTTCCTTGAGATATCCCAATTCGAGTCTCGAATATGTGAGTTGGAGCAGGATCTTGGAAGCAATGCTAGCTCGTTTCTTAAAGCGAAAGACGCGAAGATTGCTAAGCTTCGGAACTGCGCCGACTAAAGCGTATGATCAAGAGTGAGGAGGAATAGTCGCTTGGTGCGATCGAAGAGGCCTGGGAAATCTTTTGTGCCGAGTTTTGGACCCGTATGGCAAGGATCACTGACTACCTTGATTCGTTGGCGGCTTTCCACGTTAGGGACTTGGCCCTGGCGAGCATTGAGGGAGGGAGACAACATGTCCAGTTGTTTAATGGTGATGCCCCTCCGTCCCCGCGAACTGAGAATGCCAAGCTTTCTGTTCGCAGAGCGGAGTTAGCGGACGCGGATGGGGAATTTGACCTGATCCTCGCAGGCCTGAAATCCGAATGTATCTACCCACACTGCTCGGACGGTGCCGACGGTCAGAGTACTGCAGCCAAAGAAGGTGCAGGCGAGGCGGTTCCGAATGCGGAGGGGATGATTGGGGAAGTTGAGGCTCTGCGTGCGGAGGACGATTGAGTTCGCAGTCTCGTATGAGACTTTGTTTTTTTTAGTGTTATCTGTTTGTGTTTTGATCCGGCCGAGTTTGGCCGTATTTTTATCACGGGACTGGCTGCTCTTGGCTTTGAATCCCAGTCGCTTCTGCGACCCTTTTTCTTTATTTTTTAAATGAATATTTCCTTGTTTTCTATGGTTTTATCGAGTATCGTTACGGGCGAATGGATTTAGACTTTAAGTATAGAGGAGACAATACGAGTTTCATCTCGCTCTCAACTCTTTTGCTGATCGTCCTATTCTTTGCTCGTTCGGGATGTTTGAAAGTTTTCCAATGTTCTGAGAGCAATTAGATATGGGCAAAGAGACATGCTTTTGGGATCTAGTATCTTTTTGATATCATTCCTTGAGACGTTAGAGACCAGTGTGCTGGGTTTAGGGTAAGACATAGGTCTAATCACGGTTCTAGGGGGTGAGATGACTACTCCGACTTACATTTTCCGTATTGTTTGTGACCTCATTCCATCCCGCTTTAGAGTCCGTGATATGTTCTCTGCTTAGGTGACTCGTATGGTAGGAATCGAGCATCTCTTCCGGGAAATTTTTAAGCCTCCCGAAAGTGCTGACCAAAATTTTGGATTTCTTTTATAGTGCTATTACCCTGGTGTCGGCTGTTTGAGAGCTATCTCGACGAGAAGGCTTAGTCTGTTTAGGATGTTTAAGAGTTTGTTGGGATAAGCAACGTACGTATTGGTGGATATTACCTATTTGGCTTCTTCACGAAGGATACGTGTTAAGAAGGTGTGCGTGTTAAGAAGGTGTGACTGTTTTTTAGTGTGAGTATTTTATTTCGGGAAGTTTTTACGACCGAGAAAGGAGTCCTTTGAGTGTTAGCGACGTGTCGCTACGTCGAAGGTTGAATTTTTGCGTCGATTTTGTAGGAGTTTTTCTGAAAAAATTTCAAAAAAAGATCGAATCCGGAAGTGAATAGTTTCGTGTTTTTTGCGGGAGTATACGAGTACACGTATACGTACCCACTCCCCCCCCCCAATTTTTGATGAGGGGGGGACAGGTGGGCTCATCTTGCGACGAACTGCCTACGTACCCTTTTCAGGGATCAAGCCGTCTCGTAGTTCAGTGCTAAGCATTTTTTTAGTGGTAGTATTTCTTGAGGTGCATCACATTCCAAGTTCTCAGAATTTTGATATCCTGCATATTCGCGATTTCGTACGAGCCCGGTCGAACGACCTTTATTACTTTGTAGGGTCCTTCCCAGTTTGTTCCAAGTTTTCCAACCTTCCGTTCGGCGGTGTTCTGAAATACCTTTCGAAGGACTAGGTCACCTTCTTTGAATCTGCAGCTTCGTACGTTAGCGTTATAGTACTTTGCAGTCGCATGTTGATAATTTTGGATTCGTATAAGGGCCTGATCCCGGCGTTCGTTGATCAGGTCGAGCTCGTCCAGCAGCATCAGATTGTTTGACTCTTCTCATTCTGGGAGTAAACTTCTGCGCACTCCGGGAAACTTGACCCCCGCTGGAATCATGCACTCTGCTCCGTATACGTGGGCAAACCGGTTTCTCCCGTCGTGTCTCTCGGAGTTGTGTGATGCAGACCATAGGACTCCTTCAAATTCGTCGGCCCATCTACCCTTCTTGGCGTCTAAACGTTTTTTGATTCCATCAAGGATGGTTTTATTTGTAGTTTCGGCCTGGTCATTACATTGTGGGTATCTAGGGGTTGATTTTGTTAGTCGAATCTTCCATTTTTCGCAGAAGGCCTCGAATATAGTCGAAATGAATTGAGACCCATAGTCTTTTACTATTCCGTACGGGACTCTGTGCTTTTTCCATACGCAGCTTTCAACTTGAGCGTCCTTAATGCTTGCATAGGAGTCTGCTTCCACCCACTTTGAGAAGAAGTCCGTCAAGACCAGGAAGAACCTTTTTTGTTTCGACCTATACATGGGCCCGACTATGTCCATCGACAATTACATGAATGGGTATGGTGCCAAGATTGATGAGAGGATCTCTTCTGGTTGATGGATAAATGGGGCATGCCTTTAACATTTTTCGCATTTCCGTGCAAAGTCTTCGCAGTCTTTGATCATTGTTGGCCAGTAGTGTCCGTGGCGTTTTATTTTGACTGCGAGAGATCTTCCGCCAGAGTGATTTCCACAGGAACCAGAATGGACCTCTTCTATTATCTTTCGCGCCTTTTCTCCTTCTACGCAGGTCATGAGTGGCCCTGAAAATCTCCACTTGTATAGTTCTCCGTCAACCAAGACGTATCGCGCAGCTTGGGTTTTAATCTTTCGGGCAGCCCATTTTTCTGCCGGGAGTTCTCCGTTGGCAATATACGCAAGGACTGCCTTCGTCCAAGGTTGTTTGAATCCGTATTCTATCGGCCCGGATTCTTGCGTGGTTTTGTCATCAACTTTGCCAGTATCGCCGTCGGGAGAGTTGATTAAGTTTATGACAATGGGTGGTCCGATGCTAGGATGTTCTATGAATTCTACGGGAATCACCCTGCTTAAACTTGGGTCTGAACTTGGTGCTAGGGCGGCTAGGGCGTCGGCCTGAGCGTTTTGGATCTTGGAACCCGGGTGAGCGCAAACTGGTCGAAGCTTTGAGCTAATTCTCGAACGAGTTTTAAGTAGGCGTCCATTCTTTTGTCTCTTTCTTCGTACTCCCCGCTGTATTGGCTTGCCACGAGTTGGGAGTCACAGTTTTCTTGAATGTTGCGTATTTTCAAGCCGTGTGCCAATTGTAATCCTGCGATCAGGGCTTAGTATTCAGCCTCGTTGTTTGAGGCGTGGAAGATTAGTCAAAATGATTGTTTCAGTATTTCCCTTGTTGGTGACACGAGTCGGATTCCTGTCCCACAACCTTGCTTTGATGAGGATCCGTCGACTTGGAGGGTACAGGTCGAGCACATTGGCTGGGACTATGCAAGATAGCCCGCAGTGGGAATGATGTGAGTACTGCGATCGTATGGGACTGGAAGTACGGTCTTAGCTTTCGTGCTGACATTACTACCGCAAGTGCCAGGTTTTCCATCATCGGATAGCGCATCTCTGCGTCAAGCAGAGTTTTGCTCACGTAGAAAATGGGCTTTTGCTCGCCGCGTTCTTCTCGGATAAGGATGCCGCTTACTGCCGTGGTTGATACGGCGATGTACAGGAAGAGCGGTTCTCTGTCTACAGGTGTCGCGAGTAACGGGGGAGTGGCCCAGTAATGCTTCAGCTGTTGGAAAGCCTTTTCGCATTCCTCGGTCCATTCGAATTTCTTGTTCCCCTTCAGAGTGTCGTAGAAGGGCAAACATTTTTCCGTTGATCGTGAGATAAATCTGCTTAGTGCTACTACCCTACCGATCAATCTCTGTACCTCTCATTTCGTTCTTGGAGAAGCCATTTCGATCACTGCGGTAATCTGTTTCGGGTTGGCTTCGATCCCACGGTAGGTCACGAGGTAGACCAGGAATTCTCCCGACGCCACTGCAAACCTGCACTTCCCATGATTCAGTTTCATATTGTGGAGTTTTAGCCTTTCAAAGCATTCTCGAAGGTGGGTGTTATGATCTCCTTCTTCGAGGGATATTACGAGCATATCGTCGATGTAAACCTCCATTATTTTTCCGAGTTGTTCTGAGAACATTCGGTTGATGAGCCGTTGATAAGTTGTGCCAGCATTCTTCAGACCGAATGGCATTACCTTGTAACAGTAAGTAACGCGGTCAGTTATGAATGCGGTCTTTTCTTGATCGTCGGGATTCATTATAATCTGATTATACCCAGAGAAGGCGTCCATAATGGATAAAAATTTTGTTCCCTGCGGTGTCTTCGACTAAGCGATCGATATGTGGCAGTGGGAAGCTATCCTTTGGGCTTGCTTTATTGAGATCTGTGAAATCGACACAAGCTCTCCATTTCCGTTCTTCTTTATGACAACTACTGGGTTAGCGAGCCAATCGGGATACCTGATCTCTGTTATGGACCCGACTTTGAGATGTTTTTTACCTCAACGTTGACCGCTTCAGCGCGTTCTGGTCCCAATTTTCGTCTTTTTTGTTTGATGGGCTTGAAAGTTGGGTCAACGTTGAGCTCGTGACATGCGACGTTGATGTCGATCCCTGGCATATCTTTCCCGGTCCATGCAAATGTGTGCGAGCTATTCTTCAGACAGGCTATGAGCTCGATTTTCAGAGACTCGCTCAGGTTCGCAGCGATCTCTACACATCCGATCTCGCAGGTTGGTTCTCGTTTCCCATCCAAAGCTTCGGCTGCTCGCGACTGCCAAAAGACTTTAGTATCGTCTTTTTCTGGCGTGTTGTCAATGACAGACGATTTCTTTTTCTTTTTAAGTGGAAATTCAGCTAACGGATTCTTCCGTTTTGACTCTGCAGCGAAGCAAACTCGCGAATAGATGTCTTATTCCAAATAGAATAAAAAAAAGAGAGTAAATATATGTCTTATTCTGAATTTGCATATGAGGGTTTACAACAGGAGAGGAGCCTAGGCTATGAGAGCTATCGGCGAGATCCCTAGTTCTGACTTAGGCGTTTCTACGATTTTATCGAAATAACATTGCTAAGAAAAAGTCATCCGAGAGTTAGGATCATTCGTATAGGGCGTGTGAGTCTAGGTTTTTAGTTAACCGTTATCGTCTCATAAAATCGACCCTATCCTTTCTCGAGAAAATGAGTTCTTTCGGTAAAGTTCCAATGTCATTACTGATCGAGACGGAACAAATATAAGTTCGATCAAGTATCGAAAGAGGGAGTTTAACAAGGACAAGGTGAAACTTGATTGATTTTATCACGCTTGCCGAACGAGCAAGTCGGATTGCTCGTGCCGTTGGCCTTTTCTAACTCGCCATACAGGCGAGTTGGTTGTGTCGTGCCTACCAACTCGCCCGTACGGCTAGTTGACCTGGTCCAACACGTCGTACGGGCGAGTTGGTCGATCCGTGCTGTCCAACTCGCCATACGGGCGAGTTGGTCAATCCGTGCTGACCAACTCGCCCGTATGGTGAGTTGGCCTTGTCCAACTCGCCGTACGGGCTAGTTGGTGGATCCATGCCGTCCAACTCGCCATACGGGCGAGTTGGTCGATTCGTGCTGACCAACTCGCCGTACGGGCGAGTTGGTCAATCCGTGACGTCCAACTCGCCGTACGGGCGGGATGTTCGGTCCGTGCCATCCAACTTGCCCGTATGGCGAGCTGGACAGTCCAACTTGCCCGTATGGTGAGCTGGACAGTCCAACTCGCCGTACGGGCGAGTTGGTCGATCCGTGTTCCTTTCTTTCGATTTTTGGCCCGAAGACTTTCGTTATGTCGATTAAGAGACTGCATTCGTATAGAAACACAATTTTTAGATGCTGATTTGGAGAATACCGTTTTTGATCCCAACACCGCAAGGCTCTTGGATATTCGTTAGATGATATCTCGGGAATCTCTCCCGATTATGCATGCACATGATACACCTTGATGATGAATCCAAATCATCCATCGAGCATCAAAGGAGATTGAATCCCAACCTGAAGGAAGTAGTTAAAAAGAAATCATGAAACTTCTAGAAGCAGGCGTTATTTACCCAATCTCAGGTAGCAACTGGGTCAGTCAAGTTCATGTTGTCCCGAAGAAATGAGGAATTACGGTAGTAAAGAACGACCAATATGAACTAATCCCTACGAGAACTGTCACCGGACACAGAATGTGTAACGATTGCAGGAAGCTGAATTCTGCCACACAAAAGATCATTTCCCATTACCCTTTATCAATCAGATGTTAGAAAGGATTGCAAGCCACGAATAATACTGTTTTCTCGATGGGTATTCAGGATTCTTCCAGATTCCCATACACCCGGACGATCAACAAAATACCACCTTTACCTATCCCTATGGAACGTTCGCATATCGAAGAATACCATTCGGACTCTGTAACGCCCCTGCGACTTTCCAAAGATGCATGATGTCGATATTCACCGATATGATCGAGGACTTCGTAGAAGTTTTCACGAACGATTTCTCAGTATATGGTCCAAATTTCAAAACATGTCTCAATAACCTGTGTATGGTATTAGCTAGATGCTTAGAGAAAAATCTGGTTTTGAAGTGGAAAAATGTCATTTCATGGTTAACAGCATGATTGTCTTAGGACACAAGGTCTCAGCAGCCCGAATTGAGGTAGACAAGGAAAAGTTTGAAGTAACTAATAGACTACCACCAACCAATAATGTCAAGGACGTTAGAAGTTTTATAGGAAATGCTGGATTTTATAGGCGATTCAAAAAAGATTTTAGCAAAATTGCTAGACCCCTCACTGCACTCCTATTCAAAGAGGTGAAATTCGATTTTACACATGAATGTCTGAAGCCTTTAAAGAAATCAAACCAGTACTCGTATCCGCCCCTATTGTCCAAGCAACAAACTGGGATCTACCCTTCGAGATTATGGCCGACGCCAACGATTTTGCTGTAGGCGCAGTACTTGGGGAAAAGAAAAACAAAAAGTTACATTCTATATACTATACCAGTAGAACTCTAGACGATATGCAACACAATTATGCGACAACAGAAAAAGAGTTATTGGCCGTGGTATTCGCCTTCGAGAAATTCTGATCCTATCTAGTCGGTTCAAAAGTAGTTGTTCAAACCGACCACGAAGCATTGAAATACTTAATGAACAAAAAGGACGCTAAGCCGAGACTTTTACGATGGATTCTACTTCTCCAAGAATTTGATATAGAAGCCAAAAGACAAGAAATCAGTGGAAAACGGCGTCGCAGATCACTTATAACGAATAAGAGTAGATGACGACATCCCTATAGATGATTTCTTACCCACTGAAAATGTGTACTTAGAAGAATCGACTTTCGTTGGTCAAGTCAGTTTGGCACATGAAGTGGAATCGATCGACAACATGCTAAGCCCATTGAATGATTATAAACGTAAAACATCAATCGGTTTTGTCCATACACCATCGAACGACGATACACTTGAGAAGGACGATGAAATAATCACTCCAATAGATATCAACGTCAATTGTAATCCTTCAAATCCAAATAATGATTCTCCCAGAGGTAGAAATTTAAGTCGGGTGTGTGTGAACTGAACACCACTGATAGACCTTGGTCTGAAGATATTGTAAAATCTCCTGCGGACGAAGTAGAACCCGAACTCTTCAAAGGATATCATAAAAAGAAAATTTTGAGAGAAATCCAGAGATATGATTGGGACGAACCTTATCTTTATATACACTGTTTTGACGGCATATACAGACAATGTGTTTCTGAAAGCGAAAATCTAGAAATTTTGAATCATTGTCATGGATCTGATTACGCCGGATATTTCGCTAGTTTTAAGACAGTCTCAAAAATTCTACAAGCTGGATTTTGGTGGCCAACTATGTTTCGAGATGCTCAAGCCTACGTAGCAAAATGCGACCCCTGCAAAAGAATAATCAGCAAGAGAAACGAAATGGAAAAAAAATTACATACTTGAAGTTGAAGTGTCTGATTTCTGGGGCATCGATTTCATGGGCCCTTTCCCATCTTCAAACGGAAATAAATACATATTAGTTTTTGTAGACTACATATCCAAATCGGTCGAAGCAATAGAAACTCTGAAGAATGACACTTCTATAGTCGTTAAACTCTTTTAAAGAATCATCTTTCCTAGATTTGGAGTTCTCGAGTAGTTATAATCGACGGAGGTACCCACTGTATAAATAGAGTGTTCAAAAAGCTACTCAAGAAACATGGAGTTAACCATCGAGTAGCCTCACCCTATCATCCTCAGACCAGCGGACAAGTAGAAGTATCCAACCGTCAAATCAAAGAAATCTTAGAAAAAACGGTAGGATCAACCGGAAAGGATTGGTCTCTGAAATTGGATGATACAATGTGGGCATACCGAACAGTTTTTTTAGAACACCATTAGGAACAACCCCATTTCACCTACTCTATGGAAAAGCATGCCATCTCCCTGTAGAATTAGCGCATAAAGCATAATTGGCCATAAAAAGACAAATTTTGATGCTAAACCCGCAACAGAAAAAAAAAGATTTATTTAGCTAAATGAGCTAGACGAAATTACGTATCGCATCTACGAAAACTCGAAATTGTACAAGGAGAGAATGAAAGCCTATCACGAAAAGAAAATCATTACTTTGGCATTTCAAACCGAACGATCAAGTATTCATGTACAACTCTCGGTTGACTTTGTTTCTTGGAAAACAAAGTTCTTGCTGGTCCCTCTTCACCATTAAAGAAGTTACGTGATAAGGTTGATATTTACCACTTTCAGGCTATGATATCAGCCCTATTTAGAGTCTATTATATGTTTTTGGAGTATGTTTTAGAGTATTTTCAGGTTCAGGAACGTTCTGGAGAATTTGGTGATTCTGGAAGTTTTAGAAATGCAGAACTGCCCAGATGCGGCTGATGTTTAGCTATGTGCTTATCTTCTTACAGAATATATAGCTTTGAGTTTTATTTTTAATGCCACTGTTTTGTGGTCCATCTGACGGTTATCTTCTTACAGAATATATAGCTTTGAGTTACTGAAGCGTAGTTTGTCTTCCCCGCGAGAGGAAGATGTCGAGAAGATGAATAAGTGTTGATCAATGGCCAAGGCTTGGTGTCAATCAACGTTGATCCTAGAAGACAGGCAAGAATTGTTTTATGACCGACCTAAGCTCAAAAGACACCACAATTTACCAGAATACCCCTGGACGAGATTAAACCTAATTTATTTAGCTTTCTAAGCCATTGTTGACAGCTAAGCTTTATTTTATTCTTTGTCTCAAGATTTGGAGAGAAGATCAATTCTCCTTCAGAGATTGATTGGAACTCCTTTGGTTTTATATTGCTTTCTATATCTAATATTTATTCAGACTATGATTTGTGTTATTGCTTCCATGTCTGAGTAATCATCTTGTTAGGTTTAGGGATTTCATGTTCTTAATGTCAAACTGATAGTCATAGGATTGCTAGGTTATCTATAGATCTCTGCACCAGGGTGGCTTGTAATATTAGGATCTAGAGCAGTGGAATAACACGAGAGTGTGACTGATTGCTTGAATCTAGAATCATAGGAAAATTGAGAGGCACGAGAGTGCAACTAATTAACATAACCAAAGCCATGTGTGGATTAGATATCTAGGCGCATACGAGAGTTGGTCTAGGATCTAGTTGAATATTATAGATATGTGTGTTAATGCTTTTCTGAGGTAGTATCGATCGATTTCCAAGCATTTGTACCGATCGACGCTTGATCCTTGTTTTCATGCGAGAGCTGGAACATAGAACTTAGGCATATGATTAGTAATTGCATGCGAGAGATGGATTACTTGCTTATTGAATTCGAGTTATAGAATTTGATCTATAAAATCCTTAGCATCATTGATTTGTGTTTTGAATCTATTGATTGATAAATCCCTAGACCTAGCTATTTCATCTTATTGTTATCAAACCAATCACCTGCTTACTTGTCTACTATTACTTCTTTAATAAATTGTTTGCCTAGCTTAATCTAAACATTATAGTCTATTGTGTTCCCACGCTACATGTGGATTCGATCCCTAAATACTACAATCTGACCTCTATGGCAAGAGTAGTTCGTAGGGTTAATTTAATAGAGTTTTCATTTAAATACATAAAAACCCTCATGTCAAATTTGGCGCGGTCGCCGGGGAGCAAGGATTGTTATTTGACTTGATTAATAGGTTTAGTCTAGGTTTTTATTTTCTGCTTCAGTTACTTACATAAAATTCTCTTTTCGTTCATGTACATTCAGAGCAGTACCAGGAGCAACAGGGAAAAAGACTTACTTTTCTAAGACCCAGCAGCAATTGAACGCACCATCCGCAGAGAGGAACGTCTAGCATCGATCGACAACAACACTTCCACGTCGATCGACAATTCTTCTCTACCATCGATCGACAGTAACCGGCGAGTAGAGATGGTTGCAGCACTTATTCTGACTATGGATGGGAATGGAGACTTGCATGACCCTGAGGGTTATCTAGGTAATGCAAGTTACTCAAGTATTCTCTCTTTGGGAATGCAATTGTTTGACTGAAACTTCTACCACCAGGATCTCTCACTACTTAGGATGATGTCAAGACTGTGTTTCTGACTAATTTTTTTGATGATGCAAAGACCGAAGAGATAAGTGATAAGATTTTGACATTCTCTCAGGGACCTACTGAAGGGTTTAGAAGCTCTTGGGACAGATTTAGGGTGTACCAAAAAGAATGTCCACATCATGGTTTCACGGAGGTTTAACTGCTGGGAGTCTTCTCTAAAGGTATTGATGCACAGTATCATATAATGTTGGATTAGACAAGCGAATGGAACTTTGGGACTAGGACTCCAGAGGAAGCTAAGAGACTGATTCAAAACTTTGTGTGTAGCAACAGTATTAGGAATATGGATACTCACAGAATGTAATCAGGTGCTACGAATAATGACAAGATCATTGAGGTCGAGGACAAGACTGATTTTGTACATGAAGTCTCGTTGGTGAAACAGGCTGCAGAAGAGGACGAGAATCATATAAATGAAATCTTTTTTCAGGACCATATTTAGAGGATGAAATCTATGATGGAACAAGCCATAGAAATTCAGCAGAAGATCAATGCATACTTAAATCTAAGATTGGATTCTATCTAAAAAGAGCTGAATGGAAAATTAGAAGCCATGAACACCCATGTCAGGATGCTAAACACCCAGAATTCTCAGAAAACAGAATTTGTGAAGAGGCAAGCAGCTCTTGTTAAAGAGAAGGCTGAGGAGAGCAAGAGTCATCATGTTTTTTCCATCTTAGATAATGACTTTGGGGAAGTAATCGAACATGAGAAGCTGGAAGTAGATGCTTTTCTAGTCGAAAGTTCTATGACCTTTGGCAGCTCGCACTTGTGTTGATCGACACCATTAGATGAAAATCGATCGACGCCCATAGAAGAGTACGTAGGAATGGTGAAAATTCAGATCCACTCAGACTTCGCCACACGACACCAGCTTCCTCCCACCCTGTACTGTGTTAAAACAGGCTTCGTCGATCGACACCAACAGGACAACAACGATCGACATGAACGGGCGACAAACGATCGACAACAGCAGACTAGCATCGATCGACACACGCCCATGTCAAGCCATAATGCACACCGCTCATCAGAAAGGCCAACAGTGACCACCAATCAGCAGGTTGTCGATGCACCAGAACAAGGGAAATTGGTTCCAGCTGAAACCTATTTCGTTGACAGTATCGATCGACGGTACACACCATATATCGATCGACACCAGCTGGACGAACATGAATCTGTCATGGAAAAGCATGCAGCAAAAGAAAGAAGTCCAGAAAAGAGAGTTAGATATATAGAACCCTATGTTCTCAAACACCTCAGGAGAGAAACTAAGAAGGCTGAACTTAATGGATTTCAAAAGAGAGTGAAGAGGGTCCCTAAGGATATGTCATTCGAGGATGCATATCACCAGTACAGACTTGGTAATTTTTTCAAAGAGAGCAAGGAGACGGCTAAGGACATTGAGTTGATGTTTAATATGATCAGCCGTAAATCCAAGAAGACACTGAAGAAGGAACAAGATCCTGGGAAGTTTCTGACTCCATGCTGTATACATGGCACCAATTTCCCATATGCCCTCCGTGATATTGGATCTGCAGTCAGCATCATGGCCAAGGACACTGCCAAACTGTTAGGATTAAAGTGGAACCTTCTCAAGATTGTTTCACCTTCGCGGATAACTCCAAGGTAAAGTCAGCAGGCATGATCAAGAATGTTAAAGTAGAGATCGGTGAATGCACTGTTCCTGTGGACTTTCATGTTTTGGGAAGCAAATCAGGTCGAGAATCTTCTCTTATCTTTCGAACAGCGTTTATGGCTACAGTAGGGGCAGTTTGTGATCTCAAGAAGAATAAGATGCGCCTTACTAATGTTGATGAAAATGTCTTCTACAATCCTGTGGGAAAAAGACCAAAAGTGTGGGGTTTATTTAATGGATAGAGCCGTCTGAAGATCCAGCACCTGCATATGATTCAAACCGCGAAAACACAGAACCAGCATCACCGTCGATCGACACTTTCCTAATAGCGTCGATCGACACTCTCCAGATTTTAGAGCAACCTGTGATTGAAAAGCCTAAGTCTTGGGGAAGGGCCAGGAAGAAGAAAAAGAAAAAGAAGGTAGATATAGATTTCTTGTTATCGGTTCCTTCGCGATGATATGAGGGAAGTCTTGAGTATAGGATGTGCTGCAAAGGACGTATGCAACCTTTTACCAAGGTCAGGGTGCTATGTGATCCAGATATGAAAGACAAAGGGGAAGCTTCTGCAAGAGCTTTTATCAACTGCATCGACAAAATGAGGAAGAGGGACACTGAGAGCTGTTCTGGAGCAAGTTCTCCTTCTCATCCGAACTGAATCAAAATTCCAAAACGTCGAGCTAAAGACTATAACCAAGCGCTGAGTGAAAGGAAACCCACTATTTAGTATTTATTTTTTTTAGTTTTTACTTATACTACTATTTATTACTTTGTTTTTGCAGACTGTATGAGTCCTCCATCGATCGACATCATAGAGGCACCATCGGTCGACGTTGGATCGCGACCATCGATCGACACCCTCTTATAGAGAGAGGTATCGAGTTTTCTATTTAAGCATTTTACTAATGATTTAGTTTTTCCTAACCAATCTGGGACGGATTACACAGGGACAATTAAGTCTGGGGGAGGTTCGCTGATGCTCTTTGATTTGTTTTGAGTCTTATTTACTATTTATATATATATATAATTTTTTCAAAAACTTTTATTGAGTCAAGAAGGACATTATGATCAAGATTTATTATTGACTAACCGCACTTTAGCACCATTCTTAGAAGGTTGTTTGTAGAGATTACTAAAGATACCAAAGTGGATCATCCTGCCACTATATCACATTTGCTTAGAAAGATTAAAGGAACCAAAGCTACTTTCCAACACTAATCCTGACATTATCAGCTTGCTTTGGGACTTGGTATACACATGATCGGATTCTTTCTGCAAGTCTGGAAGGTAAAAGACTGTGTGCGTTTGATTCCCCTCTCTCTCCCCTTCAGATTAAAAAAGAGTCAAACAGGATTTGGTGGCTACAACCATTAATGATTGATTCATATGATCTTAGAAATAGATAAAGGTCAAAAAGAAGTGAACAAGATCTGGTGGCAAAAACCATTGGATCTTGATTCATGGAAACCTGTCCAAATTTCTCGGTCAATTAAAAAATCATAAAATGATTCCCTCAAAAGAACGGAGACATTGACTGAGAGAAGTGAGAAGAGAGAGAGGAAATGGATCAGAGAAGACTACATGTGTACCCAGATACTTGCAGGGGGAAGAGTCCATATGTCCTTTGATCGATACTGCCAAGGTAAATCTTGTACTTTTATTTTATGCAAAGAAATGAAATCAGTAGAGGAGCGAGTCAAGCTAGTATTTTCTAAGTTGTTGGTAGAATGTATTTGGTTGCTATACTAGGATAGGGTATATAAATTTCATCTTTGATTAACTTAATAGGATGTGGTTGCAACAAAATAGGGTGATAGTTATGCTTAGACATTATGTGAGTCTTCGGTTTTCAAAACCTCTTTCACAGGCTTTGTTTGCTTGAGGACAAGCAAAATATAAGTCGAGTGGGGCTGAAAGGGATTGATATTTACCACTTTCAGGCTATTATATCAGCCCTGTTTAGAGTCTATTATATGTGTTTGGAGTATGTTGTAGAGTATTTTCAGGTTCAGGTACGTCCCGGAGAACTTTGGTGATTATGGAGCTTTTAGAGATGCAGAACTGCGCAGATGCGTCAGATGTTTAGCTATGGATGGATAACTTTCCACGGTGTGATACAGCCTATTTTTTTACAGAAGATAGATCTTTGAGTTATATTTCCAATGCCATCTTTTTAAAGTTCATCTGACGGTTAGATCTAAAGTTATGTCCGATTTACTGAATCGTGATCTGTCTATCTCGCGTGAAGAAGCTGTCGAGAAGATGAATGAGTATCAATCGACGGCCAAGGCTTGGTGTCGATCGACGGTGATCCCATATGACATGCCCGACTTGTTTTATGACCGACTTAAGCTCAGAAGACACGACAATTTACCAGAATACCCCTGAATGACTTTAGACGTAATTTATATAGTTTTCTAAACCATTGTTGACGGCTAAGCTATATTTTATTCTTTATCTTAAGTTTTGGAGAGAAGATCAATTCTCCTTCAGAGATTGATTTGAAATTCTTTGGTTTTATATTGATTTCTATATCTATTATTTATTCAGACTATGATTTGTGTTATAGCTTCCATGTCTGAGTAATCATCTTTTTAGGTTTAGGGATTTTATGTACTTAATGTCAAACTGATAGTCATAGGATTGCTAGGTTATCTATCGATCTCTACACCAGGGTAACTTTTAATACTAGGATCTAGAGTAGTCGAATGACACGAGAATGTGACTGATTACTTGAACCTAGTATAATAGGACAATTGAGAGGCACGAGAGTGCAATTAATTAACGGAACCAGAGCCCTGTGTGGATTAGATATCTAGGCACATAAAAGAGTTGTTCTAGTATCTAGTTGAACATTATCGATATGTGTGTTAATGATTTTCTGAGGTAGTATCGATCGATGCTCGATCCTTGTTTGCATGGGAGAGCTGGAACATAGAACTTAGGAATCTAATTTGTAATTGCATGCGAGAATTGGATTACTTGCTTATCGAAATCGAGTTCTAGAATTTGATCTATAAAACCCTTAGCTTCCTTGATTTGTGTTTTGAATTTATTGATTAATAAATCCCTAGACCTAGCTATTTCATCTTATTGTTATCAAACCAATCACATGCTTACTTGTCTACTATTAGTTCTTTAATAAATTGTGTGCGTAGCTTAATCTAAACATCTATAGTCTATTGTGTGCCCACGCTCTCTGTGGATTTGATCCCTAAATACTACAATTTGACCTCTCTTGGTAAGAGTAGTTCGTAGAGTTAATTTGATAGAAGTTGCATTGAAATACATAAAACCCCTCATGTCATTACGCCTTACTGGATAATTTTCCGATTTAATCCTAAAGGAGAGGATTTCATGGTGAATGGCCAAAGAGTGAAACAATACTGGGCTGAATCTGAAATTTTGCATACTCAGACCATGCGTCTAGAGGTGCCTTGCCAGGACTGATAAACTCATTTTTCGTCAAGCTAATGACTTTAAACAAGCGCTAAGTTGGAAGCAACCCACTTATTTAATATTAATATTAATAATAATATATGTATATATATATATTAATATAAAAATAATTAATCAATTAATAATTAATATATAATATATAATAATTATTTATTAATTATTTATGCATTTACGAGTTTCTTGAGTGAAAAATGAGTCACAGAGCAGACCAGTGATCGATGCCCCTATACGACCGTCGATTGACAGTCGAGTGACGAGTAGATTAACTCGACACGCCCCATTTCATAAATCACTTTTTTTCCAAAACCGCCAAAAACACCTCCAAGTTCAACACTCGATTTCTCTCTCGAATTTTGGCCGATTTTTTGCTCGTTCTTGAGCCTAACCCACTTGAATTTTCACCCTTTCTATCTGTTAATTAGTTCACTAAATCAACCAATCATCAAGATATGTTCTATAAATCTCTTAGTTTAGGGAACTTTTTAGGGTTTGAAGAAAAAAAATCGAATATTTTGTGGTTTACCTCAAAATTTAGGACAATTTAGGGTAATGGAGTACTAGATTAGGAGTTATATACTATATTTACATATGATTTATATGATTTTAGTTCGTTCTTTTGGATTGCACACCCATGGTTCGCGATAAACCATCGATCGATGCCAATGAGACATCGTCGATCGATGGCCATGAGGTGCCGTCAATCGATACCCATGAGGTTCCATCTATCGATGGTTGTTTTCTATCTCGACATCGATTCTGATTTTTGGTTTGTTGATTGAATGCAGAATGACGAGAGGCGAACCAAAGCACGATACAAGACCGGTATCTCCAGTGCTCCTCCACGGGGTCCTCCATGCCAAGACCCTTGGCCAAAGGAAGAAGAGAGGTTAATCGTGACATTCGAGGACTACCCTAACCCTCAAAAGGCTGTAGCATCGAGGGAATGCACCCATCATCCAGTACGCGTGGAGTGGGAGGATTTTGACAGCCTCTACTATAACGTTTTGAAAAGTTTTTCTGTTGAGTCCACCAAGTTCGTGGATAGACGCACCTTGAAGAAGTTGGGGCTCATGAGAGACTTCAAGTAGATGGTGCAGGAGCTGGGACTGGGCACCATGGCTACTAAGCCATATCCTCTCTACCCCGTACTTTTCCGATAGTGCATCACCACGGCTCAGGTGCTCTATAAGAGCCCTAGAGTAAAGGTGGCGAATGAGGCTACCTTGACTTTTCTCATCAGAGGCATCAGGTTCCGGATCACCATTCCGCAGCTCTGTGAGATCTATGGGTTTGACGTTGGCACTCTTGCCTGTACAGTCGCTCCTTTCCCTGGTCAGCCTACCTTTTAGGGACTCATCGCGACAGGCCACTTCGACTCAGGCTTTGATAATCAGACGGACATCCGTTACCCCACCATGCGCTACTTCCTGAAGGTCCTTGCCAACACTCTGTTGTGTAAGATGGAGCCCAACAAGGTTTGGGTTCAGGAGCTCACACTGCTTTACTACTCTGTCAGGGACTTGGTTAGGCTCGATGATGAGGTCTTCCTAGAATCAACAAGCGAAGCGGGTGAACTTAGGAGCTATATTTTCTGAGAACTTGGCGACCATGACGGAGAAACCCTTCAACATTCTGGCTCGAAGAAGGAGACGATTGGGAGCCTGTTGACACCTCTATTTAGCTTTCTTGGAATCAGCTTCGAGGGAGCCAAAGTAGAGAGGGAGATACGGTACAAGGACGAGGGGACTTGTCGAGGACTCAGTGGCTGAAGGAAGGACTCTACTGGTTTTTTGTGGACGACGAGAGGCCTAGGATGATAGAGTTTCCAGCGCGAGAGGTGACAGACTTTTCTGATGATCCAGAGCACCTCGCATTCCGACCAGCTGAGTAGCACCTCCACACAAAAACTCTCAGGGTACACCGCAGAGGAGGCCTCATACCAGCCCATCCGGTAGCAGCAGCAGTGGCAGACGAGCTAGCACAGCCACCTCCACCCCTCCCAGCTTTCACTCAGATTCCAGAGATCCCCATTAACGACCATGGTGTTTCCAGAGAGTTGTAATGGATGCACTTTGTGCCATATGGGCCAGGGTGGAGACGATGTCTAGGTTCCAGTGTTTCAGCCGTCCCAGGACCAGAGCGGGATCGCCACCAGCAGCCGCACCACAGCCTCAGCAGCCAGACATGGATACCACAGACGAGGAGTAATCTCCTTTGTTTCTCCTTTGTCTCTTAGTTCATTTTTAGACTTACGCACATACTTATTTTATTTTGTTTTGTTGCCTTTGGATTTATACTCATTTATTTATTGCTGTTTGGATATTTTGATGTGTGTTTGAGTGTCTAAGAGAGCTAACCAAATAGAGATGGTCAGATTGGAGAGTAGACACACACACGATTTCAGTCTGTTAGCCTAGCATCGATCGACGACTCTTCATTGATGTCGATCGATAGGGAACTAACAAAGAGGTATAGAAGACAATTAGAGTCCACCATTGATCGACACCATCAGTTCACCACCGGTCGACGGTGATGGTTTACCATCGATCGACCCTCACTTATACCCATCGATTTGATACTCCTTACGGAGTTTCGTATACTCGCTTTTCTCTAACACTGCTTACTTATGATTTAATTTTTCCTAAACCAAACCGGGACGGATTACATTGGGGACAGTGTAATTTAAGTTTAGGGGAGGTTCCCTAATGCTATTTATTTGTTTTTGAGTCATCTTTACTATATCTATAAACTTTTCAAAAAAATATTATTGAATCAAGAAGAGGATTATGATCAAGATTTATTATTGACTATCCAAGATTTAGCACCATTCTTAGAAGGTTGTTTGCAGAGATACCAAAGTGGATCGTCCTCCCACTATATCACACTTGCTTAGAAAGTTTGAAGGAACCGAAGTAGATTTCCAACACTAATCTTGACATTATTTTCTTGCTTTGGGGTTTGGTATACACTCGATCGGATTCCTTCTGTAAGTCTGTAGGAACAAGGCATTGCACCTCTGGTTCCCAAATCTCTCTCTCTCTCTCTCTCTCTCTCTCTCTCTCTCTCTCTCTCTCTCTCTCTCTCTCTCTCTCTTCAGCATCTACCTAAAAGCTTAAAATATTGAGATGACTTCCCGGGATGCAGAGGAGTAGGTACATTACCGATGACCCCATTATTCTAATTCGGAGGAACGATCACACATTGTTGGAAGCGAGGGATATGAACATTACTGATGACCCCCACTATTCACCTACAATTTTTTTTAACAAAAATAAAAACGAAAATGAGATGGCAAGACGGACTGTATCAGCATCATTCTCCATTAAGTTTGAGATCCACAAAGATTCAGAGAAGGGAGAAAAAAAAGGAAGAAGGCGACAAGAGAAGACTTTGTGCCTGGTTGTCCAGAATTTCAGGGGTAAGTGTCCATGTTTCCTTTAATCGATACTCCCAGTGTAAAGCCTGCACTTTTATTTTACGCAAAGAAGTGATATAAGTAGAGGGGTGAGTCAAGCTAGTATTTGCTAAATTGTTTGTAGAATCGAATTGGTTGCTATACTAGGATAGGGTATATAAAGTTTCTCTGTCATTAACTTAATAGGATGTGGTTGCAACAAAGAAGGGTGGCAGTTATACTTAGACATTATGCGAGTCTCCGCTTTTCAAACCTCTTTCACAGGCTTTATTTGCTTGAGGACAAGAAAATGTTTAAGTCCGGGGAAGTTGATATACCATGGATTTTACCTATTTTACCTATGATATATAAGAGTGTTTTAGAGTCTTTTATATGCATTTGGTACTGTTTTAGAGTATTAGAGGTCTAGGTACTCATTGGAAGCAATTGGAGATTTTGGGATATTTTGGAGCATTTAGGATTCTCAGCCAGAAACTCAGATTCGGATCCAGTTTATGCGCGGACCATCGATCGACGCCACACACTTTGCGACGATCGACAGTGAAGTCGACTGCGAGATTAACGAAGGCTTGAGAAATTATAAGTATTACCCAGAAGTTTCATCATTTACAAGACAAGTCCTTGGCCAAAATTTAGATTATTTATTAGAGTTTTCTATTTTAGTTTTAAGGAAAGATTCCAAGACATAAGAAAGAGTTGTCTTCTAGTTACACAAAAATTTTAGAGTTTAGAGTTGGAACACCTTGTTACATCTATCAGAGAGAGATATCTAACCATCATTACAGAGATGATCTTGAACTTCTTATCTTTTTACTCAGTTTATTCTTTGCAATTTATTCAGACTTTAATCATGTTCTTTATTGCTATGTCTGAGTAATTCATTGTTAGATTTAGGGTAATTCAATGGTAGTAATGTATTGCTGATTTTATAGAATTGTTAGGTAATCTTCTTGGTTTTTTGTTTAAGTTGCTCTTAATGCTAAGTTGAACTTGATCACCTCAATCTTAGAAATTAAGGTTCTATAGCGCAAGCGAGAGCTTGGTTATAACCTGGAACCTAACTTAAACAATCTGAATAAACGGTAACAAACGAGATTTGAATTGGAAGTTTAGAGAATCCATCAAACCGCGAAACTAGTATTGTTTTGAATGAGCGTCGATCGATACCACCTTATGGACATCGATCAACACTCAGTTGACATGTGCGAGAGCGATCTCCTAAACCCTAAGGTTTGAGTTCGAGAACGGTGCTTAATTAAAACCCTAGCAATCTATTAGTTTGCATTACCTAATCCTACCTAAGAATTTCTCCTAAGTCTAATCTCTTAATTTGATCTTCACAAACCAAATCAATCTTGAAATCGCTTTTATTATTATTATAATTCATCTAGCTTTAATTTGAAAGCAATAAGTCTATTGTGCAATCCTAGAGTCTCTGTGGATTCGATCCCTAAGTACTACACTAAACCTCTTATTTGAGAGAGTAAAAGTAGGAAATAGGGTTAATTTTAAAGTGAAATAAAACCCCATATCCCATATCGATTAGGACGATAATGCTTACCTAAGGTAGTATCGATAAACACTCTTACAATAGTACCAATCCACACTCGTTCTTTGCTCGTAGATCAACGGCTTGACTAATGACTTACTCATCTAACTAGACTCGCATCAGTAGTTGGATATCTTCCTTTAGTATTCGAGTTCTATGAAGTTTTATTACACACCCTTAGCTCTATATTACAATACTATAACCTGAAACCTTAAATCTACCTATTCATTCTCATAAGTTTACAAACGAATTCCAAACTGATCTCTACTATTTACTGCTTTACAATTACTTGTCTAGCTTAATCTTAATAATAATGTCTATTGTGTGCCCACGATCCATGTGGATTTGAACCATAAGTACTTGATAGGGCCTGATATTTACCACTATTGTACCATGATATCAGCCCTATTTAGAGTCTATTATATGTATTTGGAATATGTTTTAGAGCATTTTCAAGTTCAGGTACGTTCTGAAGAACTTTGGTGATTTTAGAGCTTTTAGAGATGCAGAACTGCGAAAATGCGTCAGATGTTTAGAAATGGATGGAGATCTTCCCAGGGTTATATTGAGCTTCTATTTTTACATCAGATAGATCTTTGATTTATTTTTCCAATTCCACCGTTTTGAGGTCCTTCGGACGGATAGATCTAAAGTTATGCCCAATTTACTGAAGAGTGGTCTATCTGCCTCGCGAGAGGAAGCTGTCGAGGGGATGAATGAGTGTCGATCAACGGCACAGCCTTACCATCGATCGACGGTGATCCCAGAAGACTGCCTGATTTTTTATGGACGACTTAAGCCCAGAAGACATCACAATTTACCAGAATACCCCTAGACGAGTTTAGACCTCATTTATATGGTTTTCGAAGCCATTGTTGACAGCTAACCTTTATTTTATTGATTTTCTTAAGTTACGGAGAGAAGATCAATTCTCCTTCAGAGATTGATTGGAACTCCTTTGGTTTTATATTGCTTTCTATATCTAATATTTATTCAGACTATGATTTGTGTTATTGCTTCCATGTCTGAGTAATCATCTTGTTAGGTTTAGGGATTTCATGTTCTTAATGTCAAACTAATAGTCATAGGATTGCTATGTTATCTATAGATCCCTACACCAGGGTGGCTTGTAATACTAGGATCTAGAGTAATGGAATAACACGAGAGTGTGACTGAATGCTTGAACCTAGAACCATAGGACAATTGAGAGGCACGAGAGTGCAATTAATTAACGGAACCCGAGCCATGTGTGGATTAGATATCTAGGCGCATACGAGAGTTGGTCTAGGATCTAGTTGAAAATCATCGCTATGTGTGTTAATGCTTGTATGAGGTAGCATCGATCGATACCCAAGCATTGGTATCGATCGACGCTCGATCCTTGTTTGCATGCGAGAGCTGGAATATAGAACTTAGGCATCTGATTAGTAATTGCATGTGAGAGCTAGATTACTTTCTTTTTGAATTCGAGTTCTAGAATTGGATATGTAAAACCCTTAGCATCCTTGATTTGTGTTTTGAATCTATTAATTGATAAATCCATAGACTTAGCTATTTCATCTTATTGTTATCAAACCAATCACCTGCTTACTTGTCTACTATTACATCTTTAATAAACTGCTTGCCTTGCTTAATCTAAACATCTATACTCTATTGTGTGCCCACGCTCCCTGTGGATTCGATCCCTAAAGTACGATAATTGAACCTCTTATTTGAGAGAGTAAAAAGTAGCTTATAGGGTTAATTTGAGAGTGCAAAATAAAAGCTACATCAAATTTGGTGCCGTTGCCGGGGAGCGAGGATCGCCATTGGACTTGATTAATAGGTTTAGTCTAGGTTTTTATCTTCTTTTTCAGTTACTTACTTAAATTTTTCCTTGTTTTTAAGGTACATGCAGAGCAGTACCAGGATCAACAAGGAAAAAGACTTACTTTTCTCAGACAAAGTTGCTATTAAGCGCACCATCCGGAGAGACAATCGTCTAGCATCGATCGACAACAACACTTCAACATTGATCGACACCACTATTGGACTAACATCGATCGACACTTCTACTCTACCATCGATCGACAGTAACCGGCGTGTGGGGATGGTTGAGGAACTTGTTCTGACTAGGGATAGTAATGGAGACCTGCTTGACCTTGAGGGTTATCTGTGTAATGCAGCAGGTCAGATATTAGATGCACAAGGGGCTGTAATCCCTGAGCATCGATCGATATCAGAGTTGATCAAGCCTACTCTATTATATATTAACAGGTCTGCAATTCAACCTCGAGAAATCCATGGGTTCAACGGCCAGGTAAGACCTGCATACTCTAATCATGTGAGAGACCACCCCTTTCATGGCCTTCCCCATGAAGATCCCATGGACCACATTGAAACACTAGAGGATTTTGTTTCTAGCATCCTGGAGCATGAAGAAACTAAAGACTATCTTCTATGCAAGTTATTCAAGTATTCTCTCTCTGGGAATGCACTTGTTTGGCTGAAACTTATACCACCAGGATCTCTCATTACCTAGGATGATGTCAAGACCGCATTTCTGAATAATTTTTTTAATGATACAAACACCAAAGACCTAAGGGATAAGATTTTGACATTCTCTCAGGGACCCACTGAAGGGTTTATAAGCTCTTGGGACAGATTTAGGGGTTACCAAAAAGACTGTCCACATCATGGTTTCACGGAGGTTCAACTACTGGGATTCTTCTCCAAAGGTATTGATGCGCAGTATCATATAATGTTGGATCAGGCAAGCGAAGGGAACTTTGGGACTAAGACTCCAGAGGAAGCTAAGAGACTGATTCAGAACTTTGTGTCTAGCAACAGTGTTAGGAATATGGATAATCAAAGAATGCAATCAGGTGTTACGAATAATGAAAAGATCATTGAGGTCAAGGACAAAACTGATTTTGTACATGAAGTCTCGTTGGTGGAACATGCTGCAGAAGAGGACGAGAATCATATAAATGAAATCTATTTTCAGGACCATATTCAGAGGATGAAATCTATGATGGAACGAGCCATCGAAATTCAGCGGAAGATGAGTGCATACTTAAATCTGAGGTTGGATTTTATCCACAAAGAGCTGAATGGAAAATTAGAAGCCTTATAAACTCCCATGTCATGATGCTAACAACCATAATTCTCAGACAACAGAAGCTGTGAAGAGGCAAAAAGCTCCAGTTAAAGGGAAAGCTGGGGAGAGCAAGATGCACCAGGTTGATGCCATCTTAGATAATGACTTTAGGAAGTAATCGAGCATGAGAAAGCTGGAAAAAAGGTGCTTTTCTAGACAAAAGTTTGATGACCTTTGGCAGCTCGCACTGGTGTCGATCGACAAAACTGGAAGAAGGTGATTTTCTAGACAAAAGTTCGATGACCTTTGGCAGCTCGCACTGGTGTCGATCGACACCATCATATGAGCATCGATCAACACCCATAGAAGAGTACGTACGAAATGTGAAAATTCAGAGCCACTCAGACTTCGCTACACGACACCCGCTTCCTCTCAACCCATACTGTGTTAAAACGACTCCGTCGATCGACACCAACAGGACAACATCAGTCGACATCAACGGGAAACAAACGATCGACGATAGCAGACGAGCATAGATCGACACATGCCCATGTCAAGCCATAATGCACACCGCTCATCAGAAAGGCCAACAGTGACCACCAATCATCAGGATGTCGATGCACCAGAACAAGGGCAATTGATTCCAATTGAAACCTCTTTCGTTGACAGCATCGATCGACGGTACACACCATATATCGATCGACACCAGTTGGACAAACATGAATCTTCCATGGACAAGCAGGCAGGGAAAGAAAGAAGTCCAAAGAACAGAGTGAGATCTAGCGAACCGTATGTTCCCAAACACCTCGGGAGAGAAGCTAGCAAGGCTGAACTTGATGGATTTCAAAAGAGAGTGAAGAGGGTCCCTAAGGATATGTCTTTCGAGGATGCATATCACCAGTACAGACTTAGTAATTTCTTTAGAGAGAGAAAAGAGATGGATAAGGACATTGAGTTGTTGTTTAATATGGTCAGCCGTAAATCCGAGAAGACACTGAAGAAGGAACAAGATCCTAGGAAGTTTCTGACTCCCTGTTGTATACATGACACCAATTTCCCATACGCCCTCTGTGATACTGGATCTGCAATCAGCATTATGGCCAAGGACACTGCCAAACTGTCTCAAGATAGCTTCATCTTCGCGGATAACTCCAAGGTAAACTCAGCAGGCACGATCAAGAAATTTAAAGTAGAGATAGGTGAATGCACTGTTCATGTGGACTTTCATGTTTTGGGAAGCAAATCAGGTCGAGAATCTTCTCTTATCTTTGGAAGAGCCTTTATGGCTACAACAGGGGCAGTTTGTGATCTCAAGAAGAATATTATGTTCCTTACTAATGTTGATGAAAATGTCTTCTACGATCCTATGGGAAAGACCAAAAGTACGGGGTTTATTTCATGGATAGAGCCGTCCGAAGATCCAGCACCTGCACCTGTTTCAAACCGTGAAACCACAGAACCAGCGTCACTGTCGATCGACACTGGCCAGGAAGAAGAAAAAGAAAAAGAAGGTAGATGCAGATTTCTTGTCACCGTTTCATTCTCGATATTATGAGGGAATTCATGAGTATAGGATGTGCTACAAAGGAAGTATGCAACCTTTTACCAAGGTCAGGGTGCTATGTGATCCAGAGATGAAAGACAAAGGGGAAGCTTCTGCAAGAGCTTTTATCGACATCATCAACAAAATGAGGAAGATGGACACTGAGAGATGTTCTGGAGCAAATTCTCCTTCTCATCCGGACTGAATCAAAATTCCAAAACATCGAACTTAAAACTATAAGCAAGCGCTGAGTGCGAGGCAAACCACTGTTTAGTAAGTTTTTATTTAGCTTTTACTTATACTACTATTTATTTCAAGTTTCATTTTATTTCTACAGACTATTTGAGTCCACCATCGATTGCACAATAGAGGCACCATCAGTCAACAACGGATCGCGACCATCGATCGACCACACATGCCTACCATCGATCGACACCGTCTTACAGAGAGAGGTATTGAGTTTTCTACTTAGGCTATTTGGTTTTTCTTAACCAATCTGGGACGGATTACACTGGGGACAGTGTAATTTAAGTTTGGGGGAGGTTCGCTCTTGCAATTTGATTTGTTTTGAGCCTTGTTTACTATATTTATATAAGTTTTTCAAAGTTTTATTGAGTCAAAAAGGAGACTATGATCAAGATGTATTATTGACTAATCACACTTTAGCACGATTCTTAGAAAGTTGTTTGCAGAGATTATTAGAGATACCAAAGTGGATCATCTTGCCAATATATCACACTTGCTTAGAAAGTTTGAAGGAACCAAAGTCCTGACATTATTTGCTTGCTTTGAGATTTGGTATACACTGGATCGGATTCCTTCTGCAATTCTAGAAGGTAAAAGTCTGTGTGCTTCTGATTCCCCTCTCTCTCCCCTTCAGATTAAAAAAAGGAGTCGAACAAGATTTGGTTGCTGCAACCATTAAATCTTGATTCATATGATTCAAGAAAGAGATAAAGGTCAAAAAGAAGTGAACAGGATCTGGTGGCAAAAACCATTAGGTCTTGATTCAGGGAAGCCTATCCAAATATCTCAGTCAATTAAAAAAAATGATACCCTCAAAAGAAAGGGGGACATTGACAGAGAATGAGTCAAAAGAGAGAGAGGAAAGGAATCAGAGAAGGCTACCTGTGTCTTCAGATACTTGCAGAGGTGAGAGTCTATATATCCCATGATCGATACTTCCAAGGTAAATCCTGCACTTTTATTTTATGCCAAGA
Source organism: Moricandia moricandioides (assembly GCA_905132885.1). Lineage (NCBI taxonomy): Eukaryota > Viridiplantae > Streptophyta > Magnoliopsida > Brassicales > Brassicaceae > Moricandia > Moricandia moricandioides. The sequence goes on from CAJHQQ010000451.1 coordinate 128,613, forward strand.
AATGAATTCAGTAGAGGGGCGAGTCAGACTAGTATTCGCTAAGTTGTTGGTAGAATGTAATTGGTTCCAATACTATGATAAGGTATATAAAGTTTCTCTATGATTGAATTGATAGGATGTGGTTGCAAGAATGTAAGGTGACAGTTATACTTAGATATTATGTGACTCTTCGCTTTTAAAACCTCTTCCATAGGCTTGTTTGCTTGAGGACAAACAAAAGGTTAAGTCTGGGGGAGTTGATAGGGCCTGATATTTACCACTATTTTACCATGATATCAGCTCTATTTTGAGTCTATTATATGTGTTTGGAGTATGTTTTAGAGCATTTTCAGGTTCAGGTATGTTATGGAGAACATTGGTGATTCTGGAGCTTTTAGAGATGCAGAACTGCGCAGATGTGTCAGATGTTTAGCAATGGATGTAGACCTTCCCACGGTAATATGGAGATTATATGGTGACACAAGATATATCTTTGAGTTATCTTTCCAATGCCACCGTTTTGAGGTCCATCGAACGGTTAGATCTAAAGTTATGCCCAATTTGCTAAAGTGGTCTATCTGCCTCGCGAGAGGAAGCTGTCGAGGGGGTGAATGAGTGTCGATCCACGGCACATCCTTACCATAGATCAACGGTGATCCCAAAATACAGACTCGACTTTTTTTATGGCCGACTTAAGACCAGAAGACACCACAATTTACCAGAATACCCCTAGACAAGTTTAGACCTAATTTATATAGTTTTCTAAGCCATTGTTAGGTTATCTATAGATCCCTACACCAGGGTGGCTTGTAATACTAGGATCTAGAGTAATGGAATAACACGAGAGTGTGACTGAATGCTTGAACCTAGAACCATAGGACAATTGAGAGGCACGAGAGTGCAATTAATTAACGGAACCCGAGCCATGTGTGGATTAGATATCTAGGCGCATACGAGAGTTGGTCTAGGATCTAGTTTAACATCATCGATATGTGTGTTAATGCTTGTATGAGGTGTCATCGATCGATACCCAAGCATTGGTATCGATCGACGCATGATCCTTGCTTGCATGCGAGAGCTAGAACATAGAACTTAGGCATATGGTAAGTAATTCAATGTGAGAGCTGTTTTACTAGCCTATTGTATTCGAGTTCTAGAATCTGATCTATAAAACGCTTAGCATCCTTGATTTGTGTTTTGAATCTATTGATTGATAAATCCCTAGACCTAGATATTTCATCCTATTCTTATCAAACCAATCACCTGCTTATTTGTCTACTATTACTTCTTTAATAAACTGTTTGCCTAGCTTAATCTAAACATCTATAGTCTATTGTGTGCCGATGCTCCCTGTGGATTCGATCCCTAAGTACTAAAATTGAACCTCTTATTTGAGAGAGTAAAAAGTAGCTTATAGGGTTAATTTTAGAGTGCATAATAAAAGCTACATCAGTACTACAACCGATCCTCTTATTTGAGAGAGCAAAGTTGCTCATAGAGTAGTCAAATTTGGAGGTGTTGTCGGGGAGAATTGGATTCGCCATTTGACTTGAATAACATTTTTTGCTTGGCTTCACTTTTTGTTTGGGTAAACAACTTATTTCCACAACAAAAGTGTCATATAGTAACAGTTCGACACAATATTTCACGCTCGTCCTAATTTCACACATTCTAAGTATATGAACCTATTTACTGATCTTTTCAAAGATCAAAACTTGAAACCACACAGACAAAGGTTTAGCTCAGTTTTGCTGTTTTAGAATCTAAACCGATATCAAACCAGTTAAACCGATCAAATCAGTTTGTAACTAACTGAAATTTAAACCAGACTGAAAGTAATATTCAAATAGAACCCGACCCAAATCTTTAATAGGATGTTGGGTCGGGTTCTATTTGAATATCATGTCGGGTTGGGTTTTAATTTCAGTTCTATACAAAGTGGTTTAATTAGTTTGATATCGGTTTAGATTCAAAATCAAGCTAAACCTTAGTTTGTGTGGTTTTGGGTTTAGATCTTTGAAAATTAGGGTAAATAGGTTCATATATTTAAAATGTGTGCATTTATGTTCATATACTTCAAATTTGTGCAATTAAGACGAGCATGAAAGATTGTGTGAAACTGTTACTATATGATACTTACGGTGTGGAAATAGGTCGTTTACCCCTTTTTGTTTTAGTTACTTACAAAAAGAAATTATTTTTCTTTCAGGTGAATGCCCAGCAGTACCAGAAGGAATGAGGAAAAACAGTTATTATTAGAACTCAAGATCTGCAAAGAGAGGTGCACGGCATCGATCGACAACAACACTCTTCCGTCGATTTCTCTTACTTGTGGGAAGTAGGCGATCGATAGAAATACACCTTTGTTGATCGACACTTATCCGCAAGAAGGAAACATGGTGGAAACTCTTATACTAATAACGGTTGAGAACGGAGTCCAGCATGACCAAGATGTCATTTGGGTAATGCAGCAGGACAGAGACTGGATGATCATTGGCTTGTAATCCCTGAACCAGAGGAATCTGCTTGACAAAGCTTCTGCACCTCTAGCTGAGGATGCTCGCACCAGAACGTTGGCTGACTACAACCGTCCAGATCAATTCTATGCCAACAGGTCTGCTATTCGTCTTCTACTTTCGAGAGAAACGATTTCGAGCTGAAATCTGCATATATTACACTTGTGGGACATACACCTTATCATGATCACCCACATGATCATCCGATGGACCATTTTGAGAGGTTTGAGGATCTAGTTTCTGCTATTAAAGACAATGGAGTCCATGAGGACTGTCTTCTATGTAACCTCTTCAAGTACTCACTTGATGGAGATGCTTCATATTGGCTTTTGCAGTTACCACCATGATTTCTTACATCATGGGAATACATCAAGAAAACCTTCTTGCATAATTTTCTTGATGATTCGCGGTCTGGAGACTTGAGAAACAGAATTGCTACATTCACACATGAGCCCTGAAAAATCAATCAGGAGCTCTTTGATCAGATTCAAGTCATATCAGAGAGATTGTCCCCACCATGGATTCAATAAGGTACAACTGGTAATACCTTCTTCAGAGGCATCTATGTGGTTTACTAGATGGCTCTACACACTACTAGTGATGGGAATTTCAACACTAGAAATCCAGAAAAGGTTGTGAGACTAATTAAGAACTTGCCATCTAGCAATAGACCAAGAACACTGACTTGGAGAGAATGATATCGGCTGCTATGCTTGGTAAGGAGCAGATGAATGAAGTCAAACCCAAGTTGGACTGTGTTCACAAGCTTCTCAAGAAGCAGGTGAGTTTCGTAGAAGATGTACAGGTTGTTCCTACTGCCAGTGACAAGGGCGATGAACAGGATGTGAACTACATCAATGGTACTGATTTATCAGAATTATGGGAATCAGAGTGGAAACATGAATCCTATGGCACTGGTCAGAGGGGTAATTAAACCAGAGTTCACAGCATCATAGATCTTACAACAACAATGGTATAACCTATTTATTACAAATTTCAGGCCATGTTATGGCTCTATTTAGGGTCTATTATGACTGTCTACGCTATGTTTTAAGGTCTTTACAGGTTCAAGTACGTTTTGGAGATATATGGAGATACGTGGAGATTTTGGATCATTTAGAGGAGAATAATCCGTAGCTGATCATTGAGAGACTCGAAGTACAAGATTGCGTCGATCGACAGTAACTTGACGTCGACCGATGATACATGACCATGATCGATCGATGCTGAACACTTGACATCGATCGATGACCAACTCGCAGACAGCCGATTTCAAGTCCAAGTTAGAAACAAGACACAAGATTACAAGATTACCCCTGGACGAGTTTTGACCTAGATTTTAGGGTTTTATATTTATACTTTATGTATGACACCAGTGACGGTGGGCGCGCGTGTAAGATGCGAAGTTCTAGAGTTTTTTAGTATTCTATTAGGATTTATCTAGGGGAGAAGATTCATAACTCCTAAGGGAGATTTTTATTGGAACGCTAGTATTTTATCTATGCATTATATTCAGATTTTTATTCTTACTTTGAATATGTCTGAGTAGTTATCAACTGGATTTAGGGTTGAAGGATAACAATCATGAATTAGCCCAAAAGTAGGATTTCGAGGTTAAGTTAATATCCATCAATTGAGTTGTGCTTAATGCTTGCATTCTAGAGTAGCTAACTAGGATCTCGAAAGTAGGACATGGACGACTAAGAGAGTAAGTTATGTGCCAGAATAGACTCCATTAAACTAGGTTGTTAGGCGCATGCGAGATCTGGTCTAATTAGCTTGGTGAACATATCAAATCTTGTTCACACTTCCTTTTGATTTCACCGTCGATCGACACCAGGCCTTAGTCGTCGATCGATGGTCATTCCTTTTGCTCACATACGAGCTGTTGGAGTTAAAAGGGTCAGAATATTCGAGTTCTAGAATATTTACATATCCGTGCTTTTTATTCCCTATAATTGATTGAGGTTGAAACCCTAGATCTAGCATATTTTCATACTTCCATATTTACATTATTTGTATATTTCCATATTTACATTATTAGCATATTTCCATATTGCATCTATACCTTCAAATAAGGAATATTTCCTTAGACTGATTACTTATTACCAATATATATAATCACATAGCTTAACCTTTAGAAATAAGAAATCTATTGTGTGCCATTGTTCTCTGTGGATTCAATCCCTAAGTACTACACCTGATCTCTCTTGGTAAGAGTATTGTTTTGTTTGTTAGGATTAAGGGTTAATTTGATAGTTAATTGTTTAGGATATTTATACTCTGCTAGAACAATAAACACACCCATGTCAAATTTGGCGCCGTTGTCGGGGAACATTGATCGCCATTAGATTTAATTTCTACGGTTTAGTCTAGGTTTGTTTTTAATGTCACGTTACTAATTTCTTTTTCTTTGTTTTTCAGGTGCATGAAAAAGAGTACCAGGAGCAATAAAAGACAAGAATTAATATTCTCAGACCCGCTGAAACTCTAACGTACGATCCACAAAGAAAGACGACGAGCATCGATCGATGGCATACACTCGGCATCGACCGACACTTCTTTACGGACAGCATCGACCGACATTGATCACTTAGCATTGATCAACAACATCTCATTCGCATTGATCGACGACAGCAGACGAGTTCAGATGGTTTCGCCTATAATACTGGTTCAGAATGAGAATGGAGACTTGCATGACCTCAACGGTCATCTGCATAATGCAGCAGGTCAAAATCTAGACGATCAGGGGGCTGAAATCCCTGATACAGAAGCAGAAGCAGACACTGCATTAGCTTAACCTGAAGCTAAAGCCAAAGCTGCTAGAGGCATGGAGATTTTGAGGCCAATCAGAAGACAATGGGTCGAATTTATGTTTGACAAAATACTAGAGGGACATCAGAAGATGACTGTGGATTTCAATGGGAAGTTAGATTTCATGTACCTCCAGCTAAACACAAAGATCAAAGATCTCGACACCCGTGTGAAGGAGCTGGAAAATCAGGTGACTTAGATGAGGGAAGCCCTTAAGAGATACGAGGCTATGGTTAGGGAGAAGGAAGAATCTGGACAGGAACATCACGTCAATGCTGTGATTGATGATGATTTTGGGTAGAAGTCAAGAAAGAAAAGCCACAAAAGGAAGGGTTCCATATAGGAAATACGAGTTCATTTGGAAGTTCGCACATGCATCGATCGACACAAGATACTGAGAATAGATCGACGGTCCCTGTTGAGATGTCAGAATCAGGAAAATCTTTGAGTCTCGCTCGACGCAGAGATCGTACAATCGATCGATGGTACCCTGTAACAAAACGAGTTCATCAACCAAAGGTCACGAATACGACAACTCCAGAGCAGAAGATGGATACATCATAGCTATGATGGTTGATAAGTCTACCAAGGTCATCCAAGAATAAAGCCAAGGATCATTCGGAAGAAGAAAAGTGATCCTGGGAAGTTTGTGGTGCCATGTCTGATCAAAAGCCACGAGTTTCCCAACGCCCTTTGTGACACTGGATCATCAGTGAGCATCATACCCAGAGCTATGGCAGAGAAGTTGAACCTGAGAGTGGAGCCCTCCAGTGATTCTTTTATTTTAATGGATTGCTCTAGGGTAGATTCAGGGGGTGTTTGTAGAGATGTCCCACTGCAAATTTAGGACGCCTTAGTCCCGATAGACTTCCATGTGATGGACATACAGATCAATTGGAACTCTTATTTTTTACTTGGAAGAGCTTTCATGGCCACCGTAGGAGCTATATGTGACATGAAGACAAACAGGTTTTGGCTTTCCTTTATTGATCATAATGTGTATTATGAAATTTATAAGAATAAACGTACCCTCACTAAACAGTGCAATGATGCAGAGCTTGTGGTCACATGCTTTTGCGATTACGAGTTCGGTGAGGAATCGGAAGAAAGAGCATCGATCGACACCCAACCCAACCCATTGATCGATGGCCTTACATTTCAACAATCGATCGACACCCTACATAATTGATCGACACTCAAACATCCGAACAAGTCAACACCTACCATGGAGATTTCGATTACAACACAGCTTACCACGAGTACGATGAAGAATTCAAAGACAAAAAAATAGTTGAATACCAAGGGATTGCGATGGAAGAGGCTGGTGTTTTTCTTTTTTCCCATCAAACTAAGAAATAAACATCGATCGACGGTAATCGTACACCATCGATCGATACTTAGAATGAAGCAGAAACCAAACGATATTCAACTGCAAAACGCGAAAGGGAATATGGTTATCTACAACCAGATGAGTTTTGTATTATGAGAGATCCAGGTGGTCATGCAAGAGCTATGGATGGCAGAATTATACATGTCACGACGAAAGATGTGGCAGATATACTTGCAATGGCTAATGGAGCTGGAAACTTTTTTCCCACCGGTCTGAATATTGAGGATCGATCGATGGTCCACATTCACCATCGATCAACACAAATCCGGCATGCCAAGGATACAGTAGAGCTTACGAAGAATACGATGCAGATTACAGAGAGGAAGAATTTTTTTAGTCTCGCAGCCTGGCACTAGAAGAAGCTGGCTGGGTAATGAATGCGAGAGTGGGTACTCAAGCATCTATCGTCGGCATATCTTGGCCATCGGACGACATCAAACAAAAACCAGAACAATTACTTGGAGCAGATGATATAGATGATGGTTATCTCAGACAAGATGAGTTTGAAATTTTTAGAGATACCGAAGGACGTGCACAAGATCTTTATGGGAGAATTCTAAATCTACCTAAGGAGGATGTCGCATAGGACCTTATTATGGCTAATAGATAAGAAGATTTATTTGTACAATAGCAACAACCATCGATCAGGTACTGGCATCGATCGACAAAAAGGAGTAGAAGAACGAGCCAATCCAAAACAAACATCGATCGACGACAAGAAGAATGCATCGATCAATACCACCATTACAGGAGTCCATGAGTTCTGTACATCTAATCCCATTAGTTCAGAAAATCCAGGACCGATCGGTTTGATAAATCCCCAACTGATAGAAGTTCGCGTAGAGTATGGAACGAGAGCTTATGATGTTGATGGCAGAAGAATTTTATTTTGGGAAAAGAAAGATGAGTATGGCATCTACAGAGATGAGAACGATAATGCACGAGCTATAGACGGAAGAATTGTGAATGTGCAAGAAGAAGATATCAGAGCAGTTCTAGAGAGAGCTATTATGTTTGAGTACAGCTACATATGTTTACCTGAACATGCAGCAAAGATCGCTATGTCCAGGAAGAAGCAAGAAACATACAACAGAGCAGAGGTTGACGATCTTGTGAATGAGATCTACAAAGCTCAAGAGATTTCATTAGATGAATTCTAGAGGAGGCTTGATTACGTCTACTATCCTATAGACAAGTGCCTCACCGGTTTGACTGCACGCATGGATGAGATGAAGCAAGTTTAGATAATGTTTAAAGACAGCATGCGAGTGGAGCAGATAAAGTGACATCGATCGATGGCAGCATCATGCCATCGATCAATACTGATTTCGACAGATAGAAGTATGCAGCAGAAAAAATATTAGAAGACAGGTTCAATGAGATTGCTTTTTCTTAAAGCCTGGTGATAGAAGATATTTCTGAGAAATTGGAGGATATATCAGAGACTACAGCTGCAAGACTTAGAATGCTACATCGCAGTATTGAGAATCTACAAAGGAGACTGAACTCAGCGGAGGTTACTAAGGAGATCATAAAGAATGAGAAAGCCAGAGGAGATGAAGCAATGAGAAGCTTCGTTGGTACATGGTTTCGGAAGTGGAAAGAAAATGTAGACACTTGTTTTCCAAGTGTTGATCCACCTCCATTCTAGTCAAAAAGTTCAAAACGTCGAGCTTATGACTATAACCAAGCGCTGAGAGGAGGCAACCCACTGTTTAGTAAGTTTTTATTTAGTTTTTACTTATACTACTATTTATTTCGAGTTTTACTTCGTTTATAAAGACTATTGAAGTTTCCATCGATCAACACCATATAGGCACCATCAGTCGACAATGGATTGCGACCATCGATCGATTAAGCCCGCCTACCATCGATCGACGCTCTCTTACTGAGAGAGGTATCAAGTTCTATACTTAAGCTATTTACTTATGATTTGATTTTTCCTTACCAATTCGGGGCGGATTACACTGGGACAATGTAATTTAAGTCTGGGGATGTTCGCTAATGCTGTTTTATTGTTTTTGAGTTTTATTTACTATCTATATATAAGTTTTTCAAAAAGTTTTATTGAGTCAAGAAGAGGACAATGGTCAAGATGTATTATTGACTAACCACACTTTAGCATCATTCTTAGAAGGTTGTTTGCAGAGTTTACTAGAGATACCAAAGTGGATCATCATGCCACTATATCACACTTGCTTAGAAAGTTTGAAGGATGCAAAACTGATTTCCAACACTAGTCCTGACATTATTTGCTTGCTTTGGGATTTAGTATATATTAGATCAGATTCCTTTGGCAAGTCTGGAAGGTAAAATTTTGTGTGCTTCTGATTCCCCTTTCTCCCCCCCCCCCCCCCTTCAGATTAAAAATGAGTCGAACAAGATTTGGTGGCTACAACCATTAAAACTTGATTCATATGATCCTAGAAATAGATAAAGGTCAAAAAAGAAGTGAACAAGATTTGGTGGCAAAAATCATTAGGGTTTGATTCATGGAAACCTATCCAAATATCTCAGTCAATTAAAAAAAAATGATACCCTTAATAAAAGGGAGACATTGACTGAGAAGAAGTGAAAAGAGAGAGAGGAAAGGAATCAGAGAAGACTACCTCTGTGTTCAGATACTTGCAGAGGTAAGAGTCCATATATCCTTTGATCGATACTCCCAAGGTAAAGCCTGCACTTTTATTTTATGCCAAGAAATGAAATCAGTAAGGGGCGAGTCAGACTAGTATCCTCTAATTTGTTTGTAGAATGAATTTGGTTGTTATACTAGGATGGGTTATATAATATTTCTCTCTGATTGACTTGATAGAATGTGGCTGCAATAAAGTAAGGTGACAGTTATACTTAGATATTATGCGAGTCTATGCTTTTCAAAACCTCTTTCGCAGACTTGTTTGCTTGAGGACAAGCAAAAGGCTAAGTATGGGGTAGCCCAAAAGTAGGATTAGTAGGTTAAGTTGATATCCATCAATTAAGTTTTTCTTAATGCTTTCATTGTAGAGTAGCTAGTCTAGTTAGCTTGGTGAACATATTAAATCTCGTTCACACTTTCTTCTGATTTCACCGTCTATCGAGACAAGGCCTTAGCTTTCGATCGATGGTCTTTCCTTTTGCTCGCATACGAGTGTCTTAGTTAAAAGGGTCATAATTGTTAATATTTTAGTTCTAGAATATTTACATATTTGTGATTTTTATTACCTATAATTTTTTGAGCTTGAAACCCTAGATCTAGCATATTCCATTTGCTTTTAGTTGGTTTAGTTGCATATTTCCATATTTACATTATTAGTATATTTCCATATTGCATCAACACCTTCCAATAAGGAATATTTCCTTAGACTGATTACTTTTTTCTAATATATATAATCACCTAGCTTAACCTTTAGAAATAAGAAATCTATTGTGTGCCATTGTTCTCTGTGAATTCAATCCCTAAGTACTACACCTGATCTCTCTTGGCAAGAGTATTGTCTTTTGTGTTAGGATTAAGGGTTAATTTTATAGTTAATTGTTTTGAATATTTATACCCTGCTACAACAATAAACACACCCATGTCAAACAACAACAACAACATGAAATATGGAGCTTCTTCTTACAAGAATTTTCCACCAGCAATTCAAGGAAGCAAGATAGAGATTATGATTGATAAGGTTCTTGAGGGTCAGCAGAAGTTGACAATTGAATTCAAGATTGATGATGTATACACCAACCTGAATGACAAGTTCTAAGTTCTCAGCACCCATTTGAAGAAGTTAGAAAGTCAAATGGTTCAGACCAATGAAGATGTGAGAAGTCATATAGCACTGATCAAAAGAAAAAGAGGGGCTGGACAGAAACACCACGTAATGCACTGATAGATGATGATTTCAGGCAGTGAAGGATGAGAAACTCCAAGAAGGAGACTATCAAGTCTAATGTTCTCTGTCCTTTGGTGGTTCTCGTTGGGGTAGATAGACACCCGAGAAAAACTATCATTCGATATCCGAGAAAGATCGACGATAGACATCAGAGGCCAAGCATCAATCGACACCCCATGCTCAGTCCTTAGGATCTTGTGAAACGGCAAGCATCGATCAACATCCACACATGTGCATCGATCAACACCCCCTGTTTACCTACCGAGTGTGATAGCCAAGTATTGATGTAGAACATTTAAATGCTTTAAGACACTGATCTAAGACATCATCAAAACCTACAGGGGACACTGAACAACAACATGAAGATGTACCAGAGCCTATGATCATTAACCAGGATACAAAGGAACAAGTCTCTAAGAGGAAGAAGAACAAGGTTCCTAAGTATCTAAGAAGAGAAGCTAATAAGAAAGATCTGGATAGATTCACCAAGAGGATGATGAGGCATCCTGTTAAAATTCCATTTGATGAAGCTTATTGGGCCAATCGGCTATGGATGTTTTTTCAGAGAGAGAAAAGAGACAGACAAGGACATTGAGCGTATGTTTCATCAGATTAAAGAGAAGTTGAAGCAGAGGAATACACTGAAGAAAAAGTGTGATCATGGGAAGTTTGTGGTTCCCTGCATGATTGGAGTTCACAGCTACCCTAATGCCCTCTGTGACACGAGTTCTTCAGTTAGCATTATGCCCAGGTCTATGGTTGAGCAGCTAAGTCTGAAGATATAACCTTATAGCTATTCATTTACTTTCATGGATTACTCCATGTGGGAACCGAAATTTGCACTGCTTATTTCCGTTGAATTAGGAACGCAGGGTAAACCCTAGTTTCCTAGAGGTCCTGGATATTTGCTAAACCACACACCAATAAGTCAGAATACAAAGTAAATATTAAAAAAAGTAAGAATTGAAAAGAGAGCAAATAGATGTCTTATTCCAAATTTGCGTATGAGCGTTTACAACAGGATATGAGCCTAGGATAAGAGAGCTGTCGGCGAGATCCCTAGTTCTAATAACCTAAGACTGCAAAACCTACTTGTCGCAGCTCAAATAACAAAAACGGAAAGTTGCCTAAATGCTCTAAGTACTAAGCTATGTTTGTTCTGAGTAGATATTTTCGTGTGTCCTCTGCATCATCACCCTTGAAGTCCATATATACTCCTCTAGAGGCGGTCTGCTATTTCTCTTATGCCCTTGGTCGAATTTATCGCTTCGCAGAAATATTCCTTTTTTCCTCGATCTTCATGATTATCTTCGGAAACTTAACATTTATCCTTCGGTTTTGACATTTATCCTTGGAACTTAACATTTATCCTTTCCTGAAAAATAAAATATAAACCGTCACAAAGTTCGGATACAATCGCGAGTGGGTCCTTAGCCGAGCTTTAGCCCTCGTCGGGCTGTTTTCTGACTTAGTCGTATCTACGATTTTATCAAAATAACATTGCAAAGACGACGTCGTCCGAGAGTTAGGATCTTTCGTATGGGGCGTGTGACTCTAGGTGTTTAGTTAATTGTTATCGTCTCATACGATTGACCCGATCCTTTCTCGAGAAAATGAGTTCTTTCGGTAAGGTTCCAATGTCTATCACGATCGACACAGAACAAAGATAAGTTCGATCAAGTAACGAAAGAGGGAGTTTAATTAGGACGAGGTGAAACTGGATTGATTTGATCCGACTTGCCGAACGAGCGAGTTGGATTGCTCGTGCCATCTAACTCGCCTGTTTGGCGAGTTGGCTGTGTCGTGCCTACCAACTCACCCGTACGGCTAGTTGGCCTTGTCCAACTCGCCGTACGGGTGAGTTGGTCGTGTCATGCCATTCAAATCGCCTGTATGTCTAGTTGGAGAGTCCAACTCTCCGTACGAGCGACTTGGTTGGTCTGTTCCGTCTAACTCGCCCGTATGGCGATTAGGCCTTGTCCAACTCGCCATACGGGCGAGTTGGTTGATCTGTGCTGACCAACTCGCCCGTATGGCGAGTTGGTCGGTCCATGCTGAGAAACTTGCCCGTATGGCGAGTTGGCCTTGTCCAACTCGCCTTACGGGAAAGTTTGTTGATCCGTGCTGACCAACTCGCCAGTATGGCCAGTTGGTCATGTCCAACTCGCCATATGGGCGAGTTGGTTAATTTGTGTTCCTTTCTTTCGAGTTTTGGCCAGGAGACTTTCGTTAAGTCGATTTCGAGACTGCATTCGTGTAGAAACGCCATTTTTAGATGTTAATTTCGAGAATACCATGTTTGACCCCAACAGTTAGCCCCCAAGCTCTCGAGTTTCGGGCACGATTATTGCGGGCGAGTGAGGGTGTTTAATCGGAATCCGCAGTAAAAATTAGTTTTTCTCGAAAGTTTTTTTCTGATTATTTTAATGCACAAAATCCTTCAGCCTTGTTATTTCTATAAATATAGCCTCCCATTTCTCATTTGCTCCACACACACTCTCTAATTTCCTCAAGTTTGCTTTGCTTCTTAGAAAGAATTTGTTCCTGCAGAAATGTCTTCTTCCAGCAACCATCAGAGGAGCGGTGATGTCGAGATGGGCAATGCTGCTAGTGCGAATCCGTTTTATCTTCCTACCGCTGGAGCCGTCTTGGCTCATATTACGGAATTCCAGCTTTCCAGAACGAGTTGGCTCGTCGTGAGGCCGAGGAGACAGTGAACCCTGCACGTATTACACCTCCGAGATTTGTAGCTTCGATGGATACCTTGGCTCCGGAGGTTCCCCCGTTGGGAGATGTTGTTCCTACCGGAGAGGAGGCTACCGCGCACGCATAGGCATCCGAAGTTCAACCGTCTGGTTCCTCTACGACCCCGGTTCAGGTTGTCGATGTGGAGCCGGTTCAGGAATCGATGCCTCCACCCCCAGTCAACAACACGATCGTCTTCGGGTTGTCTGCGCCTAGCACGATCCTGGCTTCTATGAAGAAGGGTCGTAAGAGAGCCTGCATTAACCCAGACGCGTATAAGAAGAGGAGATGCACCAAGGAGCCTGAGACTGACTCTCTGCCCGCGACGGTTTCCAGACATCGTTCTAAGGTATAGTTTGAAAACATCTTCTTCCTTTTTCTTCCCTTTCTCCTTTCCGCGCATCGACTGATTCTTTCCTTTTTTTCCCAGTTTGTCTTGTTGATCGTTGGGATGATCAGTGAGTGTGGTTCGGAGGCCGGCCTTCTTGCTAAGGAGTTGGCGGATTGCGAGAGAAATTGTTGCAGTTTGAAGGGAGATTGACGGTTATCGAGGATGCCCAATCCCTTGAGATAGCCCACTTCGAGTCTCGGATCGGTGAGTTGGAGCAGGATCTTAGGAAGACTGCTAGCTCGTTGCTTAAAGCGAAAGAAGAAAAGATTGCTAAGTCTTCGGAGCTGCGCCGACTAAAGCTTAAGATCAAGAGTGAGAAGGAATCGTCGGTTAGTGAGATCGACGAGGCCAAATAGATTGTTCGTGCTGATTTTCGGACCCGTCTGGCCAGGATCGCTGACTTCCTTGATTCGTTGGCGGCTGTCCATTTTAGGGACGTGGCCTTGGCGAGCATCGAGGGAGGGATGCAACAGGTCCAGTTGTCTAATGGTAATGCGCCTCCGCCCCCGCGAACTGAGAATGCCAAGCTTTCTGTTCGCAGATCGGAGTTAGAGGACGCGGAAGGGGACTTTGACCTGATCCTCGCAGTCCTGAAATCTGAATGTATCTTCCCACATTGCTTGGACGGCACCGACGGTCAGAGTGCTGCAGCCGAGGAAGGTGTAGGTGAGGCGGTTCCGAATGTGGAAGGGATGACTGGTGAAATTGAGGCTCTGCGTGCGGAGGACGATTGAGTTCGCAGTCTCGTATGAGACTTTGTTTGTTTTAGTGTTATCTGTTTGTGTTTTGATCCGGCCGAGAGTGGCCGTATTTTTATCACGGGATTGGCTGCTTGTGGCTTTGAGTCCCAGTTGCTTCTGCGCCCCACCCCCCCCCCCCCCCACCCCCCCCCCTTTTTTTTAATGAACTCTTTCCTTGTTTTCTAAGGTTTTATCGAGTATCGTTACGCGAATAGATTTAGACTTAAAGTATATAGAGGAGAGGATACAAGTTGTCATCTCGCTATCAACTCTTTTGCTGATCGTCCTATTCATTGCTCGTTTGGGATGTTTGAAAATTTTCCCAGGTTCCGAGAGCGATTAGATATGGGCGAAGAGACATGTTTTTAGGATCTCGTATCTTTTTGATATCATGCCTTGAGACGTTAGAGACCAGTGTGCTGGGTTTAGGGCAAGACCTAGGTCTAATCACGGTTCTAGGGGGTGCGGTGACTACTCCGACTTATGTTTCCCGTATCGTTTTCGACCTGATTATGTCCCGCTTTAGAGTCCGAGATATGTTCTCGGCCTAGGTGACTCGTATGGTAGGAATCGAGCATCTCCTCGGGGACAATTTTTAAGCCTCCCGAAAGTGATGACCAAAATTTTGGATTTCTTTTATAGTGCTATTACCCTTGTGTCGGGTGTTTGAGAGCTATCCCGAGGTGATGGCTTAGTCTGTTTAGGACGTTTAAGATTTTGTTGTGATCAGCAACAAACTTATTGGTGGATAGTACCTTTTTTTATTCTTCGCGAAGGATACGTGTTAAGAAGGTGTGTGTGTTTCATAGTCATAGATAGACTGTTTTTTTTAGTGTGAGTATTTTATTTTGGGAAGTTTTTACGACAGAGAAATGAGTCCTTCGAGCGCTAGCGACGTCTCGCTACGTCAAAGGTTGAGTTTTTTGTGTCGATTTTGTAGGAGTTTTTTTGAAATAGTTTCGAAAAAAGATTTAATCCGGAAGTGAATAGCTTCGAACTTTTTGGGAGTATACGAGTATAGGTATACGTATACACTCCACCCCCCCCCCCTTTGATGAGGGGGGGGGCAGTTGGGCTCGTCTTGCGACGAACTGCCAACGTACCCTTTTCAGGGATCAAAGCGTCTCGTAGTTTAGTGCTAACCGTTGTTTTAGTGGTAGTACTTCTTGAGAAACATCGCATTCCAAGTTCTCAGAATTTTGATATCCTGCATATTTGCGATTTTGTACGAGCCCGGTCGGATGACCTTTATTACTTTGTAGGGTCCTTCCCAGTTTGCTTCGAGTTTTCCAGCGTTTCGTACGGCGGTGTTCTGGAAAAAAATTCGAAGGACTAGGTCACCTTCTTTGAATCTGTGGCTTCGTACGTTAGCGTTATAGTACTTTGCAGCCGCCTGTTGGTAATTGTGGATTCATATTAGGGCCTGATCCTGGCATTCGTTGATCAGGTCGAGCTCGTCGAGCAGCATCAGATTGTTTGACTCTTCTCATTCTGAGAGTAACCTTCTGCGCACTACGAGAATCTCGACCTCCGCTGGAATCATGCACTCTGCTCCGTATACGAGGGAGAACAGGGTTTCTCCTATCGCGCATCTCGGAGTTGTGCGATGCGACCATATGACTCCTTCAAATTCGTCGGCCCATCTTCCCTTCTTGGCGTCTAAACATTTTTTGAGTCCATCAAGGATAGTTTTATTTGTAGTTTCGGCCTGGCCATTACATTGTGGGTATCTAGGGGTTGATTTTGTTAGTCAATCTTCCTTTTTTCGCAGAAGGCCTCGAATCTAGTCGAAATGAATTAAGACCCATTTTTGTTACGATTTCGTACGGGACTTTGTGCCTGCAAACGATATTTTTCCATACGAAGCTTTCAACTTGAGCGTCCTTAATCCTTCCGTAGGAGTCTGCTTCCACACACTTTGAGAAGAAGTCCGTCAAGACCAGCAAGAACCTTTTTTGTTTCAACCTATGCATGGGCCCGACTATTTCCATCGACCATCGCATGAATGGGTATGGTGCCAAGATTGATGAGAGGACCTCTGCTGGTTAATGGATAGTTGGGGCGTGCCTTTGGTACTTTTCGCATTTCCGCCAAAGTCTTCGCAGTCTTTGATCATTGTTGGCCATTAATGTCTGTGGCATTTTATTTTGTTGGAGAGATCTTCCGCTAGAGTGATTTCCACATGAACCAGAATGGACTTCTTCCATTATCTTTCGTTCCCTTTTTCCTTCTACGCAGGTCATGAGTGGCCCTGAAAATCTCACTTGTATAGTTCTTTGTCAACCAAGGCGTATCGCGCGGATTGGGTTTTAATATTTCTAGCAGCCCATTTTTCTGCCGGGAGTTCTCCATTGGCAATATACGCAACGATTGCCTTCGTCCAAGGTTCGTTGAATCTGTATTCTATCGGCCCGGATTCTTGCGTGGTTTGGTCATCGACTTTGCCAGTATCACCATTGGGGCAGTCGATTAGGTTTATGACAATGGGTGGTCCGATGCTAGAATGTTCAGTGAATTCTACGGGAAACACCCTGCTTAACCATGGGTCCGAACTGGATGCTAGGGCGGCTAGGGTGTCGGCCTGAGCGTTTTCGGCTCTCGAAACCTGGGTGAGCGCAAACTGGTCGGAGATTTGAGCTAATTCTCTAACGAGTTTTAAGTAGGTGTCCATTCTTTCGTCTCTTGCTTCGTACTCCCCGTTGTATTGGCTTGCCATGAGTTGGGAGTCATAGTAGGCGTGAATGTTGCGTATTTTCAAGCCGTGTACCAATCGTAACCCTGCTATCAGGGCTTCATATTCAGCCTTGTTGTTCGAGGCATGGAAGATTAGTCGGAACGATTGTTCCAGTATTTCCCACTTTGGTGACACGAGTCGGATTCCTATCCCAGAACCTTGCTTGGGTGAGGATCTGTCGACGTAGAGGGTCCAGGTCGAGTCGGGTTCTCGGCTGGCAGTGCACCCCGCAGGGATTTCTACTAAGAAATCAGATTACTTGTGACTTTGCGCAGGTTTTCGCTCAATAATCGATGTCTTATTCGCTTAGTTCGATCGCCCATTTTGCCAATCTCCCAGATTGACTGGGACTGTGCAAGATAGCCTGCAGTGGGAATGATGTGAGTACTATGATTGTATGGGACTTGAAGTACGGCCTTAGCTTTCGTGCTGACAGTACTACCGCAAGTGCCAGTTTTTCCATCATCGGATAGCGTGTCTCTGCGTCAAAAAGAGTTTTGCTCACGTAGAAAATGGGCTTTTTCTCACTGCGTTCTTCTCGGATAAGGAAGCCCTTACTGTCGTGGTTGATACGGCGATGTACAGGAAGAGCGGTTCTCCTTGAACAGGTTTTGTGAGTACCGAGGGACTGGCTAAGTAATGCTTCAGCTGTTGGAAAGCCTTTTCGCATTCCTCGGTCCATTCGAATTTCTTGTTCCCCTTCATAGTGTCGAAGAAGGGCAAACATTTTTCCGTCGATCGTGAGATAAATCTGTTTAGTGCTGCTACCCTAGCGGTCAATCTCTGTACCTCTTGTTTCGTTATTGGAGAAACCATTTCCATCAGCGCGGTAATCTGTTTCGGGTTGGCTTCGATCCCACGGTAGGTCACGAGGTAGCCCAGGAATTCTCCCGACACCACTGCGAACCTGCACTTCGCAGGATTTAGTTTCATATTGTGGAGTTTTAGCCTATCTTAGCATTCTCAAAGGTGGGCGATATGATCTCCTTCTTCGAGGGATTTTATGAGCATATCGTCGATGTAAACCTCCATTTTTTTCCGTGTTGTTCTGAGAACATTTGGTTGACGAGCCGTTGATAAGTTGCGCCAGCATTCTTCAGACCGAATGACATTACCTTGTAACAGTAAGTACCATGGGCATTTATGAATGCGGTCTTTTCTTGATTGTCGGGATATATTCTAATATGATTATACCCAGAGAAGGCGTCCATAAAGGACAAGATTTTGTTCCTTGCGGTTGCTTTGACTAAGCGGCCGATATGTGGCAGTGGGAAGCTATCCTTTGGGCATGCTTTATTGAGATCGGTGAAATCGACGCAGACTCTCCATTTCCCATTCTTTTTTTTTTGAAAACTACGGGTTAGCGAGCCAATCGGGATACCTGACTGCTGTTATGGACCCGACTTTGAGGAGTTTTTCGACCTCGACGTTGACCGCTTCGGCGCGTTCTGGCCCCAATTTTTTTCTTTTTTGTTTAACGGGCTTGAAATTCGGGTCAACGTTGAGCTCGTGACATGTGAGTTGATGTTTATCCCTGGCATATCTTCCGTGGTCCATGAGAATGTGTGTGAGTTTTCCTTTAGACAAGCAATGAGCTCGATTTTCAGAGATTCGCTCAGGTTCCCACCGATCTCTACACAACGATCTGGGAACGCTTTGTCTAGACCTACCGAGACAACGGGCTCGCAGGTTGGTTCTCGTTTTCCATCCAAAGCTTTGGCTGCTCGCGACTGCCAAAAGACTTCAGTATCGTCTTGTTCTGGCATCTTGTCAATGGCAGGCGATTTCTTTTTCTTTTTTTAAATGGAAATTCAGCTAACGGATTCTTCCGTTTCGACTCTTTAGTGAAGCAAACTCACGAGATTCTACGATCTCCCTAGATGGTCTCGATTCCGCGCGGGGTAGGGAACTTGGGGCACATATGGTACGTCGACGGGATTGCTTGCATCGAGTTCAACCATGGGGTCCCTAATATTGCGTTGTAGGACGTGGGTCGATCGATGACAAGGAACTCCATAACTTTTGACACGCTACCCGCTTTTACGGAGAGGTTGAGTGTGCCGAGAGTCATGGTAGCTTCCCCTGAAAGCCCTATTATCGGGTTTGGATCTGCGATTTCGGATAAATCGACTTTCATTTGTTCGAGTGCGTCTTTAAAGACGATGTTGGCCAAACTTCCATAGTCGACTAATATCCTCGCGATATCTATATCCTTGACTGTTAGCTCAATGACAAGGAGATCATTGAGAGGTTTTATCGGGTTCGCCGTTGCTCTTTCCTTGAAAGAGATGACACAGCTTTCCGTTTTTGTCGGGCATTCTATGTCTCAAGCCTTTGGTGGTTTTTTGAGTTAGATAATCTGAAATCCCCTCCTTCTAGCCCCAAGCTGTGGGAACCAAAAATCTCACTATCGATTTTTGTTGAATTAGGAACGCAGGGTAAACTCTAGTTTCCCAGAGGTCCCAGATATCTTCTAAACCACACGCCAATCAGTCAAAATACAAAGTAAATATGGAAAAAAAAGTAAGAATCGAAAAGAGAGAAAATAGATGTCTTATTCTGAATTTTCGTATGAGCGTTTACAACAAGATAAGAGACTAGGATATGAGAGATGTTGGCGAGATCCCTAGTTCTAATAACCTAAGACTGCAAAACCTACTTGAGTCGCAGCTCAAATAACAAAAACGGAAAGTTCCCTAAATGCTCTAAGTACTAAGCTATGTTTGCTTTGAGTAGAGATTTTTCGTGTGTCCTCTGCATCATCACCCTTGAAGTCCTTATATACTTCTCTAGAGGCGGTATGCTCTTTCCCCTTCTGCCCTTGGTCGAATTTATCGCTTCGCAGAAATATTCCTTTTTTCCTCGATGTTCATGATTATCGCAGAAAAAACTCCAGCAGTGACTGCTCCCATCGCCAACGCTTATGCAAACGCCGCAGTGCTTGAGAAAATCGAAAACCTAGTCGCGACTTTTCACCACATGCGAAGTGCCGAAACAAGCTAACGATTTCTCTCACTAAACAGAAAGGGCAACGATAAAATCTATCAAACCCCGTAAAGTTTGTCTCATTACCGAGTTGGAAAAATCTCAGCGCATAAGGGTTCGACTAAAAGACCTTTTTCAAAAACTTTTCAGAAAAATAAAACTTACTCTCCCAGAATTGCGTAGAAACCCTAGATTACTCACGGAGAAAGGAAGCACAGAAAATCGGGCGCACAACCCCCATGGATATACTTCTTCCGAACAATTTTCGAAGAAGAAAAAGATGATCTCTATTGAATCACTCGAAATCTAAAACGGCTGATGAAGACTAAACTAAGAAAATTGAGGGATCGTACCCCTCATTGCTAAAACGTTTTATGAAACCTAAGATTTCGTAAGAAATCAAGCTTCGATTCTATGTGACATATTCAGTGACTTCTTGATGATTGTCACATAAAATTACATCAAAAAAAATACTCAAAGGCCCCTCGGACCAATCCTTCGGAAATGAGAAAATCTCCGATTAGGTTCACTCCCGTTAATTAAGCTCATACAGCCAGAAATTCAGAGGCTAAAACATGAGTTTTCCGGAAAAAATATCGGCTCTCGTACAGCCAAACTCGAAAACACGCTTACATAACGACTTTTGTAAAATTAAAGTCAACAACATTTTATGAAACAACTTTTGGAAAACTAAACTCCCGACATTTAGTGGAATAACTTTCATAAAATAAAAGCTCAACAACATTTTCAGAAACAGCTTTCGTAAAATCAAACTTGACAATATTTTATGGAACATCGTTCGCAAACCGAAACGAGTTAGCATTTTATATTACAATTTTCATCGAAAAAAAATTGAAAACAGTTACGAAACGACTGCACCAGCATACCATCAAAACTCAAGTCGGACCAGTCTAACTCGCTGAACAGGCGATTTGGACCAAACGAGCCGTCCAACTCGCCGAACGGGAAAGTTGGACCGAACGAGCCGTCCAACTCGCCGAACGGGCGAGTTAGATCAAACGGGCCATCCAACTCGCCCATTGGGCGAGTTGGACCAAACGAGCTGACCAACTCGCCCGTTCGTCGAGTTGGACCGGATGAGCAGTCCTTTGGATCACTTTTTCGTTCTCCTTTAAATCTCGATTGAAATGCTTTTCGTTTCGTCTCAATCAGAGTTTCCATTGAGATTTTACGAACAAAAACAATTGGACGCACACCGTCCAACTCGCCCCGAAGGTGAGTTAGATTTATTCCCTCCAAAACGCCTCATGGAGATTTGGGAAAGCCCTGGTGAGCTTATCTTTTTGTTCTCTTTCTAATCTCGATCAAAACGTTTTTCGTTTCATCTCAATCGGAGTTTCCGTTGAGATTTTACGATCAAAAGAAGTTGGACGCACACCGTCCAACTCGCCCTGAAGGCGAGTTGGATTTATTCCCTCCAAATTGCCTCATGGCTATTTAGTCAAGCCCTGCTGAGATTACCTTTGTTGTCTCTTTTCAATTTCGATCGAAACGCTTTTCATTTCATCTCAATCGGAGTTTCCTTTGAGATTTTACGACAAAAACAAGTAAGACTTGACCAAACTCCTTGGCTTGCTCCTACTCACCCTCTTGGGGATCCTACTCGCCCTCTTGGGAATCCTACTCTCCCTTACCTCCATCCTTGTGTTCTCCTTAAATCTCAATCGAAACATCTCTTGTTTCGTCTCGATTGGAGTTACCTTTGGGCCTTTACGATTAAAACCGCAAAGAATTATTTTCTCGTATGAATTCAAATTGATCGTATAAAACGGGAAAGGTTAACTTAACACCTTATTCGCCTCAACTATATGAGTAATTTGAACATTTTTATAAAAATTGACATCGTCTCTAAGGTGTAAAACATGACTAAAAGCCCACTTATGATTCTTGCCAAAATCGAGCCCAATGATATTTTTGACGGTCTATCTTTTATTTATGGGAGAAGATAAAAGTCAAGTTTGGAAGATAAATGTCAAGTTTCAAAGGATAAACACCAGAAAACCGAGAAACGATCACCACGCATACTCAGCTCGCTTCCTAAGAAAGAAAGAACTAGAAACGAGAACGTCGTCGTAAAACTGACTTGTTCCTCGTAATTTTCGTAAAACAAACATATTCCTAATCACCAACCCGAAACTCACCAACTCACAATTCTAGCGTCGTCTTTCAACCGACCTGGATTGTCGGTCATCCCAATCTTCGAAAGAAAAAACGTACACAACCTTCAAAATATCGGTTCAGCCGTTTTCTTTCGTAAAAAAAAGGAGGGAGTAGGTACGTATACTATACTCGTATACTCCCATACTTCAAAAAAAAAAATTGTCTTGCCATGAAGATAACAATTTTGACAAAAGCACAATCTCGCAGCAGTAGACAGAAAATCATTTAGGCAACGTGATGCCTCATAAAACTAATCATCCATTACTTTCGTATAACTATAAAATTTTATACGGAAGAGCCTACGGGAAAACAAGATCGGTGTCATGAAAAACGACTTCGCAATGCGAAAAAGAGAATGAGGAAAAAACATTCCTCGTTCGCAAATATCACGAGTAATCTGCGAGAGACATTCTCAATTTACCTCTATGCCATTCACTTCTCGTAAAACTTACGCGAAACATCCTTTGTATAGCCACACCAAGTTATGCAAAGAAACTTTCGTAAACGAACATAGCAAGTTTTACGGAGAAGTGTTTTTGACAATTTGCATATAGCTAAAGACAAAGTCATATGACTCGTCTCTCAACGAAAAAACTAAACTTTATCTCTTCGCACTACGATCTTACAGATCTCATTCTTTAGCCATGCGGCTCGCTGGCTTATGCCTCCCATCTCCCTCGGTTCCATCCGAGCAAGCAATCATCTCGTACAGGTTCTTTATCGAGCCTCTTAGTTTTTGTCTTCATCATACAAAAACAAAGCAATTTTTGCACGATTGTAGGTAAACATTATACGAAACATTCATCATGTAACCGATACCTAAAGTGGAAAATCGTTTCTGACACCATTGGCCATCTTAGCATAGAAAACTCCAACTTGGCCCATCAATTTTGACAAAAACTCTTTGGCTCTCAGCCCATTATGCCTTCCGATAAAATCCAAAACGGAATTCAGCATAGTCTAACATGACCTTAATGTTAACACTAATGTGCCATAGTCTAATCCGTGACCAGCAACGTCCTCGTCTATGCGGCTGAACACATCCTTCAGACAGAGCCAAAATGTTTGAGCGACCACTACTCCATCCAATAACTTAACGGCGAGAACGAGAATCCACGATTAGTCTAAAAACACCAAGTGCAAATAATTACCGTATAACCCAGAATCGGAAATCATACGGTAAATTCTTAATATCGAAACATAGTTGTAACCACAAAACGGTAAACTTAAACTTGTCAAAAACTGACCAAGTTCAATATGTTCTGCAGTTTACTCTAAACCCACAACGTTTTACAAGTAAAAAGCGGCACGTAAGGAAAAACTCGTAACAAAGCTCCCAGAGCTATACGAAACATCCTTGACTATACAAGAAATAAAGACTCTTCAAAAAGCACAGTGAAGGAAGTCGCACATGCTCAGGGCCAAATTTACACGACCCATTGGTCCTAATTCCTCGTTAACAAATCAAAAAATTTAACGTCCAAACAGGAACAACTGTTTTGGCTGCGAACATCTGCAAACAAAACAAAATGTTTCCATGCCGAAAAGTTAAAACAGAACACTTGCGATGCTACGCATCTCCAAGCCCGCAAACATTTTAAGCAGTAAATGCGACATACGAAAGAAAAACTCAACCTTCGACACAGTGAGACTTCCTAACGTTCGAAGAACTTTTTTTCGTCAAAACTTTCCGAAACGGAATGCTCACCGAGAACATATCGCGGACTTTAAAGCGGGATGGAATCTGGTCAATAGCGATACGGGAAACATATGCTGAAGTAGTCATCGCACCCCCTAAAACCGTGATTAGTACTAAGTCTTACCCTAAACCCAGTACACTGGTCTCTAACGTCTCAAGGCATGATATCGAAAAGATACAAGATCCTGAAAGAATATATCTTCGTCCATATCTAAGCGCTCTCAACACTTTGGAAAACTTCTCAAACATCTTGAACGTGTGACGAATAGGATGATCCGCAAAAGAGTTGAGAGAGAGATTACAACTCGTATCCTTCCCTCCATACTTAACAAATTTTTGAATCTACTTAAACTCCTTTCCAAGTTAAAATCCTAGTTTATTCACTAAAAAAGTCGCAAAGCGACCGGGATCCGAAGCCACACGGTGTCAATCCCGAAAACATAAATACGGCCACACACTGACAAAAGCACAGTGAAGGAAGTCGCACATGCTCAGGGAAAAATTTACACGACCCATTGGTCCTAATTCCTCGTTAACAAATCAAAAAATTTAACGTCCAAACAGGAACAACTGTTTTGGCTGCGAACATCCGCAAACAAAACAAAATGTTTCCCTGCCGAAAAGTTAAAACAGAACACTTGCGATGCTACGCATCTCCAAGCCCGCAAACATTTTAAGCAGTAAATGCGGCATACGAAAGAAAAACTCAACCTTCGACACGTGAGACTTCCTAACGCTCGAACAACTTTTTTTCGTCAAAACCTTCCAAAACGGAATGCTCACCGAGAACATATCGTGGACTTTAAAGCGGGATGGAATCTGGTCAAAAGTGATACGGGAAACGTATGCCGAAGTAGTCATCGCACCCCCTAAAACCGTGATTAGACCTAGGTCTTACCCTAAACCCAGTACACTGGTCTCTAACGTCTCAAGGCATGATGCCGAAAAGATACAAGATCCTGAAAGAATATCTCTTCGTCCATATCTAAGCGCTCTCAAAACTTTGGAAAACTTCTCAAACATCTTGAACGTATGACGAATAGGATTATCCGCAAAAGAGTTGAGAGCGAGATGACAACTCGTATCCTTCCATCCATACTTAACAAATTTTTGAATCTACTTAAACTCCTTTCCAAGTTAAAATCCTAGTTTATTCACTAAAAAAGTCGCAAAGCGCTCGGGATCCGAAGCCACACGGTGTCAATCCCGAAAAACATAAATACGGCCACACTCTGACAAAATAAACAGCCTACGAGGCTAGTCTCGAGGACGACAAAGGTCCAATATACAATGCCATCGGCAGCAACATGCCCGATAATCTCTACACGACACACAGCTAAAACATAAAGGTCTCACTGGAAAAC
Organism: Moricandia moricandioides; assembly: GCA_905132885.1. Taxonomy (NCBI): domain Eukaryota; kingdom Viridiplantae; phylum Streptophyta; class Magnoliopsida; order Brassicales; family Brassicaceae; genus Moricandia; species Moricandia moricandioides. Next base: position 154,014 of record CAJHQQ010000451.1, read on the forward strand.
ATGACGTAAGAACCTTATCTCTGGAACGAACTACGAAAGACTTGATCCCTTTTACAAGGGTACGTCGGCAACCTTCACAAGGTGCAGCCCCAATCGTACTGCATTCCGCTCTTGGAGGAGTGAGTAGACCAATTTCAACAGACCTTCACAACCATTGATTCCGCCTTACTTACCAAACCTGCCAAACCGCTCGCTAGAACCGTGAGGTTCTAGCGAGCGAGGGGGCTAACTGTTGGGGTCAAAATTGGTCACGACATAATCAATGCTAGAAAACTCTCGAGAAACATTTCTTATCTAAAAAGAAGTATAAATCAAGGACAAAAGTGATAGGCCCTAAATCGGAAATATCACTTTAGCTGGGTGTTGGATATGATCTGAGAAGGAAAATGGCACTTCTGGAACTGAAATGGATTGAAGGGATCGTCAAGAGATGCGGAATGGCTCCTGATATACCCACGATCTAAGGCTGACCACCTAAGAACGGATGTAGTGCGTTGGCTAACCACTAAACAACACACAAAGATGAATTGGCTAACCACCAAATCAACAAGCCGTTTCACACCAATGAACTAGCTAAAGAACTCTCTCTCACTCTCTCACTCAAAGAAAAGAAGAAAAAAAATGAACTCAAACTTAGACTTATTTTATTCATAGAAGAGTTCACATATTTATACTACAATGAGTCAAAGAAAGACTTAAAGAAATTGTGGAAAATAATACATAAAAAAGACGTCTTTGACTAGAAAATCATAAAAGAGTCTAAGTTGTTGATTTTGATGAAGACTGGTCAAAGTGACTCTTCGGTTCACGTTCTGGTCAAGGAACCCTTAGATACTGTCCAGGTTCATTCGAACCAGATTGATTCGCGGAGTAAAGATAAGGACGCCTGCGGGACTGTCCGGATGGTCTGTCGGATAAGAATGCATGTCCATCTTTAGTTTCTACATGACCCCAGCTAAGTCTGGCTCGACCGTGGGTCTTAGAATGTCGAGTTGGTCGGGAACGACAAGCTCTGGTATGGTCAGTTTGGTCGTCTGGTCGTGGTTCTAGCCGAAGCTCTTTTACGGACGCATGTTGGTCGATACGATAAATGGCTCGATCAGTCTGATCGGTATGGTCAGATTGGCGAACCTCGGTTGAACTGTTCGGAACGTCCTGATCTCCATGCTGATCTAGTTCCATGTACTGATCCATGGACTGGGGCACATCAAAAAGCTTCGTATAATTTAAGAGAAAGAATTTATACGACAACTTCTCGGATAGGATGGTCCGATCCGAACAAATTACTGTTGGGGTCAGCAACGGTCATCTCGAAATCAACCTCTAAAATTGCATTTGTGTGCGAAAGCTTTCTCGAAACCATCTCAACAAAAGTTCCCGAGCAAAGGACTCGAGAGATACGCAGCACGAGACCATACACGTGGTCCAACTCGCGAAATGGGCGAGTTGGACAAAGAAAGATGGTCAACTCGCCCATTCATCTAGTTGGACCAAGCACAATGGTCAACTCACCCATTCGGCGAGTTGGACCAAGCAAGATGGTCAACTCAACCATTCGGCGAGTTGGACCAAGCAAGATGGTCAACTTGCCCGTTCGCGGGTTGGACCAATCCAACTCGCCCCCGAGGCGAGTTGGACCAAACATTAACCAGATCTTAAGCCTTCCGCTGAACCTCGTCGGATCCACCCCTCGTTTTGTCTCGATCGCAGTTATCGTTAGGACTTTGCGATAAAAACCACGAAGACTCATTTTCTTGAATGAAGTTCATGATTATCCTATAATCAGCAACGGTTAACTCAACACCACAGTTCTCTAATAAATACGAGAAGTGTAAACTTCCTAGATAAAGCGATGTCGTCTTATTAAAACGTTCTTTCAAAGAAATCATAAAACACTACGGCCCAAAGAGGCCAAGAACGCGGCTAAAGACCCACTTGCAATTTCAAACGAAATTGAGCTCAGCAATGTCATGACGGTGTATCTTTACTCGCAGAAGAAGATAAATCTCGCTAAATCAGAAGATAAATGTCAAGTTTCCAAGATAATGATGAAGATCGAGATAAAAAGGAGTATTTCCACGAAGCGATAAACTCGACCTAGGGAAAAACAGGAAAGGGGAACCTACCCAGAAGGCATATATAAGGGGAGCTAAAACTAAAAGCACAAGGATCCAAAGATTTAGACCTAGAGAAGCTATGTTAGCTTATAAGAACTTAGAACTTAGGTGGCTAGAAGGACATAGTTATACTCAGACGTTTCTCCATCTTTGTTCGACGATTCTGGTTTCTTTTGACTTTCGAACTCATTGCAGTTAGAAACCCTAAGCTTTATTCTCGACAAGCTCGGTTTCTATGACAGGCACTCGATTACCAGATGAACTTTCTCTGGAAATTCGATCTCTTGGTCCATTCTTTTAATTGAACTACGTTCGGCTTGATCCTCGAAATGGGTACGTAGGCAGTCCTTCATAAGGTTCAGTCCAAAATCAATGAAAACCTTTTCTCATATGTTTTTCTTCATTTGCTATCTACTTGTGACTTAACTAAGTTTAAGATTTTTGGTTGCTAGAACTAGGTAACTCGCTCAAGTTCTTGCGGCCGAAGCTTTGATAATCCTTTGTAATGATCGCAACGCTCTTACGCGGATTTGAAATAAGATCTATTTTTTCTATAGATCTGTTTTGTGATATTCTCATATTATCCGCATTTATTCGATTGCTTGTCATTGTCTCTTGCAGAGAATCCGAGACTTCAGGGAAAGTTAGGGTTTCTTGACTTTTCTTAATTTACAGAAATCGACGATGTGAATTTTGGTTCACACACTTGCTGAGAATATTTGAAGGAACTGAAGCTGACCTCCAACCTAACTGAACTTAATATGCTTGCCTTGGGGCTTGGCAAACACTGGATCAGATTCCTCCTAAAACTCTGGAAGGCAAAAGTTTGTGTGTTTCTTGTTCCCTTCTCTCTTTCTCTCTCTTTGGCATCTATAAAAGAAAAGGTTGAGATGATTTCCTGAAATATGCAGATGGGTAGGTACATTACCGACAACCGAGTACTCTAATTTAGAAAGGAATGCTTACACACTGTGGAAGCGAGGGATATGTACATTACCTATGACCCCATTATTCACCTACACTATGCCAAAAAGAAAAAGATGAACTGCATCAGCCTCATTGATTCATTGGATTTATAAAAAAAGATCAGAGAAGAGAGAAAGAGAAAGAGTGAAGAAAAGAATCAAAGAAGGCTGTTTGTGTGTTCATAAACATGCTTGAGTAAGAGTCCATGTGTCCTTTGATCAATACTCCAAAGGTAAAGCATGCACCTTTTTATATTTAGGAAATGAGGTTAGTAGAAGGGTGAGTCAAAAAGTATTAGCTAGGTTGTTGGCTAGAATGGATTTGGTTGCTAAGTTATGATAGGGTATATAAAGTATCTCTAAGGCTAGTATTGATTGATGTGTTTGCAACACTGTTGATGTGATAGTAGTTAGTTAAGATTGTGTGAGTCCCTGCGATTTCAAACTGTGTGAGTCCCTGCGATTTTAAACCCTTTTCAGATAGAGATAAAAAAAATTTTGAGGACAAGCAAAAGGATAAGTATGGGGAGTTGATATACTATGGATTTTTCCAGTTTTCACTCATAGTATATATGCTTTTTAGTCTCTTTTACTGTCTTTTCAGGTCTATGTCTGTTTTGGATTAATGTAGAGATTATAGAGTTTTATGGACCGTAATGATGAGGAAACTCGTAGTTGTTGAAGAATCAGAAGTCAGAGTCGAAATTTAGGAAGTGTGTCGATTGACAACATCTTGGTCGTATCGATATACAGTGACACGAGTAAATGAGCTGACTTGCTTGTGACCCACTTGAAGCCTAAAGTCCCACATAATTACAAGACTACCCATGGACGACCTAATACCTATTTATTTATATGTTTTGCCATCTTAGGTAGAGGAGAGAGTAATTAAGAAGCTTTTATACTATTCTATGTTTTTAGTAGTTTTGGAGAGAATATCAAGACTCCTTCAGCGATTTGTATTGAAACTCCTTTGTTTCTTAACCTTATTATATTTATGGATTTTATTTAGATCTTTATTATGATTTGCTTGATCATGTATGAGTAGTTCTCCTTGTTAGATTTAAGGTTTTATTAGGGTTTATATGTACTGCTAAACAAAGAACTGCTACGGTGAATCCATAATGATCATTCATCAGAATTTATCTCATTGCTTATGTTCTAGAGTAGCTAATTAGAAACATGAACTTAGGATATAGATAAATACGACGGTATGATCTATACCTAATAATAATTCTGTTGAGCTAGGTTGATAGATGCTTGTGAAAGCTGGTCTAGATTGACTTAGTGAACATATCGATTAGGATGATAATGCTTGTCTAAGGTAGTATCGATCCACACTCTTACCATAGTATCGAAGGACACTCGCTCTTTGCTCACAGATCAACGGCTTGACCAAAGACTTAGGGCATGACTAGTTTTCCGGCTATCACCAGCAAACGCAGCTTTTGCGGTTGGTACCGGTACTTGGCGTTTTGCAACAATCATAAAGAACGCTAGAAATTGCTTCAAACCGCTATAAACCTCTAAAATTCAAAAGCTAGTTCCAACTAGCATTTGGGGTTGTGGGCGGTTGCGGAAGAGTAATAAAAATATTTAATTAAAATTTTAAATTGAAATAATAGATATACCAATATATATATATATATAATTTATATCATAAAATTTTAAAGAAAAATATTTCTATAATTTTTTAAAATTAAATAGTATAATTTTATAAATATAATTTTTATATTTATTATAATAATATGATTTTTAATATTTTTATAATTATATAAAATATAAATATTGCTAATTTATTATTTAACTATTGCTGCGTTTGGAAGTTAACCAGTCATAAGTATCTCGCAAACGAAATAATTTTTAATCGTTTTACCAGTCATCCAAATCTTTTAATAACGCATAAAACCGCAACCACCAATATTCGCAAATGCCCGCAGCCGCAAACGCAACCGCTGCGGTTACACCAGTCATCCCCTTAGTCATCTGATTATACTCGCTGCAATAGCTAGATATCTTGCTTTAGTATTCGAGTTCTAGGACGGTTTACCACGCACCCTTAGCATCCATATTAATATACTATAACCTGAAACTCCAGATCTAGCTATTCATTCTCATAAGTTTACAAACCAATTCTCAATTTTTCTCTATTGTTTACTACTGTACAATTACTTGCCTAGCGTAATCCTAATATTTATAAGTTTATTGTGTGCCTACGCTCCATGTGGATTCGATCCCTAAGTACTACAACTGATCATCTTATTTGAGAGAGTAAAGTTGCTAATAGTTTAATTTGAGTGATATCATCGGGCAATTTTGTTCCCAATTCCTACGCACCTTCGGGATAACAATCGTTGATGATAAAGGCGCTGGTGAGGTGTTTCCCACGTTCACAGATCGTGACATCACGTTTCTTTTGAATGCTTTTTTGGGACCTCGTCTTTTCTTTAAGATTAGTATGGGGTCAATGATTGAATCCTCCAGAAATTTCTCATATATCATGCTCACGGTTACTTTTGGCTTCCTCGAATCGTTTTTATGCATGTATGGGGGGATAATTCCAGGAACTGATGATAGATCGTGGTCCGACTATCCTTTCTTGAGGGAGGTCTGCAGAGTATGACGTTGAAAGGTGTAGAATGGCCCATCAAAACTGATGAATAACATTATCACGAGGTTCAGGGTACCTCATGTTTTTAAACGCTTCATAGAACAACACATCGGTCAAGCTTTCAGTATCGATAATTATCCTAGATAACTCACATACTCTGACATTAAGTTGGGTGACGAGAGGGTCATCTTGTGGTTTATCTAAATTTAGGGTTTTGTGCGTGTAGAAGACGATCGCATTTAGAGGATATCAATGTTGTTGTTGATGGTCATATATTTCCTCTAAATGGTGTTGAATAGGTTTCGGTCGAGGCACTGGCATTACAATGTTTTGGTGTTCCCTAGGATGAAATCGACTCGTTTGATCACACGACTGAGGTCTGACCCTTCCATTTTTGTCTAGTTTTAACATCTGAAAGATAAATGGTTTTTCAGTCATATAGTTCATCCAGGAGAGAGATGGGGGCCATATAGAATGGGTCAATTTTTGTGCTTACCTTCCTTATATAAAATTTCTATAATTCTACATAATTAAATTCATAATTTTTTGGAATCATATAAAATAGACTAAAATTTAAGATATATACCTTTGAACTTGTAATATATTTATTTGTTTTGTGTGTGTTCAAACGAAATAAATATATAAATTTAAATTCATTATAATTATATATGTTTAGCTATATCTTAGTTGTAAAATTATAGTTTCAAACAATATAAATATATTTTTTTTGTTTTGTGTGTTAAATTCAAAATATATATATTAAACTTATTTTATTTTTTCTTATTTAAGCTTTGAAACCATTTTCTAATTTTTGGATATGCAAGTTATTTACACCTAAGGATTATATATCGGACATGATTAGCAGAATTTTCATCGAAGAAGTTTGTTGAACTAATTTTCTTGCGGGGAACTAAAATTTTTGGTTAAATTTGACCGTGAATTACTAGAAAAGTTTACTACAAGTAGACTTCTATAGAAGTATTATAATTTGCAGTCAAATTTCACTAAAAAGTAAAAAAAAATTCTTAGGATTAGGAGACTTTTCTACAAGGCTGCTAAGCTATAATGCAGTAGTAGACTTCTTTGAGAAGTCTACTAGGCTATAATGTACTAAGAGACTTCTCAAAGAGGTCTTCTATAAGAAATTATCTTGATATTTTGGATAATGGTGTTTCCATTCATGTTTTACATTTACTTATTGGATGTACAGTGAGAAATCATGTACATAGATATTCTTGTTTTGATAGTTTATATGATGTTATTAACAATACATTCACTTTGTCCCCAACCTCTTAAAAGATACTTTTTGTCTAATGCTTTATTCATTCTTTTAGGCTCTTGTAACCATAAATTATTTATTAAGACTATGGTTATGCCACTTAAATGAAAGTTTATGTGTTATCTCCTAATAATTTTTGTGTAATTTGGATGACAATGATTATAACATGTTATAGTTATTACATATAAGTTTATAATAAAATAACTCTTACACAAGTTCACATAATGAAGTTCAAACTTATTACACTTTCAATATCACATAAGTTCAAAAAAAATACAAGCTTAAACATATGACATCGCAGATTTTATCAAAATAATTCTGAATGATATATAGCAAATTTTTGTAACTGAACAAATCGGCAGAAACTGACAAATACATTAACAAATATAAAACATCATCTTCAAAAGATTTATCTAAGGACTTCTCACATGTTTGTCTTTAATGAGAAAACTTCTCCAAAAGCTCATTGCTATCATTAGTTAGACACATAAATAAACATATATATTGCTAATCTTATCATTATATTACAATGAGGTTATAAAATCCATCTGAGAGGTTCAAAATTGATAAATACACATGAATGAACAGAAAAAATCTTTAATATTCATTTTTAATTTGAATCAATCGTAAGTTTATTAAAATTTACAAAGAAAAATTATGGAGGAATTTTTTTTGAACATAATTTTTCTTGAGAAGTCTACTCACATCAAAGTTCTTTAGAAGTCTCATATTTAAGTTATTTTTGCAATTAAAATTAACGAAGGAAATTTCTTAAGAGGTATGCTCTAATAGTGACTTTTTGAGATGTTTTCCTTTGTAAATTATTAGGTTAATGTTTTTGGTAAATTTTCAATTTTACCATAACAAAATTCTTTAGACGTTTTCTCTGATAATCAAGTTCATTTTGCAATTTACTAACTTATTTTAGAAATTTAAAATTTTCAAAGAAGACTTCTGGAAAGTTTAATGTAAGTATGCTTTTGGGGAAGTCCTCTTAATGTAACATGAAAGCTTCGAAGTGTCAGAAAAAATTGTAAAGATCAGTTTTACAATTGACTGACCTTTACAATTGACTATGTTTGACTTCGGTGAGAAGACTACCCCAGAAATATGTTTTCATAACCAAGAGTTTGACCAAAATTTTTGAATCAAAATAGAGCAGACTTCCATAAAATTCTATTACTTAACTTTAAAATTAAATATTTTATTATTTTAATTGCAAAACTGACTTCTTGCAAAACTTTATAGATTTTATGTGATAATAAGTAAATTTCTCTCGAAGTCTACTCATAGCGTATTTTCCAAGAGTCTTTTATGAAAAAGTCAATTTTTTATAAATCTTGGTCAAATGCAAAACTAATCTCAATTTTACGGAGACTTCTTGTGAAGTCTACAGACTTTTTTGTTACAAAAAAAGGTAACAAACTTCTAGAAAAGTCTTATTTGAAAACTCACAAAATAATCAATTGTAAAATTAGCATATTCATTGACTAGGAAAATTCTTAAAAGTCTTAATGAAAACCATATACTTTGTCATGAACTTGCGTAACTCTAATAAAAATCTAATTTTGAAAATGAAAAGTTTAAGCTTTTGGGATGAAATGACAAAGAAAATGAAATAGAAGTGTTTTATGTGTATGCTTTAGAAATAGGATAAGAAGAAGTAGACGTTGATTTTTAGTGCATTGTGGGAACCAAAATTCGCACTGTCGATTTCCGTTGAATTAGGAACGCAGGGTAAACCCTAGTTTCTCAGAGGTCCCGGATATCTGCTAAACCACACGCCAATCAGTTAGAATAAGAAGTAAATACTGAAAAACAAAGTGATAATAGAAACGAGAGCAAGTAGATATCTTATTTTGACTTTGCGTATGAGCGTTTACAACAGAATAGAGCCTAGGCTATGAGAGCTGTTGGCGAGATCCTTATTTCTAATAACCTAAGTCCTAAGACTGCAAAACCCTAGTTGAGTCGCAGCTCAAATAACAAAAATGGAAAGTTGCCTAAATGCTCTAAGTGCTAAGCTATGTTTGCTCTGAGTGGAGATTTTCGTGTGTTTTCTGCATCATCACCCTTGAAGTCCTTATATACTCCTCTAGAGACGGTTTTCTCTTTCCCCTTCTGCCCTTGGTCGAATTTATCGCTTCACGAAAATATTCCTTTTTTCCTCGATCTTCATGATTATCTTCGGAAACTTAACATTTATCCTTCGATCTTGACATTTATCCCTTCAAACTTAACATTTATCCTTTCCTGCAAAATAAAAGAATAACCGTCACAAATTTTGGGCTTTATATCAGATAAAATCGCGAGTGGGCCTTTCAGACAGAGTTCCAATGTCAATCCCGACCGGAGACAGAACAAAGATAAGTTCGATCAAGTATTGAAAGAGAGAGTTTAACGGGGACGAGGTGAAACTGGATTGATTTGATCCAATTGGCCGAGGGAGCAAGTCAGGTTGCTCGTGCCATCTAACTCGCCCGTTCGGCGAGTTGGTCGATCCGTGCTGGCCAACTCGCCCGTATGGCGAGTTGGTCGATCCGTGCCGTCCAACTCGACATACGGGAGAGTTGGTTGATTTGTGTTCCTTCATTTTGAGTTCTGGCCCAGAGACTTTCGTTAAGTCAATTTCGAGACTGCATTCGTATAGAAACACGAATTTTTAGATGCTGATTTCGAGAATATCGTTTTTGCCCCCCAACAAACGCATTCTCCCGGTAGGTTTCCGACGTTGTTTCCGTCGTAACCGATTTTGAACCCAACAATTATCCCCCCAGCTCGTTAGAATCGCAAGGTTCTAGCAAACGGTTTTGTCAGGTTTGGTAAGTTAGGCGGAATCAATGTTTGAAAAAGTCCGTTAAAAGTGGTCTACTTATTCCTCTAAGAGCGGAATGCAGTAGGATTGGGGCTGCGCCTTGTGAAGGCTGCCTACGTACCCTTGTAACAGGGATCAAGTCTTTCGTAGTTCGTTTCGGAGTTAAGGTTCTTACTTCATGTTTTACAGTGAGACCCTTATGGTTTAGTTGTGTGTCGTGTAGACATCATCAGGCATGTTGTTGCCAACGGCATTGTATATTGGACCTTTGTCGGCCTCAAGATCAGCTATGTAGGCTGTTTATTTTGGCCGAGTGTGGCTGTACTTATGTTTTCGGGACTGACAACGTGTGGCTTTGGATCCCGACCGCTTTGCGATTTTTTTTTAATGAATAAACTACGTTTTTTTCTTGAAAATGAGTTTAAGTAGATTCGGATTTTCGTTAAGTATAGAGGGAGGGATACGAGTTGTCATCTCGTTCCCAATGCTTTTGCAGATCATCCTATTCGTTGCTCGTTCGAGATGTTTGAGAAGTTTTTCAAAGTTTTGTGAGCGCTTAGATATAGACGAAGAGACATACTTTCAGGATCTCGTATCTTTTCGATATCATGCCTTGAGACGTTAGAGACCAATGTGTTGGGTTTAGGGTAAGACCTAGGTCAAATCACAGTTTTAGGGGGTGCAATGACTACTTTGGCTTACGTTTCCTGTGTCGCTTTCGACCTGATTCCATCCCGCTTTAAAGTCCGCAATATGTTTTCGGCTTATCTGACTTGTATGGTAGGAATCGAGCATCTTTTCGAGTACAATTTTTAAGTCTCCCGACCAAAATTTAGGATTTCTTTTATAGCGCTATTACCCTTGTGTCGGGTGTTCGAGAGCTATTTGTACGAGATGGCTTAGTCTGTTTAGGACGTTAAGAGTTTTTTGTGATCAGCAACAAACTTATTTGTAGATATAATCGTTTTTGAACCTTTGCGAAGGATACATGTTTAAGAAGGTGTGCATGTTTTATAGTCGCGGACGGACTGGTTTTAAGGTTAGCATTGTGTTTCGGAAAGTTTTGACGAAAAACAGTTCTCTGAGCGTTAGTGACGTTTCGCTGTGTTGAAGGTTTAGTTTTTCTTTTGTATGCCGCATTTCGGGCTTCAAATATTTGAGGGCTTGAAGATGTGTGGTATCGCAACGTTTTTGTTTTAACCTTACGGAAGAGAAACTTGTTGATTTGTTTCCAAGGAATTAGGACCAATGGGTCGCGTAAATTTGTCCCTGAGAATATGAGACTTCCTTCACTGTGCTTTGTGAAGAGTCCCCCCCCCCCCCCCCCCGAGATTTATTTCGTGTATAGTTGAGGATGCTTTGTATAGCTCAAGGAGCTTTGTTACGAGTTTTTCCTTATGTGCCGCTTTTCACTTGTACAACACTATGGGTTTAGAGTAAACTGCGGAATATATTGAACTTGGTCGGTTGCCGACAAGTTTATGTTTTCCGTTAACCGTACCGTGCTTACGACTAAGTTTCAATATTAAGAATTTGTCACATGATTTCTGATTCTGAGTTGTCTGTGTTATAGTCGTACGGAAATTGTTTTGTTTTTGTATGATGAAGACAAAACCTAAAAGGCTCGATAAAGAACCTGTACGAGATGATTGTCTGCTCGGAATCAACCAAGGGAGATGGGAGGCAAAATCCAGCGAGCCGCATCGCTAAGGAGTGAGATCTGTAAGATCGTAGTGCAAAGAGATAAAGTTTATTTTTTCGTTGAGAGATGAGTCGTATGACTTTGTTTTTAGCTATACGCAAATTTTCCAAAATACTTATTCGTAAAACTTGCTACGTTCGTTTCCGAAAGTTTCTTCGCATAACTTGGTGTGGCTATACGAAGGACTTTTCGCGTAAGTTTTAAGAGAATGTCTCTCGCAGATTACTCGTGGTATTTACGAACGAGGAATATGTTTTCCTCATTCTCTTTTCCGCAATGCGAAGTCATTTTTCATGACACCGATCTTGTTTTCTCGTAGGTTCTTTCCGTATACAAAGTCATAGTTATACGAAAGTAATGGATGATCGGTTTTATGAGGCATCGCATGGCCTAAATGATTTTCTTTCTACTACTGCGAGAGTTTGCTTTGTCGAAAGTGTTTTCTTGATGTCGAGACAAATTATTTTTGAAGTATGGGAGTATACGAGTGTAGTATACGTACCTACTCCCTCCCCCCTCTTTTTACGAAAGAAAACGGTTGAACCGATATTTTGAAGGGTTGTGTACGTTTTTTCTTTCGAAGTTTTGGATTATCGACAATCCATGTCGGTTTAAAGACGACGCTAGGATTGTGACTTGGGGACTTTCAGGTTGACGACTAGGAATACGTCGGTGTTAACAAAATTGCTAGAAACGAGACGGTTTAAGACGACGTTCGTTTCTAGTTCCTTCTTTCCTTAGGAAGCGAGCTAAGTGTGCTTTTCTCGGTTTTCCAAGAGTTTAGATCTGTTTGCAAAATTTGCGTAAGCAGTCGAGAACAATAGATCGAGACAGGAAAACTCCTAAGATTTAGATCGCTAGACTATTCTCTTAGATCCTAAGTTCCCTAAAGTTTTATAGCGATCTCCGAAGTGTTTTTATTTTTTAGTACCTTCCTACGAAAATTTTGAAGTCTCATTTCAAAAAGTTCCAAGCCAACCATAACTTAGTTTTCTCGAAGGTTTGGGTTCACCTCTTCTCTGTTTTGCTTGCTCATCTCCCTTCCTCTTCTCGTGTCCGTACGCCCCTTAATAATGGAAACAATATTAGTTCTTTCTGGATGTATTTAGGCTCGAACATGTCTTGCGGTTTTTATCGTAAAGTTGCCACGGTAACTCCAATGGAGACGAAACAAGAGATGTTTCGATCAGGGTTCAAAGAAGAAGGCTAAGATGGAGGTATAGGCGAGTAGAATGCCCAATAGGGAGAGGAGGATGCCCAATAGGGCGAGTAAGACGCCCAAGAGGTCGAGTAGAAGCAAGCCAAGGAGTTTAGGCGAGTCTCACTTGTTTTTCTCGTAAAATCTCAATTGAAACTCCGATTGAGATGAAACGAAAAGCGTTTTGATCAAGATTCTAAAGAGAACACAAAGGAGAAGCTCATCAGGGCTTGCTAACCACGCCATGAGGCGAGTTGGAGGGGTTAAATAAAACTCGCCATCGGGGCGAGTTGGACAGTGTGCGTCCAACTTGTTTTGATAGTAAAATATCAACGTAAACTCTCATTGAGACAGAGCAAAAAGATTTTTGATCGAGACTCAAAGGAGAACCCGAAGGTGAGCCAAAATAGTGCTCATCCAGTCCAACTCGCCCGTTTGGCGAGTTGGATTGGTCCAACTCGCCCAATGGGCGAGTTAGATGGCTCGCTTTGTCCAATCGCCTGTTCGGCTAGTTGGACTGGTACAACTCGCCCAATGGGTGAGTTAGACAGCTCATTTCGTCCAACTCGCCCATTCGGCGAGTTAGACGGCTTGTTTCGTACAACTCGCCCGTTCGACGAGTTGGACTGGTCCGACCTGTGCGTCCAACTTGTTTTGATCATAAAATCTCAACGGAAACTCCGATTGAGACGAAACAAAAATCTTTTCGATCGGGATTAGAAGAAGAACGCAAAGGTGAGCCAAAAGAGTGCTCATCCAGTCTAACTCGCCCGTTTGGCGAGTTGGATTGGTCCAACTCGCCCAATGGGAGAGTTAGATGGCTCGTTTCGTCCAAATTGCATGTTCAGCGAGTTAGACGGCTCGTTTCGTCCAACTTGCCTGTTCGGCGAGTTAGACGGTTTGTTTCGTACAACTCGCCCGTTCGGAGAGTTGGACTGGTCCGACATGTGCGTCCAACTTGCTTTGATCGTAAAATCTCAACAAAAACTACGATTGAGACGAAATAAAAACCGTTTCTATCGGGATTCGAAGAAGAAGGCAAAGGTGAGCCAAAAGAGTGCTCATACAGTCTAACTCGCCCATTTGGTGAGTTGGATTGGTCCAACTTGCCCAATGGGCGAGTTAGATGACTCGTTTTGTCCAACTCTCTAAACGGGCGCGTTAGACGGCTCGTTTCGTCCAACTCGCCTGTTCGGCAAGTTAGACAGCTCGTTTCGTACAACTCGCCCGTTTGGAGAGCTGGACTGGTCCGACATATGCGTCCAACTTGTTTTGATCGTAAAATCTCAATAGAAACTCCGATTGTGACGAAACGAAAAGCGTTTCGATCGGGATTCGAAGAAGAACGCAATGGAGAGCCAATGTAATGCTTGTTTTGTCAAACTCGCCAAATGGGCAAGTTGCACGGCTTGGACTGTCCAACTTGCCGAATGGGCGAGTTACACGACTTATACTATCCAACTCGCCCGTTCGGCGAGTTAGACTACTCGAGTTTGGATGCTATGCTGGTGCGGTCGTTTCGTAAACGTCTTCAAATTTTTTCTACGAAAGTTGTATCATAAAATGCTAACTCGTTTCACTTTTCAAACGATGTTCCATAAAACATTGTCGAGTTTGATTTTACGAAAGTTGTTTCGGAAAATGTTGTTGAGCTTTAATTTTACAAAAGTTATTCCGCGAAATGTCATGAGTTTAGTTTTTCGAAAGTTGTTTCGTAAAATGTTGTTGAGTTTAATTTTACGAAACTCGTTATGTATGCATGTTTTCGTGTTTGGCTGTACGAGAGTCGTTTTTCTGGAAAACTTACGTTTTAGCCTATGAATCTCTGGTTATGATGAGCTTAATTATCGGGAGTTGACTTAATCGGAGATTTTCTCGTTTCTGCAGGATTGATTTGAGTAGTTTTTTCCGAAGTAAGTTTAAGTGACACTCAATGAGAATTAACTGAATATGTTGTGTTGAATCGAAACTTGACTCTTTGCGAAATCTTAGGTTTCAAAGAACGTTTTAGCAGTGAGGGATACGATCTATCGTTTTGCTTAGTTTACTTTTCGTCAGCCGTTTTAGGTTTCGAGTGATTTAATATAGATCAACTTCGTTTCTTCGAAAATTGTTCAGAAGAACTACAACAGTGGGGGTTGTCGAACTGGGATTCGTCCCAAGCTACTCGACTCCTTGTGCAGCGCGGATGTATGTCTGCGTCTTCGTCCGTAGGTTCAGATTGACTGCTAGATTCCACGTCGACGCGTTCGACTTCTCTTCCTTCTTTATCTTCCTCGATAGGAGAAAGGTCTCCTGGGTTTTTCTGTGTAGGTGCGGGGGTCACTTCGCCGGGGTTTTGTCCTGACGGTTTGCCTTGCGTGTTATCAGACCGGTCCAAAGGCGTTGCGAACTCTAGTCTTCTTCCGCGGATTTGGGTTGTTACCCGCGGAAAGATGGCCATGTTCCTTGTTGTGAGGGTTTCAACTTGTTTAGCGAGAGAATTCATGACCTTATCTTGTTCTGCCGACTTTTTCTCAAAAGTCGCGAACATCTTCTTCACCTCCTCGAACATCGTGGTGTTTGCGTCGACGTTGACCGTAGTGACATTTGTCGCTGGAGTGTTTTCAACGTTCTCGTTGACGACATTATCGTCATGAGGCTGTTGGTTGTTGAGATCTGACATGTTCCGATTGAGCGTTGATGGCTGAGAGTTAGATTGATCCGTACCCCCCCCCCCCCTCCTTCTAGCGCCAAACTGTGGGAACCAAAATTCGCACTATCGATTTCCGTTGAATTAGGAACGCAAGGTAAACCCTAATTTCCTAGAGGTCCCATATATCTGTTAAACCACACGCCAATCAGTCAGAATACGAAGTAAATATTGAAAAACAAAGTGATAATCGAAAAGAGACCAAGTAGATGTCTTATTCCGAATTTGCGTATGAGCGTTTATAACAGGATAGGAGCCTAGCCTATGATAGCCGTCGGCGAGATCCCTAGTTCTAATAACCTAAGACTGCAAAACCCTAGTTGACTCGTAGTTCGAATAACAAAACGGAAAGTTGCCTAAATGCTCTAAGTGTTAAGCTATGTTTGCTCTAAGTGGAGATTTTCGTGTGTCTTCTCAATCATCACCCTTGAAGTCCTTATATACTCCTCTAGAGGCGGTTTGCTCTTTCCCCTTCTGCCCTTGGTCGAATTTATCGCTTCGCGGAAATATTTCTTTTTTCCTCGATGTTCATGATTATCTTCGGAAACTTAACATTTATCCTTCGATCTTGACATTTATCCCTTCAAACTTAACATTAATCATTTCCTGCAAAATACAAGAATAATCGTCACAAAGTTTGGGCTTGATTTCGGATAAAATCGCGAGTGTGTCTTTATCCGAGCTTTAGACCTCGCCGGGCCATTTTCTGACGGCGTTTCTACGATTTTATTGAAATAACATTGCTAAGACGAAATCGTCAGAGAGTTAGGATCTTTCGTACGGGACGTGTGACTCTATGTGTTTAGTTAACCTTATCGTCTCATACGATCGACCCGATCCTTTCTCGAGAAAACGAGTTCTTTCGGTAAAGTTCCACTGTCAATCTCGATTGAGACAGAACAAAGATAAGTTCGATCAAGTATCGAAAGAGGTAGTTTGACGAGGACGAGGTGAAACTGGATTGATTTGATCCGACTGGGCGAACGAGCGAGTTAAATTGCTCGTGCCATCTAACTCGACTGTTCGGCGAGTTGGCCTTGTCCAACTCACCGTACGGGCGAGTTGGACGGAACGGACCAACCAACTCGCTCGTACGGCGAGTTGCCCTTGTCTAACTTGCCGTACGGGCGAGTTGGTCGATCTGTGCCGTCCAACTCGCCCGTACGGCGAGTTGGTCGATTCGTGTTCCTTTCTTTCGAGTTTTGGCCCGAAGACTTTTGTTAAGTCAATTTCGAGACTGCATTCGTATAGAAGCACGATTTTTACATGCTGATTTTGAGAATACCGTTTTTGCCCCCAACAAACGCATTCTCCCAGTAGGTTTTCGATGTTGATTCCGTCATAACCGATTTTCCCCAACATGCATTTAGAATTTTGCTTTAGTTTTTAATGGTGCTTGGTGTAATGATGAAAATGCTAAATTTGTGAATTAGTAAAGAAGATGAAAATGGTTGAGTTAAAAGATTATTTCAGAAAAAAAAATAATGACATTTAGTAAATAATTCAAATTTGTAGGGTGAACATGTCAAACAAAAGTTAAAAAAAGAAAAGAAAAAAAGGATTAGTTTATATAAAAAAAACCCTAAAAGTTGGTTATTTTGTTGCATTTATTTTTGCTTTAAGCTTAGATTTAAAAATATTTTGTTTTCCATTTTTGGAAAAATGCTCATAGTATTTTTGCGACTTTTAATGTATAAAACTATATATTTTATAGAAAAACAAAGTTACAATTTGTTATAATAACCAATATTTTATAGGTATTGTAAGAAAATAAAAGAATGGAAATTAAAATTAAAAAATTATTAAGAAAAAATTAGAATTAAAAAAATTAAAACAGTTATATATAATGTAATTTATGAAGGTTAATTTTGTAATTGATCACTCTAACAATTAAAGTGAAAATAAAGTAATTTTCAATAATATTATAGAAATCGGAATTGTAAAGAAAATGAAAACTTATCAGTGTTTTTATGATTTTCCCAAAAGAAAATAATCTTGAATTGCATAAAACTAGTACCATTTGCTTTCAGTCTTTGTCTTCTAAGAGACTTTGAGTATTTGTTGAAAAGCCTCATGTGGTATATCAACAGAACCAACTCTCTTCATCCTTTTCTTCCCTTCTTTCTGCTTCTCAAGAAGCTTCTTCTTCCTAGTTATGTCTCCTCCGTAACATTTCGCAAGCACATTCTTTCTCATCGCAGAGATTGTGTCTCTCGCAATGATCTTTGAACCAATAGCAGCTTGTATCATCACTTCAAACATCTGCCTCTCTATGAAGTTCTTAAGCTTCTCAACAAGTTCTTTACCCACACGGTATGCTTTCTGGTTGTGAACAATAGTTGCTAAAGCATCAACTGCTTGACCGTTCAAGAGGATGTCAAGCTTCACAAGATCAGATTTCTGGTACTCTGCATCCTCGTAGTCGAATGAAGCGTAACCTGATGTTATGCTTTTCAGCTCATCGTAGAAGTCAACAACTATCTCCCTCAACGGTAACTGGTACTTCAAGAAAACACGTTGTGCGTCTATAAATGTGTATTCCAGCTGTTGACCTCTTCGGTCGGAGCAGAGATTGATCACAGCTCCTACGTACTCACTAGGAAGGATGATTGTGGCGATCACCGTTGGCTCCCAAGAAGCTGTGACTCTGTATTTGGGGTTTGAAGGTAAGGCAGCAGGATTCTGCACTTGCAACTTGCTCCCATCTGAGTATTCGAACGTGTAAGGAACGGTAGGGATCGTGGAGATTACTTGTGTACCGTACTCTTGTTCAAGCCGCTGATGAAATACATCCATGTGAAGCAAACCGAGAAAGCCACATCTGAATCCCATCCCAAGGGCTGCGCTTGTTTCCTTAGCCACCGAGACACTTGCATCGTTACATGTCAGTTTCTCTATGGCATGAGTAAGTGCTTCAAAATCAGATCCATCAGCAGGATAAACGCCTGAGAACACCATATGCCTCACCGGCTTGAAACCTATTTCCACCATAAGCTCATCAAGATTCTCAATTCTCAGTTACAAGAGTAGCATAGGAGAGAAACAAGTACCTGGAAGAGGCTCCACAGTGGTTTTTGTTCTGTAGATTGTGTCACCAATACGTGCCTCTTTGGTGGTTCGCATGCCGGTTACTATATAACCAACTTGTCCTGTAAGAAGCATTCCTGTAGAAGTAAGCTCAGGGTGCATAATCCCGACATCTAACACTTCATAAGATTGGCCAGTCGCAGCGAACGAGACCTTATCTCCTTTCCTCAGCATTCCATCAACGACAGAGACATAGCAGACGACACCTTTGTACTCATTAAAAAAGGAATCGAACAAAAGCATCCGTAGAGGCGAGTCACTAATCCCAGGAGGAGGAGGTATCCGTTCTATAACCGCAGGAAGCACATGCTCGAGCCCCAAGCCGGTTTTAGCAGAGACTAGAAGAACCTCATCAGTGTCAAGATCAAACATGGACTTTAACTGAGCTTTGACACGGTCAGGATCAGCTGTTGGTTGATCGATCTTGTTAATCACAGGTACGATGGTGAGGTTAGCTTCGAATGCTAAGTAAAAGTTAGCCACGGTTTGTGCTTGAACACCTTGAGCCGCATCAACGACCAAAAGAGCTCCTTGACAAGCAGATAAAGATCTAGAAACCTCATAGCTGAAGTCAACATGGCCTGGTGTATCAATCAGGTTCAGAAGAAAACCGCTTGCTTCTTGATCTTTAACATTGCTTTCATAGAACATTGTCGCTGTTTGAGCTTTTACAGTGATTCCTCTCTCCCTCTCTACCTAAAATAAACATCCACAACTACTTTATTACCCATCACACAGTCAAAAATCAAATATTTATCATCCATGACTACATTGAACAGATAAAATTTGAATCCACTATAACAAACATACGTCCATAACTACTTATTATGAGACATTTCCTCTCAAGTCGAAGGAAGAAAGCTCGTACCTGCAATTTATCAAGATATTGAGGCTGGCCATGGCCTTTTTTGATGGTACCAGTAAGTTCCATGAGACGATCGGCCAAAGTAGACTTTCCATGATCAATATGAGCAATGATGGAGAAGTTTCGGATCTTGTCGGAAGGAAACTGTGTCAGATCAATGGCGGGTTCTCTGGAGTTTTGCTTAGACTCTGAGCTGAAACCGTAAGCTTGTTTCAATCCGACACATAACGGATCTCTTAGACTGGATTTCACTGAATTGGACAAGAGTGAGAATGCTCGTCTCGACGACTTTAGGGTTTTAGAGGCTCTGTACATAGAACCCATTTGGGGGTTTTGCGAAAGCAGTGAGATTTGGAGAGTATCAACACCACGAACAAGTTTTGAGAACTCTTTGTCTATGTTTCTACGACACCGTTTCGAAGGCATTACTTATTTACAAAAGCCAATGTTAATGCTGAGTGCTTTAACCGAACCGGTTGTCTTTCAAGATGATAAAGCTAATTTTTCAAACCGCAATTTTGTATATTTATTTCACAAGATGGATCAAAAGGAAAAACATGAACACTAATGGTTATATAATATATTCTCTGAATGATTTTATCAGGAAAAGCCTTTGAGTGACTTTTTATTTTCTCTCTATCTTTGAGTTATTATCGTTTTTGATTTAGAGGAGTTACAGTGCAGACGGCAACGCCGGTGTTTGAGGTCCCCTCCCCCCCCGGAAAACGTGCAACAAGACGAAGTAGTGATATCTGAAGGACTATGATGATATTTCTCTAGTATCTTGGTGAATCGGGAAGGTTAATGGTGCGGTTGACCTCTATGAATTGATGCTCCCGATTAAAGGATGACTGAGAGGCTGTCTGATGTTGCATGTCAATCAATGGAAATGGGACATTTCGCCATTGTAGAGAAGGGTTTGATGATGGCAGAGCACTCTAGAGGAATGACGGTTTTCTTTAGCTAGTTTCTCGACGTTCTGAAAATCTTTTCTCTACCTCCTTGAGAGTGAAGGAGTACGCAGCTTCGGACTTATGAAGCAGCAGATCTCACACAGGCGGCAGTGTTAAGGTTTCAAGAGTCAGGTTTTCTTTGTGAAACCTGCGTGTTGAGGCCGCAGGGCGTTTCTAGGGTGATTGAACGAAGGTGTATGGTATGGATCATGTGCTGGCTTGGACACCATGAGAAGTCTTAGAACTGAAAGATTAGTCACCAATGTTCACCGGAGGAGGGAGCAACCTCCCTTTTGCTTTCTTTCCCTCGCCTTGAATCCTTTTTGTTTAGATTTGTTTTGTGTATTGATCTTTTTGGTCTCTTCAACTGAAACCTAGCCTTGAGTTGGTTACCCCCATTTTTTATAGAGCAATCTACTAATAATTCTTAAATCCCCTATGCCCCCATGTGTTTAATGAAACTTCAGTTTCTGAAACTTCCCTTAGGTTAATAAAAACATTGTTGAATCCATATTCGGTCGGTAATGTAGTGAGGTAGTAAATGTAAAGGATCGGAGAATTTCGTATTATGAGTCAAGAGTAAACAAGCTCGGAAATTACAAGAACTTAAAGAGATCGTCTAAACAAGATGTCTAAATGAATTCTCTTTACAAGTTTTCTGGTCGTCGGAAACGAGCTCGTCCTGGATAGGAGAGGTCGTTTCGGACTTACTGGTAGTAGTTCTCTGGTAGTCGAAGGCGAGCTCGTCCGGAGTGGAGAGGTCGTCTTGGACGTTTCTGATATCCTTTCAAATGACTCTGACACCTCCTTTTATAGCAGAAGTACAGTCTTGTCTTTTAGCGGGTTCATCATTTTGTTAACGGGTCGGGCCTGATTTTGGGCCTAGCAGTTAATGGGCTTATGTGCTAGGCCCATCTCCAACAATTGTCCCCCCCCCCCCCCCCCCACACAGTTCACCAAGTGTCAAGCTCTGGTGAATTTATGCGTTTTTGAGACAAAATCAGACCGGTTTGTAAATAGGTTTTGTCTGAAACAAATAATTTTTGTTCCTCTATATAAGTGTCTTGGTGGGTTGTCTCTTTGTCTCATTGTCTCCAACATAACCCAAAGGTACTTTCTCTCTCTTCTTTCTCTCTTATTTTAGATCTTTCTCTCCTTTTTTTTTAAAAAAAAAGAGGAATAGGATAAGGTTGAGATAGTTTTGTGTGGAGGGGAAAGGAAATGGATTTTTTGGAGATAGACAAGGGGCTGGTCGCCAGGGAAGATGGTGGTCGCCGAAGGGAGCTGCTGGCCGCCGAAGGGGTTGCTCGCCGGGGGGTTGATGTTCTGGTCGCCGACGGGGATCCTGGTCGCCGGGAAATGCTGGTCGCCGGGGAAGATGGTGGTCGCGCGGGAGAAGATGCTGGTCGCCGGGAAATGCTGGTCGCCGGGGAAGATGGTGGTCGCGCGGGAGAAAATGGTGGTCGCGCGGGAGAAGATGCTGGTCGCCCGGGAGACGTGCTTGCGGCTGAGGGAGATGCTCGCTGCCGGGAGGATATGTTGGTCGGGGGGCATACTGGTCGCGGATCGGCTATACTCGCCGATCTGGATCTGCGACGACGACGAGGTGCTGGTCGCGGAGGAATCGAGTCGGCGGATGATGGTGTTTTGAAGTGGTCTGCTCGAGCCAGTCCTGGTCGCGGAGGAGGAGCTGAACCGGCGACCACGGGTGATGATGCTTCAGGTCGGTTGGAAGGTGCTGGTCGCCGACGTGAAGTGTTAGTCGCCGAAGGGGAGGCTCGTCGGGACGAGGTGCTGGTCGCGGGGAATGCCGGTCGCGACTCCGGGGCTGCGGATGGTGGCACCATGCTTGCTGGTTTGACTCCGCGACGAGGAGAGATGCCGGTCGAGGGAGGTGCCAAGCCGGCGACCGCGAATGATGGTTCTCCGGAAAGAAGGCTTGGTCGCGAGGGTTATAGAGACGGTGATGATTCAGCGGTCGCGAGCGAGGGTGCTCCTTCTGATGACGAGGTGCGATCGGCAGTCTTGGCTGGTGATGAAGTGCGATCAAATGCACCTTCGACATCGTCAACGACCGTTTGTGAAGGTGATATAAATTTTGGCGTGGAGACTTCATTTTTAAATGGAGATGCTTGCTTGTTGTGGTCGTCGGTGGTAGCCGAGGTCGCCGCATTTGGTCCATCTTTGTTGATTCGTGAACCAGAGTCTGTGGAAATGAGGCTAGATGTTCCTTGAGATGGTGAAGATGAAGTGTCTAGCGTTGACTGTGAAGTTGTAATGAAAGATTCCACACTTGAAAACTCGACCGCAGGGAGTTCGTCATCGTCGCTTGGTTCTTCTAGCGAAGTTTCTGAAACTACGTCGTCGGGCGATGGTAGGAATTCTTCACTAGAGCGTGAACTTAATGCTATATCCGAGGAAGAAATTGATGTTGTTACCGTGGATGATAATATGAATGATGTTGCCGCCACTGTGGTAGGCGAGGTCGTTGGTGTTACTCGCGAGAATGCGGCCGCGGTTGTCAATGGTGGAGAGATTACGGTTGGTGGGGGGTCGCGACCGAGACGGATGGTGTTCTCATTCAAGGAGATGATGATGTTTTTATCATAGATGATTACGATGATTTCTTCAAGGGAGCCGGATCCGTTGCCGCGACCGATACCACCGAGTCAACGTATGGTCGCAGGAAGAGTCTATCGGTAGTGCAGAGGGCATTGCAAGGTGGTAGTCCAGGTGGTTCTTCGGCTGCTCATACGAGACCGGAGGTCAAGAATCTGGTACTCCCTAGGCATCCCGCCATTTCTTCTCCATCTTGGGTAAGTCAAGAAACTCTCGATTGGATTGCGGCTCATTGTTGTCGTAATGGGGTTCCGGAGATGCGTCTTGCTGATGCATCGGAACGTCCATGGACAACTCCTCCTGGATGGGTATGTGTGTATGAATCTTGGTTTGTTGATTATCATCTCTGGTTTCCCCTTCCAGAACTTTTGTTGTCGTATTGTGAGGAGCGTCATATAGCTATATCCCAGTTGTGTCCTGTTTCGATTCAGAATATGGTCGGAGCTCTTTTTCTAGCTGCAGAGACTGATGTGGAGATGAGTCTTAGGATGTTTGAGGAGATGGTGAATTTTTCGAAAAACAGTAGGACTGTTGGAAATTTTTATGTGAGTATGAAGGATGGTCTCATGATTGTGGATGAGAGTAGAAGGAAGGTTAACGACTGGATTAAGGGTTTCTTTTATGTTCGTATTTCTCCCAAGTCGGTTCCTGGTGCTAATAGGCGTTGTAAAACGCGCTGGAATCCTTATATTGGTAGTTTGACGTTTCTTGATATGTTGCTATCTGTTCTGCTTCCTATCTTATGATCTTTATGTTTGTCTTTTTGTAGTTAGACAAAGTATTGCTGCTCCCCCTTTGCCGAATTTTAAGGAAAATTTGAAGAAGATTCAGAGTGTTGGGGTGCAAGGTTGGTCGTTGGTGACTAGGCAGCGGGTTCATCGTAGCTTTTCGCGTATTGCTTCAGGTTTGTTTTGTACCTTATCCTCTTTCCCCCCCCCCCTTTTAAAAAAAAAAAGATGGTGACATTTTTCTTGTTTTGTAGGTACTTGTTCGGCTTCTCGCTCAAGGATGGGAAAATTGGATGCTCAGTTTCCGGACTACTTTGCCTCTCGCCGTGGTGTGGCTGCGACTGGATCTGGGGAAGGACGAGTTGTTGCTCCCCCTTCGATTGTTCCTTCGGCTCCCCCTTTAGGTGCTCTTCCGGTCGCATCTCCTGCGGCCGTCGTAGCCCTTACGGCTGTCGCTGATCCTCTGGAATCAGGGCATGATAGGCGAGGTGGACGAGGAGGTCGCGGTGGTGGTTCGCAAGGAACTAAGAGAGATGTTGTTGTTGATCCGGTCGCTGGGAATGCTAGGCAGACACCGACGAAGCGTCCTGCGGAAGGTCGCTCCTCCAAGGATATCCCGGTCCCGAAGTCACGTAAGATTGTTCGTCCACCTCTTCCGCCCCCTTCCGAGGTTGAAGGACCAGGGTTGTTTGCTTTTGACTTCAGTTTCTCGGGAAAAGAGAAGTTTACCGCCAACCCGGAGGAGTGTGCTCGATTTTGTAAGATGGTTCGCGGTAGTCCGGCACGTGACGATCCTCCTCCTTGTGACGACCCTATCGTGGATGATTTTTTCAAGTTGTATGCTCGGCATACTATGAAGGTATCTTGTCTTATCATTTTTATGATGTATGTGTTTTTTTTATCTTGTGTTGACTTGGTCTTGATTATCTTTCTTGTTGTTTTTGTAGTCGATGTCGTTTGTGAATGAGATGTTGGTGGCAAAAGACCATTACTTGGCGGAGGCAAGGGAAGAATGGGAGAAGGAGCGGGCTGAAGAAATGAGCAAGTTGCGCGATGAGCTTGAGACCGAGAGGAAGAAGGTGGCGGTCGCGGATGATAAAATTGCGGCAGCTCAAATGGATATTCAGCGTCTTTCTGATAAGAACGTAGCTGACGCGAAAGCTGCGTAGAAAGCTTTTGATGATGAGTGTGATCGTTTGAGAAGATCACGTACTGCTTCCGTTTTGAGAGAGACGAAGAAGTATGATGGGCTGGTCACGATGTTTGTTTCTCGCGGTAAGAAGATGGAGGGATTTGTGGCTGAGCAACCGGTTATCTGAGGCACTTTGTTCGAGTTGAACCAGGTTAAGGGGATTGTCGGAGCGTTTCGTCTTCTTCTTAAGGATGGGATTCCGATTCCGGAGAGTGAGATCAGGAAACTTGAAGAAGATGAAGTCAGACTTGAGGCTAAGATAAAGGAGCTGGATGTTATCACTTTTGCGGATGGGGAGCTGACGAACGTTCCCGTCGTTCCTGCTACTCGTTCTCCTGTTCTTCCTGGTGGTCTTTCTTCTCCTGTTGTTCGTCCTCCTGCTCCTACTGTCCGTCCTCCTGATCCTATTGTCCGTCCTCCAGCTTCTGTTGTTCGTCCTCCTGCTTCTGCTTTGAAGTCGACTACTTCTGCTTCGAAGTCGACTGCTTCCGCTCGTCCTGCCATCGTTCTCGAGGATCGTACGCAAGGAGGAAGTGGTCATGTGACTCCAGCGTGTGATGTTGCTCGTTCAGTGGTGGATGGAGCTTCTAAGGAGTGATCTTGCTATGAGTCGTTGTTTTTAGTCGCATGCTTTTGTTCTTTTTGGACTTGTTATGTTTGTTTCTTTATGGTCGCTTATGTTGACTCTTTCGGATTGTATCGACTCTTTTGGATCATGTTGAACTCCTTATTTGAACTCTTGTTGAATCTTGCTTCGAATATTTTTATTTGGAATGGTCGCTTGTTACCTCCGCTTGTGGGTAGGGTCGCCGAAAAATTTGATTACTTAGCGCTGTGACACTCTTTTTCTTGAATGTACTTTGTATATCTCTTTGCGAAATGTATAAGTGTGAGCGCGGAGCTGCATCACTAGAGAGCGGATCTCGTATTTCGTTTGCAAAGTCTTGAAGTGTGAGCGCGGAGCTACAACACCTTTGGGATGTATTCCGTATCTCTTTGCGAAATGTATAAATGTGAGCGCGGAGCTGCAACATTAGAGAGCGGATCTCTTATTTCGTTTGCAAAGAGTTGAAGTGTGAGCGCGGAGCTGCAACACTTCTGGAATGTATCCTATCTCTTTGCGAAATGTGTAAGTGTGAGCGCGGAGCTGCAGCACTAGAGAACGGATCTCTTATTTCGTTTGGAAAGTCTTGAAATGTGAGCGCGGAGCTGCAACACTTTTGGGATGTATTCCGTATCTCTTTGTGAAATGTATAAATGTGAGCGCGGAGCTGCAACATTAGAGAGCGGATCTCTTATTTCGTTTGCAAAGAGTTGAAGTGTGAGCGCGGAGCTGCAACACTTCTGGAATTTATCCTATCTCTTTGCGAAATGTGTAAGTGTGAGCGCGGAGCTGCAGCACTAGAGAACGGATCTCTTATTTTGTTTGCAAAGTCTTGAAATGTGAGCGTGGAGCTGCAACACTTTTGGGATGTATTCCGTGTCTCTTTGCGAAATGTACAAATGTGAGCGCGGGGCTTCAACATTAGAGAGCAGATCTCTTATTTCGTTTGCAAAGAGTTGAAGTGTGAGCGCGGAGCTGCAACACTTCTGGAATGTATCCTATCTCTTTGCGAAATGTGTAAGTGTGAGCGCGGAGCTGCAACACTAGAGAACGAATCTCTTATTTCGTTTGCAAAGTCTTGAAGTGTGAGCGCGAGCTACAACACTTTTTATATAGTGGTCGTACTCCGATATTTGGGGAAATATAGAGTTTTTTATTGAAATAGTTGAGCCTCATGAGAGGTTGCCTACATAACCCACAGGCGGGGATCAAGCCGTTCGTAGTTCGCCTTTACAAGAAAACTAAATGCTTAAATTAAAAGTGGGTGGCGGATCGTCCTGGGTGTTATTTTTGGTATACAGGAGTGCGCCAGATTCCTTATTCGCTTCTTCTTTAGTAGTGGTATCTTTTGAGGTTCATGGAGTTCCATGATCTCAGGACATTTTTGCCATTCATCTCAGCGAGCTCGAAAACGCCTGGTTTAACGATTTTTGAAACTAAGTATGGCCCCTCCCAGTTTACGCCGAGCTTTCCTGCATTTAATTCGCGAGTGTTTTCGAAAACTTTGCGGAGAACGAGGTCGCCTTCCTGAAAGAATCTTCCCTTGACCTTCTTGTTATAATATTGGGCGGCAAGATGCTGGTAGTTTTGGATGCGGAGGAGAGCTTGGTCCCGTTTCTCTTCAATTTGATCCAGGTGGTCGGCGATCATCGCATTATTAAGCTCTTCGTCTTCAGTGAGTATTAACTGGCAAAGACTTGGGATACTGACTTCGGCGGGTGACATAGCCTCCATACCATGAGATAGAGAAAAAGGGGTCATATTTGTCGATCATCGGGGGATTGTACGGTGTGACCATAGAACGCCATCGAGCTCGTCGGCCCAAACTCTTTTCTTTTCTTCTAAGCGCTTTTTAATTCCATCTAGGATTTTTTTATTTGTCACCTCAGCTTGTCCGTTTCCTTGGGGAAACCTTGGTGTGGATTTGCTCAGTCTGATTTTCCAGCGGGAGCAAAAATTCTCGAAAGTTGCAGAAATAAACTGGGAACCGTTGTCGGTGACAATCTCGTACGGGAGACCATGGCGGCAGATGATGCTCTTCCAGACGAATTTTTGGATATCAGGGGCGCGTATGGATGCGTAGGACTCGGCTTCGACCCACTTGGTGAAGTAATCAGTCATAATCAGGAGGAAACGTTTTTGTTTGGACGGTGGTAGAGGTCCGACGATGTCCATTGCCCACCTCATAAAAGGGTATGGCGCTGTGGTAGTCGTGAGAAGCTCTGTCGGGAGATGGATCATTGGAGAATGACGCTGGCACTTCTCGCATTTGGCAACAAACTTTTAACAGTTTGCAATCATTGTCGGCCAGAAATGTCCGTGTCGCTTGATTTTGATAGCTAATGATCGGTCGCCTGAATGGTTACCGCCTGCTCCCTCGTGTGTTTCTTCGAGTACCCATTTTACTTCTTGGCCGTAAATGCAACGAAGCAACGCTTTGGTAGCACTCCATCGAAAAAGGTTTTCCTGGTGCAGGATGTAGTGTGCGCAACGAGCTTTCAGGCGGCGAGCAGCCCAACGATCAACTGGTGTTACCCCGTCGGATATGTAGAGATTGATTTCGTCGCGCCAGTCGACTGGGTTTATTGCCTCTTCTTCAAGGATGGGTTCGTTTGCTTCGTCGGGGTCGTCCATTTCTTCATCGAGTTCGGTAGCGTGAACTCCCATTGCTAGCTCAATGCTTGGGGTGTCGATGCTTTCGACCGGAATCATTCTTCTGAGTGATGGGTCGGAAGTTGATGCAAGGGCGGCTAGAGCGTCGGCAGAAGAATTGTCGCTTCATGGTATTTTAGTAAGAGTGAAGTTGGCAAACTCTTGTGAAAGTTTTTGTACGACTTGCAAATAGGCATTCATGCGGTCGTTTCTAGTTTCATATTCTCCACTGAACTGACTAGCGACGAGCTGCGAATCGCAAAAAGTTTCAATTTTGTTTGCTCCAACTGCTTTTGCGAGACGAAGGCCAGCGATAAGGGCCTCGTATTCTGCTTCGTTGTTGGAAGCTGGAAAAGCTAAGCGAAAAGATTGCTCGATGATTTCGCTGGTGGGAGAAATAAGTCGTATGCCAACTCCTGAACCATTCCGCGAAGATGAACCGTCCACGTAGAGACACCAGTTCTTGGTGTTGAGGTTATCACCATCTTGAGATTGAGGTAGCTCGGTCATGAAGTCCGCCAATACTTGGCATTTGGTGCTTGTCCGACTCTTAAACTCGATGTCATACTCGCTCAATTCGATGGCCCATTTGGCCATTCTCCCAGACTGACTTGGGCTGTGCAGTATTAATCGAAGTGGATGATTAGTCAGTACATGAACAGTGTGAGATTGAAAATAAGGTCTGAGCTTGCGAGCTGCGACCACAACAGCGAGGGCGAGTTTTTCGGGAGTATTGAGTTTCAGCGTCATCGAAGATCTTGCTGGTGTAGAATATTGGGCGTTGGTCGCCACGGTCTTCACGAACCAGGACGCTGCTTACTGCTGAGATGGAGACAGATATATATAGATACAAGATTTCTCCGTTCTCTGGTTTCGCCAAAATTGGTGGAGTAGACAGATTTTCCTTTAACTGTTGAAAGGCGTCTTCGCACTTTGCGTCCCACTCGAAGCGTTTGTTGTTGCGCAGAAGCTGGTAAAAGGGAAGGGACTTGTCTGTTGATCGCGAAATGAATCGGTTGAGTGCAGCGATGCGTCCGGTTAGTCGTTGAACTTCTCTTGTGTTTCTTGGAGATGGAAGTTCTGTAATGGCTGTAATTTTCTTTGGGTTTGCTTCGATTCCTCTTTTGGTGACGATGTAACCTAGAAATTCCCCGGATGTGACAGCGAACGTGCACTTCTTTGGATTGAGCTTCATGCCATACTCATTAAGGCTTTTGAAGCATGATGTTAAATGTTTGATATGATCATTGGCGGTGCGAGACTTTACGAGCATGTCGTCGATGTAAACCTCCATCGTGTCGCCGAGCTGCTCGGTGAACATTCGATTGACTAGACGTTGATATGTGGCGCCTGTGTTTTTAAGTCCAAAAGGCATAACCTTATAGCAGTAGGTTCCTCGGTCAGTGATAAAAGCAGTTTTCTCTCTATCATCAGGGTGCATCATGATTTGATTGTATCCGGAGAACGCGTCCATGAATGATAAGAGCTCATTTCCTACAGTTGCTTCAACCAGTCGATCGATGTGAGGGAGTCGGAAGCTGTCTTTTGGACATGCCTTGTTAAGGTCGGTAAAATCAATGCATACGTGCCACTTGCCGTTCTTCTTTTTGACTACCACCGGATTAGCAAGCCAATCTGGGTACCTGACCTCCGTGATGGACCCCGCGTTAGTTAGGCGGTCGACTTCGTCGTTTACTGCTTTAGCGCGTTCTGGGCCGAGTTTGCGTCGTTTCTGCTTGATTGGTTTATAGATCGGATCAACGTGTAGCTCGTGACACGTGATAGATGGGTCGATTCCTGGCATATCTTCGGTTGTCCAAGCGAAGGTTGACGCATTGGATTGAAGGAAGCTGATGAGTTGATCCTTGAGATCATTTCTTAGGTCTGCTCCGATACTGACGCATCGCATTGGATCTCTATTGTCGATATTGACCTGAATGACGAGTTCACGTGCGTGGTCGCTCTCGATGATTTGCTCGTCGCCTTGCTTAGCGATCAAGCATGCTCTTGATGACTTTCGTAAATTATGTTCGGTGACGAAGCATGTTCGGGATAGTCGCTGATTTCCCTTGAGAGTGTAGATTCCTGATGGTGTAGGGAATTTTATACAGTGATGGTAAGTAGATGGGACCGCTTTCATCGAATGTATCCATGGAGTCCCAAGTATGGCATTGTAGATGGCAGGGCTCTCGATGACTACAAACTTGACAATTTTGGTGATTCCTGCTACGTAGACTGGTAGTTTTACCGTTCCGACAGTCATTGTTGTATCGCCGGCGAAACTTGTTAGGGGTTTTTTGTAAGGCTTGAGCACGTAGTCCTTGACATCCATGCGTTGAAGCATTTTCGAAAAGATCAAGTCGACTGAACTACCGGTATCGATCAACACACGTGATACTTCGCAATCGCCTATTCTGAGTTCGATGACGAGAGGATCATTATGAGGTTTATCTAAACCCTTGGTGTCCTCTTCTGTGAAGCTGATATCATAACTTTCTTTCGGAGTATCGTCGATATTGTAGCTTTCCCTTTTTTGCGAGGCGAACGTCCTGCGTTCGTATTCCTTGATCAAGCGAACTGAATCTTTTCATTTCTGGAGACCTCCCATGATTACGTTGATCACACGACGAGGTGGGGGGCGTTCGTCCGCGCTCATGCTCGTTTCGGTCGTTACGTGCTCGTTTAGGGGCTTCTCCCTTGGTGTTCGCGTGCTCATTTGGGCGCTTTTGTTTTTGTTGGCGTTCGCGTTCTTCTTGTACAATGCGAAAACGTTCCCCTTCGTTTTTGGGTGCTTTGTCGTTTCTTCGATCTCTGGACGGTGAGTCGCGGTCGCGGCGGTGTTGTGACAACATACCCTGCAGATGGCAACACTCGTCCGTGCTGTGAGTCGTAGACTTATGGTAGATGCAATATGGTCGTGTGTCGCATGTGTTGCGATCATCACGATTTTGCTTGTCGGTGGAACGATTAACCTGTTGGTCGCTGATCTGGTAGGTTCCAGCTTTCCTATTCTTGTTCTCTTTGTATCCTTTGTCGTAGTGTTGCCGAGGCTCGTAGTGTTCACTGGACTCTTTTTCTCTTGACGACGACTTCTTGATGATTGCGTATTTTTTGGCAAAGGCGGCCTTATCCTATTCGATCTCAATGAAGGTCATTGCTCGATGAAGCGCGTCCTCCAAGGTTTGTGGCTTGTTTTTGAAGAGTTCCTTTCGGAATGGTGATTCGTGCCAAAGGCCGTTACGGAGCGCCAGGATTCGTGCCAAAATTGAAGGTCATCCACTGCTCTTTGGAAAAGATTCAATTCACTTTTGGCGTCTTTTCCAACATTTGTTTGCACGCAAAAACCACTTCCTAAAAAGAACATAACCGCCTTCTTCAGCATGTCTCTATGGGATCTCATTGCCACCAGCTTCGCTTTCACATCCTTCAAACTTATTAATCCTCTTTTGAAATGTCGCTTCACGAACCTTGTACTACCAGACTCCTTGTAGCAAAGAGGATATTTGCGGTAGTCTAGTCAAGATACCAATGTGTGTTCCATTAGTCCATAAAGAATGGGAACACCATTGAAAATGAACCACACTTCTTTTTGCTTCGAAATATCGGCAATCTGCAACAAGCGCATCCACATTCTCTGAACCTTGTGGTTTGAGTCCTTTTCATGTGGAACAAGTGTTTGAATTAAATATGCTCCTCAA
Organism: Moricandia moricandioides; assembly: GCA_905132885.1. Lineage (NCBI taxonomy): Eukaryota > Viridiplantae > Streptophyta > Magnoliopsida > Brassicales > Brassicaceae > Moricandia > Moricandia moricandioides. Next base: position 185,791 of record CAJHQQ010000451.1, read on the forward strand.
ATCACCTCCTCTTGTAATCAGCGAACTCAGGTTTCAGCTTCTCAATTATCTCAATAGCGTATACTATGAAACGCCTTGTACCTAGCTTTATGTGCTTCTTGTACTCCAGTTGATAGAAGAAATCCTAGTTGGTTCGATTGCTTTAGTTTCCCCAAAATCATGCATGTGACATTTAGTTTTACCTCAATTATACCAATACTACCAAATAGTTTTTCCAAGTTGTTACAATATTACCTAATATTCCAAGGTTTTACTAGTTTTACCATTATATCGTTGTTTCACCAAGTTGTCCTAGTATTACTGGTAGTTTTACCCACTATTCCTAGTTTCTAAAGATCTTTTACTTGTACAAAACATATAAAATGCCAATAAATACTACGAATAAAATTGTATCTCTAATTTGTTACCTCTTTGTTTGCAAAATTCTTCACCATCAACATCTGTATTTGAATCACCATCACCATCGCGTGATTCCTCTTCACTGTTTGCATCTTTGTCTCCTCCTCTTAAGATTCTTCTTCTTCTTGAACTTCATGTTCTTCATTAGAGGCATCCTCCTTATCTTCGTTGTCTTCTTCATTAGAGCCATCCGCCTTACCTTCATTGTCTTCTTCATTAGAGGCACACACTTCACTTTCATTTTTTTCATCACCTACATTGTCTTCATTGTTGTTCTCTGATTCTTCGTCATCATTATCAATGGTCAATTACCACTAGTTTGTGGAGTCATAGGAAAATAATACTTTTCTGATTCATAGCCTTCTTTCACCTCAACCACCATCGCAGCCTCCAAGAGCACATTTATCGGCTCCGAGACACCCTCTATGTCATCGTCGCTGACTTCTCCTCCGTCTTCTCCGTTGTCTCCACAATCTTCTTCATATTTTCCTTCTTCTTCTCCACTTCTTTCATCAGGTTCTCCTTCCTCCTACCCCGCCTTGAACCATCTTGCTACTCAAAGAGAAAGAGAGTGGAAGGATTTGAAATTATCCGGTTTGATTTCAAAATTGAAATGTCTAGGGTTTGAGAGGAGACAACAAGAGATCCAAAATAGGAAGAATTGGATTTCAGATTATCTCCACTTGAGAAAATTGGTTGGGTTAGATCCATAAGATAATTGGCTCTCGGATTGGGTCGGGTTAGATCCATAAGATAATTGGCTCTCGGATTGGGTCGGGTGGAAGTCGGTTAGAACTAAGTATAAGTGGTAAATATTTGAGATTGTCTAAGGTTTTAGTTAATTTAAATAATTAAAAAATAATATATATATATATATATATATATATATTTAGGGGGTGTACCAAACTGAGGATTCTGAAGTGTTTTTTTTTTTTTTTTTTAAATCCCATATTATTCAACTAATGATTTCTAAATATATGTTTTTCAAATCTTTTTTTTCTTGAATATGAAATTTATCTAAAGTCACTAAAAATAACTTGCAATCCACAGTTATTCAATTAAGAATTTACAAAAACTAAATCAAATCCACTGTTATTCAAAGATAGACAATTTTGAAAAGACAAAACTATGAAAAGGATTTGAAGCAATTTTTTATTATTATTTTCATTCAAAACTATTGTAACAAAACTCACACCTCTGTACCTGTTATTTGGAAAGGCCCAAAATAAATATTTAAAAAATTGCCAAAGGAAAAGACAATCCATATCCCAAGCAAAACGGTGACGATGAAACTCACACCTTTGTACTTGTTACTCCAATAGCGTCTCTCCAAAACTAGTATCTACACCAGCATATTTGCTCCCTACATCTCTCTTTTGACTCGAATCTCGACTACGTCTCCGAAATTTTCTCTCACAAGCCCAACGGTTACGATGAAGTGTATGCCGCCTTCATCGATTTCTTATCAAGATTCTCGATATCACACATTGAGCTTCAGTAGAAAGATCAATGGTGGCCAGGATCAAATAAAAAACTTTACCAAGATAGTAATGATATTTTTCGGAATTATTGAGATGATTATGCAGGATCATATAATACGCATCAAAACTCATGAGGTATATCACCACTATTTTGGTTATAACATTCAAAAGGAGCTATTTTCTCTTTTCACATATAAGGTTAGACTTTCTATCACAAGTTTTATTAAAGAAACAAAAATATTATGTTATCCTTGACTGTACACCAAATGTGAGTCATCAAGAGTAAATGAGTATAATTGTACTATGTGTGAATATGTCAGATAAAAATATTAGAATTGAAGAGTATTTATTAAGGTTTCTTAAGGTAGATGATACACCGGGAGTAGGCTTTTTAATGAATTACAAACTGCTCTTAAATCTCTTGATCTTGATATTAAAAATGTAAGGAGACAAGGTTATGATAATGGTTCTAATATGAAAGGAAAACACAAAGGAGTTTAAAAACGATTGCTTAAAATTAATTCAAAAGCATTTTTATGCCATGTACTTATCATAGCTTGAATCTTGTTGTTAGTGTTATGGCACATTCTTGTGTGGAAGCTCTTTCTTCTTTTTTGGGCTTGTGCAACGCATATACACTTTATTTTTGGGCTCTACAAAAATATGAAATATTTTACTTAAGTATATTTCATGTTTTAGAGTAAAAAGTTCATCTAATACTAGATGAAAGAGTCGAATAAAAAGTTTTAAAGCTATAAGATATCAAGCTCCTCAAATATGAGCAGCCCTAATTGAACTATATGATTTGTGTGATGATGCTATTTCAAAAAGTAAAACAGAAAGCTTGGTTGACGCACTTGAAAATATTGAGTTTTTGCTTGATATTGTAGTTAGGCATGACATTTTATTTGCTATTATTATGGTAAGTAAGAAACTTCAAGAGAAAACCATATGTATTGATAATGCCATGAAAAAATTAGAAGGTGTGATTTATTTTTTTGAGAAATATAGAAATGATGGATTTAGCTCTTGTATGAGCATGGCTACATATCTTGCTCACGAGATGGGTATTGATGCTATATTTCTCAAAAAGCATCGATGTTTTAGAAAAAAAAAGTTTGATGAAACTAATCATAATGAAGTAATTCAAACATCTAAAGATGATTTTAAATCAGTTATTTCCTTGTTGTTGTGGATATGGCAATTACTTCTTTGAATAATAGATTTGAACAAATAAGAACATTTGAAAATGTTTTTGGTTTCTTTTTATATAGTTCAGTGAAGCTAAAGTCACTTGATGCTATGGTACTAAGAGAAAATTGCACTATTTTTTATAAAACATTCTCTATTTCATCTGAGTTAAGAATATTGCAGGTGAGTTTGTCCCATGAAGCAATGACACCGTTTCAGGTTCTTCAGTTGGTAAAAACTATGGGTTGTTATCAAAATGTTGATACTACTTACTGAATTTTACTAACTACACATGTGACAGTTGTATTAGTTGAAAACAGTTTTTTCAAGCTAGAATTGTTGAAAAGTTATTTGAGATCATTAATTTCCCAAGAAAGGTTGAACGGTTAGCAATTTTATGCATTGAAAAAAAATTCAGAGAGTATGAATTTCGAATTAATTATCAATGATTTTGCATCAACTAAATCTAGATAAATATTTTATGTGATTGTCTTTTCGCTTTTTTAAAAAATTGATAACTTTTTTTCTATTTGTTTCAGGTCATAAAAACAGAGTGGACACAATACTCATCAAAAAATTAATCACGAATATCAAGGCAATGGAAGGAAGAAAAGTTGTTGAAATGTTTATAAAGGATCCATAATTATATGTTTCCCCCAAGGCTATGAAATAGTTTAAGAAAGGCCTTGTTAAACCATACTCATACGTTCCGTACTAAAACCTCCTAGATGTGACAATATGTTCTCAGTTATTACATTTACTGATTATCAAATTTAGATCTCCGGTGATACAATCAAGAATAGATGCATAAACTTAATTATCGTAGAGTACGAGGCAGTGTTTCGAAAAAAAAAATAATCATAGAGCAGAATAATAATCATAGAGCAAAATGATTATCAAATATATATACATATATATATAAGAGATCATGCAACCAGACTATCCCCTCAAACAAAAAAAAAAGTAGAGAGCGAGGAAAGAAGAAAAAGAAGAAGTCATCGTTTATCCATCTTCTTCGGTCGACGGCTTCTTGCCGTTGGTACCATGAGAAGGTGGATATCCTTTCTTTTTTGTTTTAGTGTAGTTTAAGTCTTTTTTCTTAGTCTAGAGGGTTTCAGATCTGTTATCTAATATTATTGCTCAATTTGTTATGAGCAGAGGCACATAGGAGAAGCAATCTACAGCAACGATTATCAATAAACTATCAGGCCGGTTTCATTCTCTATATGACTAGGTTTGAGTCTCTAGGGTGTTTAGTGTTGGTTTTTTTATTGTATTGTTTGTGTTCTTGTAGTATCTGCATGTTTGTTTCCGGGATGGTATCTTTGCAATAGCTGGCTTATGACTCAGGGTTGTGCCTATAAACCGTCGGATCTAGGTTCTGGTGTCGTTCGTTACAACAGCCGGCTAACGGCTTCGTTGTAACAAGCCTTTTGGCTAATCCAGTTTAAAATGAATATAACAACAGATGACAAAAAAAAGAGAGCAGAATATAAAACATTTTCAGCAAACCGTTTCAATCAATCACACATAAGGGAGAAAGAGGGATCAACAAAGCCAATTATTAATAGTAATAGGTTTTACAGAATGGCTATTTGGTGAACGTGTTAACTAAATGGATCACTATGCCCTGTGTTTGAGAACTTTCTTCTCAAGTTCATCTTTCCTGGCTCCAACCATCCTCTCAATCTCCTTACCATTTTTCACCAGCACAAATGTTGGCATCCCCGTCACATTGAACTCTTTAGCCACATCCTAAAAAACATTGATCATGTAGCAAGTTTTAAAAACTTCGTTCTCATAACAAAAACACACATGAAATATGGAAGACAAAATCATGAAGCTGAGTCCATCTCAAGCAACTCGAGTGATCTGAATATGTATCATACCAAAAAGCTATCTACCTATCAAACTGATGGGTTATATATAAAGGAGAGAAACCAAGAAAACTGAAATATTGGTCGTATATTATAGTAAAGTTTCAATATTTTTTCCTCATTATAGTTAAACCCATTTCATGAAATACTTATCTTATATCATCAGAACTCGATCCGATCTACAGCTGTACTATAAAGCTATCTACTTCCATCAATGGATCAATCAAAGTGATGAGTTATACTCTAAACAAGAAAAATGAATACTTACGGGAAGTTCATCGACATCCAACTTGACGAACTCAACATCAGTGAACTTGGCAGCCATGGCTATGAACGCAGGCTCGATCATCCTACAAGGTCCACACCAGGCTGCGGAGAAGTCAACCACCAGCTTTTCTCCCACAATTCAAAACCCAATATTAGTTAAATCGATTTCACATATAAAGAATCGGATCTGATCGGATCGATAAATACCAGTTTTGATGACTCTTTGATCTCGTTGAAGTGAAGCTGCCACCGAGCCGATGAGCTAAACTTCATGACGCGACTTTGCTCAGATTCATTCCCTGGAACTGCTTCTTCTCCCCCACCTCCAATTATAGATGATATAACACCTCCCATTCTTCTCTCTTCTCTCTTCTCTCTTCTCTCTTCTCTCTTCTCTCTTCTCTCTTCTCTCTTCTCTCAACAAGTAGGCGGCGGAGAATAATCACGCTTAAGAACCACCCTCGGTCAATGATACTCATTTATATTTTTGTTAACACACGTAAGCACATCCTGTCGTTTTGATTTTGTTTTACAGACGGATGCACATCCTGCCGTTTTGTTAAATTTCACTATGTATATAGCGAGCAAAAACCTAGGTAACAAAACACACTTGTTTTCTAGCACTTCGTTCAAGGTTATCCGCCCTTGCATTCATCGTTCTTGGTATATGAATGAGCTTTGAGGTGTGGAAACTTTTACATTCATCGTTCTTAGTATATGAATGAGCTTTGAGGTGTGGAAATTTCTTTTCAAGATTTTGATATCTTCCAAATAACTTGCAAAAGCTTGTTATTCTTTTGGTTCTAAAATCATTTTCACTTTTTATGGGAACCAAAATTCGCACTGTCGATTTCCGAAAAATAAGGAAAGTCAAGAAACCTTAACTTCCCAGAGGTCTCGGATTTCTACTAAGCCAAACGTCAAGCAATCAGAGAATATATATAGACAAAGTAATGTGCCAAAAAATAAAATAAAATAAAAATATAGACAAAGTAAATAATCGAATAAACGAGAGAGCAAAAAAGGTCTTATTCTGAATTCTTAAATGAGCGTTACAATAGGTAAAGCCTCAGTCGCAAGAGCTGTTGGCGAATTTCCTAGTTCTAACCACCTAAGACTTCGTTAACCTAGTCGAGTCGCAACTCGAGAATATAAAACCAAAAATTACCTAAATCGCTCTAAGTGCTAAGTTTTTTGCTGTGTATTTCGTGTCCCTTGACTGTCTATCTTGGCGTTCCTTATATACTCCTCTCAAGGCGGTCCCTCCTTTCCTCTTCTGCCCCGAATCGTGGTTATCGTCTTGCGGAAATATTCCATTTTTCTTCTATCTTCGAGATTATCCCTTGAAACTTGACATTTATCTTCTAGACTTAACATTTATCTTCTCCTGCGAACAATAGATAAAAATTCATAGTATCCTTGGGATCAATCCCATCTAAAACCGTAAGTGGGCCCTTAGGTACGTCTTAGACCCTCCTAGGCCTTTTTCGACTTAAAACGTTTTTACGTTCTTTCCAAGAGAAAACCTCGGTACGATGTCAGTTTTGTAAATGATTCAAATTACTCGTATAGTTGAGGCAATTTTGGTGTTAAGTCAACCATTGCCGTTTTATACAAACCATTTGAATTCATGCGAGAAAACAAGTATATATGGTTTTTATTGTAAAGTTCCACAGTGATTCCAATAGAGACGAAACAAGAGACGGTGCGATCGAGGTTCAAAAGAGGTATTGATCGGGACCGAGACAGATGGTGCTGATCCAACTCGCCTGATGGAGAGTTTGATGGAGAAAATTCAACTCGCCATCGGGCGAGTTGGCCGAACTGGTCAAACTCGCGTGATGGCGAGTTAGTTGAGCAATCCCAACTCTCCCAATGGCGAGTTGGTCGACCAGTCCTATCTCGCATGATGGGGAGTTGGTCAAGCAGTCCCAACTCACCTGATACCGAGTTGGACGGAGACCCTCTAACTCGCCTGATGGCGAGTTGGGCTTGGTTTGTTCAACTTGTCGTCGGGCGGGTTGGACATGGTTGCTTTGGTCTTTTTGTTGCTCGATTGTCCTTTCCAGTAACTTGCTCTTCAATCCTTTCCAGTTGTGGTTTCCCACTCTTTTGATTTTTCAAATGTTTTTATGGGAATTTTCAGCCATTGATTTTGTCGTGACTGATTTTGACCCCAACAGTTAGCCCCGCAACTCGTTAGAATCGTGATGTTCTTTCGAGCGGTTAGATAGGTTAGGTGAGTTAGGAGGCATTAATGGCTGAAAGTCCGAAGGTGAATAGTAAGTTTTCTTTCCTATAAGTATGTGGAGTAAGTTTTTAAATTCATTACTTGCTTCATTCCACAAGAACTTCTATCTTAAGGTAGAAAGATCTTTCTCTTCATTTCTTTCTTTTATTGTTCTTGATCATGTCTTCAAGCCAAAGAGCTTCAGCCAAGGCTTTGCCTTCTTGCTTCGAACCCGACAACATTCGTACCCAGGATGGTGGAGTTTCCGCGAAATTCGAATTCGTGGCACACTCCGTTGATCATGCGGAAGTCGATGCGTGTTGGCTGGCTACGTGCAATTTAAAGGCTCCTCCACATGAATCGTGGTATCCACCCCCAGTTCAGACCAAAAGGACCCCTAGTTGTCCGAGTCACAACTT